>CM063508.1:14561879-14611879 GCA_032207245.1 Pardosa pseudoannulata | reverse complement strand
TAATTAAATATTAAGCATAAAAATTATTACGTTATGTAATAAAAGTACTTGCATTACAACTTTTTTAAAAACAGTAAATGCTATTATTTGAAATTAATTGCATAATTATATATATTGCTTTCTGAGGTCTTATACGAATTATGTCTTCAAAAGCCAAATACTATTTATAAGTCATTCATTGCTTGTAGTACTTCAGTTTAATGTCCAAGCATATAGGAAAATATCAGAGTGTAAAAAATTTCTTGAAATATTAAAAATCGACAGTTCAGTCATCCAATGAACATCCGATATATCACATCTTTGCACAACTAGATTTTATACCCAATGCTATTTTATCAAATAACGTTGGTATTTCCTACAAACGCAATGTTAAGGGCCTATTTTGATGTGAAGTGAACAGCATGTTTTCCTGTTCCTATTTATATTTGGACATGAGTTTGTCATCTGTCGAATAAATGTTTGATTCGGTGACAATGAATTCTCACCACTTCTGAAAGTAATCATCAATATGATCTTTTCCTAAACATAGGAATGGGTTTTATAAGTAAATTTCTATTCGATGTGTATAATTCTATATGAAATATTCTACGTAATATGTTTTGTATTAGTTGTTCGTACAGTCAAAGATTATTAAAGCAGAGAAATACTAACACAGATTCAGAAGAAGATTAGTGACCAGATATGTTTCCAGCTAAACATCTCTATTTATAAAAAAAAACCTCTAAACGAGCACACATTTTCAAGAAGAATTTCAGGAAATCAAAATTTTATAATTATTATATTATATTATATTATATTATAATATATTATATTGTATTATATTATATTACATTATATTATAATATATTATATTGTATTATATTATATTACATTATATTATATTATATTATATTATCTATATTGTGTGTGTGTCTACAGATAGATTAGAAGAGAAAGCATTTTACATTGTGGATGCTTATTACTTTACTTACTTAATATTATGCACTTTATAGGTTGCAGACACATATTTTAATACCAATAATATTATTTTGATAGTATTGCATAAAAGCTGAAAGCTTGTGTAGAAACTTTTAAAGGTATTGTCGCTTCATATAAGAAACATATATTCCGATATACACCAAAGAACATACACGTATGTTTTTGTTGTTGTCTTATGATACTTGGTCAAACTAAGCACGATTTAGTTGGAGGCTGCTCGTATTAAGGCAAATGGATGAACCTTTCGTTTTTAACGAGCACCACAAAGGTGAAAGTACGACTTATGCTCAAGTGGGTCCTCATAATTTTGAAGCAGGGACCTAGCAGAAGACCCATGGGGTTGGCTGCCACTCCCAAACGTATTGATTGAAGAATTGGAGGACATTGTAAAACCACGAACGTATTTTACGTGCCCCACTCACCATTAACGAACACGGCGAATTTGGGGCTGGCTCGAACTCCGAACCCGCAACTCTAAAGTTACGACAGCGTTGCCTTTGCTGACTGAGCTCCTGCGGTTCACTTATGTGTGTATGTATTAAAATGAATTAGTTACTAGATAATTCCCAGCAAATTGTTTGAATGTAGAAATAATGTGGAACATAATTTTTATTATCAATTTACGGACGCTCAAATATAAATTAATTTAATCAATAAAACTCTCAATGTTGCCAGAAATTAATAACAAAATGACAGTGATTTTTTTAAATTCACAGAAATTATAAAAATACAAATATAAGGTCTAGAGCAAACTACATTCGTTTTTACATGCTGATGACATATGTCACTGAAAGTTTCTTCGTCGTTTTAAATCAAATCACGTTTTAATTAGTATAAATATTTAACACGCAGTTGGAAAACACAGCTTATGTTTCATTGCAGGAATATCTTTAAAACTATTTTTCTTTAGACACACGCATATGAATAGCAGTGTGTGTTTGTTAAAGTATAAAAAAGTTCCATTTTCTTGGCAATAGTTATCTTTCATACAAGATCTTTCTCAGCTTGCTACATTTTTACTTCACAGTTTCTTTGGATGTTTTCCAGTTTCTCTTCTTTGTCGCAAATATTTGTGTGTTGAAATAGATTCTGTAGTCTCAATATATTGCTCGGTTTTCTAACTATTACTCTTAGTTTCATGCATCAGCGGTTGTAGGTTTTAATGTGTGTTTTTTCATCTCCCCCTCTAGAAAGATAAAGCATTTTCCTCACAGCTAAAGTTACTCTTTTTCCTCACACTAAATAGGTTATTACGAAAAGTTCTTTTTTTCCCCACTGTTGTCCAAAAGTAAAAATAATTTTCAAAAGCTTATATAAATATCCCTGTTTTAGTTTAGGAAGTTTAAAGCTTAAGAGTAAATTTTTTACTGTTATGTGAAGAAATTTGAATTCAACAGCATCGCGATACATTAAAATGCAAATATAGTCAGTAAGTTTTATTTAAGTTTATTTATGTTTAGTAAGTAATATGTCATGAAGAATAAATAATTTACCACTTGTTAATTTAATTTATATAAATAGTATGATTAAATATGAAAAGTTTAAGTTAATTTAATTTTGAATTTTGCAGGATTTTGTATACAGAGCAATTATTTTAACTAAATAGTAACTCAATTTTTTTCCATCAGAAAAAATGAATGCCACATTTTTCAAAGTGCAACTGTTATTGCAGCCATACATATTGAAACTAAACTCCGATACTAGGCTGTTTTTTATTTAGCACCACTCGGTAAGTACGTGTAGCTTAAGGAATATAACTGATGTGAGTAATATTGAAACGATGGGTTCTTGGAATTTAGTATCAAGGACTAAGCATGATCCTCCCAAGTTTTGCCTACCATCTCCAGATATATCATTTCAACTTGTAGGACATTCTGAAAATGAACCATTAATTAACACGGCGGATCTTTAGCCGGTTCTCACAACCCTCCGGTTCTAATATCAATATTTTTTTCAACTGAGCTGCCGTCATGAATGTCCCAAATTTACTTCTTTGAAAAAAATTAGAAATAAAAGTATAATTTATCTTTTACAATACTTGCAAAAATTTTTAGTGTAAATTAAGTGAGACATAATCATTATAAGGATATAATCGTTATTAATTTTTTTTTTTTACTTAACTTATGCAAACCCTGTACAATTACATCTTAAAAAATAGTAATAAAAGCTCCAATTTTATTATTAAAGATAATTTTATAAAAACGACCAGCTAATTTAAATTAAATCTACGGTAACAGGTTGGTACTGTAGTATAGGCCTGGCATATAAAATGAGAATAAAAATAGTGTTGTAAGAAGAAATAGGTTGCTTTTTTCTTTTTGTGCATAACTTTTGAACACTTCATCTTGTAAATATCACGATCACAATAGAGTGAGAAAACACCCTGTATAATTGAAGGGGACAGAATGTAAGGGTTAATGGATTAATATTAATTTACTAATTAATACATTCAGCAATATTTATTATTAAACAACAATTTATTCAAATCCGTTTATTTATTTACCAACATATTAAATAAGTTTGTAATATGCAATTTTTTGGCCGGATATTGAGCAGTTAATCCTCTTTTATCATAAAACAGGTCCATTTTATATAATGCTTTAAATCCTAACACTAAATTCTTAATTTTGTTTTTCATATACAACATTTTAATAACATCATCATAATAACATCATAATTAAAACAATTTATTGTATTATATTGAATATCATATCAAATAATTTAATCCTATATAAAACTATAATTACTTGAAAATATGAAAATATTGAGAAACTCCATAAAAATATAAACAGAAGATATTTTTTAAAAGTATTTTTCGAAACTTCATTAATCTGGCCAATTAGTTGTAGTTCCCAAAAAGATAATGCAGTGACAAAGTAAAATAAAATATAATAAACTTTAATCTAAGTCTTAAATATTTGCCTTTTTTTTAAATAAGCATTTGTTATTTTTCACATTTAAGCTCAAAATTAATTTAGGTAATAGAATAATAACTTAAAACTCTATAGAAAATAATTTACTCCTGTGACGATAAAAATTTGCAGCAGCCGTTTTTTTGTAAAAGTAAATCTTCGTTCAAACTTGATTGTTAATTAACAAAATTATCTTCTTTTCATTTTATTCTTACTAACGTCTGTAATGTTATGCAAAGAAAATTTGTTTTTTAATCATTGTTCCCGATCAAATTTATTTTATTTTCTTATGTTTTATTAATTTTAAGGACAACTGATAGGATAAACAAATTGTTAGTAGTAAATGTTTTCAATATTTCTTCGAAATTAGCTTAACAGAATAACACAGAAAGACATAAGCTCCAAATATTCGAGATGAAACTTAATCCACGCATTTCTTTTGATTTTGTAGCTTGATTAAAGATTTAATGAATTTGTTTAATAAAGGTCATTAAATTAGAAAGACTTTTTTTTAGCTTAATATTGTTTACATTTTACAAGATTTAATGTTAGAGACTCATTTAATAGTTCTTTATTCCTATCATAATCAAAGTTTTTATCGAGGTGAGATAAAAATTTTATGCTCCAGTAATTCAATTTCATTCGAAATTGCCATGATTTTTCAAAATTAGTTAATTAAGAATTAACCAAATTATGCATATATCCTATTTTTTGTGTAGTTGTACAGTAATTTGTGTATACAAACCAAAAGTTTAAAATTATGTGGATACATTTATGAATGAACTTATTAATGACTTTGTTATATCAGTATCTTCTTGTTGAAATATGTGCATAAAATATATTACATTTTTTTCAAGAAATAATCAATTTTTAATAGTCCTTAATTAGATGATTTATATCGAGTTTAAGCTTCAGAATGTGAACCTTGAAATTCTTGTTACATGCATATAGGACACATCTACGTTCTTAATAGGGTATGTCATTTGGTAACATGGAGCTTATGTATTACGTGTGTAAAATTAAAACATGTAATTCAAACTTTTATTTACTTTACATGACTAGGTTCAACAATTGAACTATCAAAACCAGTTCTGGACAGAAGTCTGTAAAGAAAGGTTTTTGTTCCATCATTTACTAACATGGGACTCCTTACATCGTCTATACATTTTTTTTTCTTATAATTACGAAATTGATATCTAGTATAAATATTATTATTGTTGTTACTCATCTCTCTGTTAGAGGAAATCCTACATCAGGTTCAAGAGACGATGTTGCAGTGTTTAACTGGTCTATGTCTAAAGGTAGTTGCACCTTTACATTGAGTGAGGAACAACGATGGCTAAACACTGAAACTTAAGAATGAATCTCTGTAATTTAGAAGCAGAGACTAAACAGAAGATAACTAGTCTTGATATTTGGTCGAGGTTTATTATTAAAGGACTCTATTCTATTAAATGGAGGAAATAATGAAATCAAATTAACATAATTTCAAATTAACATAATGTTATTAATTTAATCATGATTAGATAACTTAGATATTTAATTTATAAAAAAATAAAATTATATTTTAATCATGCTAATAAAATTGTGAAAACAAAGAAAAATCATGAAAAAAAAGGCAGCAGGCCATGCAATAAAGTTGGAGGCATTTATCCACTTGTTAAACATTGAAGTTAATATTGTCAAAATCTGAGTTCCTTTTATCTAAATACGTGATACGTTTTCATCGGATTTCTGGTACATTCTAATTAGATCTTTATACATGATCAAACAGAACTGAAAATCTACAGTTCCAGCTTTTGAGCTGTTTTCAAAGCACGCAAATTATATTCATTATGGATTGGACAAAAAAATATTTCGTGTTAATAGGCAACAAAACTACACTGCCATAAATAAGTTTTTCAGGTTTTGATATTAACATTTTTAGTACATGGCAAGACAACGTTCTGTCTGAATTATTGTGTAATGCTTAATAATTACAGAATAATTGAACTACTTATAATTACTTAATAATTAAACTAGCTAAATAAAATTAATAATAAAAATTAATTTTATTTAGCTAGATTATATTAAAAATAAAAATTAATTTATTTTTAATATTGTTTATTAATTTATTAATTATTAATAATAAATACATTTTTTAGTAATTTAATATTTATAATTACTTAATAATTAAACTACATAACGATCAATCTATCCAGCCAGGAATTCTTTCAAAGCTAATGATGAATCGATTTAACTACCATTAGTAGTCAACAGCCAGTGATGAACGCCATTATTGTTTACATAAGAGATACGCAATTACACAAATGTACAATTGTGTAATAATGTACTATGGACGCATGTCCATGAAGCATACATAGACTTGTCAGAGTCAGTGTAATTGAGACATCAAGAGCATCGTATAAATGATGAAAATGTATTATTTAGAAATTTTTTTTCTTCCCATAAGATAAGTAAAACTGTGTAATAACCATTTAAAACCTTAGAAAATATGCACGTTTAATAATCATTTAACATTCACTTGTAAGAAAATAGAACTTTTTAAATCTAAAAGTTAAGAGTAATTGATTTTAATTTAATTGAAAGTAATCATATTGATTAAATTTCTGTAGTCACATAATAAATAAAGAAAATTAATATTCGGCTGAATTTCATAATTAAGAAGATCTGAAAAATTAAAAGGAGGAAAAATAAATTACTGGAATCATGAAATCAAATTAACATAATTGCATGTTATTAATTTAATCATGCTTCTTTAACTTAGATTTTTAATTTATAGGAAAACTAAATTATTTTTTAATTATGCTAATGAAATTGTGATAAAAAATAAAGATCATTAAAAGGCAAGGTGCACATCACGCTATGTAATACAATTGCAGGCATTTAAAAACTCGTTAATAATTAAAGTTAATAATTTCAAAGAAGAAGAGTCATTTATCTAAATACGTGATATGTTTCCGCAGGGGTATGGTGTAAGTTCTAATTAGATTTTTGAACATGCTCAAATAGAACTGAAAAATTGTAGTGGGCGCTTTTGAGCTATTTCATAACATGCAAATTAATAAGACTGAAAAAGTAAAAATTAATAATTATAAAGCTGTATTACCTGCACGTTCGGATTAAAGTAAGTCTTGTTAACTTTTTTCTAGAGGAGGAAGGTAATTTTATTCTATTGTTATTAGACAATATCTGTAAGAAAATATATTTATATCTATGTACATGTTCCACCAATAATTTTTGTTCTCTAACAAATTTGTTGTTTCTTCCTAACAAATTTGTAAGTAACAGTAAGTTTTTCGTAGTTTAATTTATAAACTAATAAGAGTTTAAGGAAAACATAGGAGAAATTAATTTAGATGCTCGTTGCTTAGGTTGGTATATATTATATAGATATATAAAAATAAAGCTTTTGTCAAATAGTCTTATCTATATAAATAAAAATGTAAATATTTGTTTGAAACCCAAAATATCTGAAAATATTGCACTGATTTTCTTGAAATTTTGGTATAACGTTGTACTAGAATCCAGGTATCTTTATATCCATGCAAGTTTAAAATCTCTGTGTCGAGATTTTTCCGGACTTAGAATATTTATGTATAAAACATTGCTTTTAACTCTTGCATGAATGCTATAAACTACGAATACTAGGTATGATTTACTGATGCAAATATTTATCTTGATAAAATATTATACAGTAGAACTTGGATTTAAATAGCAATCTAAATATGCATTAAGCTTATTCTTTTATCTAGATAAATAAAAATGTAAATGTTTGTTCATGCCTAAAATCTATATTAAAGACAAGCGTGTTTTTCTTTCATTTCCGTTTAACAACACTGAGCCACAGACACGAGTGGCCTAGTACTTTTATAAAACTTTTAGTGAATTAAAAAAACAATACCACTACTAACTACACTGAGCATTAAGACCTTTAGGCATTAGAGAAAATATTTTTCTAAACCTAATTTTGATAAAAATCTAGAGAAAACTCTTCATAACAGTTGTGATGGTTAAGTTTTAATATTATCTTGATAAATATGTTAAAGATTGAATTTAATTAGTTAATTTGATTAAAAAGAGGTAAATTAAAATTAAATTAAACTATTACTATTTGATGACAAAATAAATTCAAAATTATTATTAGTAATTGATTACATTAGAAATTCGTTTAAGTTTAAATAATGATAAAAAAATGTACAGTTAAAATATAAAAACTAATTTAACTATTCTACAAATTGTAATTTTTTTTTAATTATCGTAGGTTTTAGCATCCTTTACATCCTTTATTTAGATGGAATGAAATATTATCACACATTCAATTGCCCAATATATTTTGTTACCAATTGATAAAATAAGTTATTAACCACTATCTCTTAGTGTATCTATTTTTCCTTGAGTAGTAGGGAAACTCATGGACATCTGGGTTTTTTTGATTAAAAAATTCCAAAATTTTATTAAAACAATCTTACTTTATTCTAAATAATAACAAGACAAAAAGACATAAGTCCTATAAGCACTTAGAGCTCATTTTGCCTAGATTTGATGAAAATGAAATCTACAACATGTTTATTTAAAACCGTGTTTGTTATTATCCGGTTTATTCTAGACACTTGAGAGTATAAATCTTAATTTTATAATTTATGTAGGAATTGAGTCAGAGTCAATGTGAAGTCTGAAAATGATATCTGCCTATAAGAATCATCTAGAAAATGATTTATATAAATTGAAGATATATTAATATTATATAAATTGAAGTAGACAAGGTATGTAGGATATCATTTTTTAATAAAAGTTCTACATGTAACTGTATTTTTTGGATGCTTAACTCTGTCCCATTAAACAATAACACGTTAAAATATGTTAGAATTATCGATGAAAACAAGACATTTTCTTGTCTTTCAATTGAGACTTATAACATATATTAAAGATATTCCTAGTGCACATACTTTAAACTAACTGCTCTCATACAGTACATATAGATTTTCATATAGATTTTTAACATTTATATAGAAATAAAAATGGGCATTGATTTTTACTTAAGTTAAACATAATTTAGACCAATTACTTCAAACTCTGCGCTGTTTTAATGTTCTTTTGTATTTTACTGATACAAAAATCTCTGCATCTTTACGTTTTAAATGCATGCCCAGTTTTGTAATAAACAAATAATGTCCAAAAATTTGAGAAAAAGAGAAAAAAGTTAATTTTGAATACTTTAAAGTTTATAACTCGATAATAAAAACATCATTTTCTAATATATGCTTTTATATTTTAATATGAGTATTTACCACAGAAATTAGGCTTAATGAATTAAATGAATCATTTAATCAGAAAATTATTGTTTGATAATAAACGAAACGAGAAGTTTAAATTGTTTCGAAGGCAAAACTGTCCATATATTTGGTTTGTTATTTTAAATATCCTTTGCCCATTTAAAACTTTTTTTCCATTAATTTCACATTAAATATTAATTCTCTGTAAACTTAAACGAATTGAAAACTGTGAATTAGCTCGTTTGAAATTTCCACTAGAAAAAATATTTGTTAATTTAAAAAATAACTTAAAGCAACCATAACCTTTAGCCTACAGGAATATATGCAATATATGTCTGAAATAGCTGAGACCAAAAAGTCACAAGAATTAAGTAAGCTTTATAATTTTTATAAACACTGTAATAATGTTAGCATCTTACTAATTTAGATTTTAAGATTTATTAAGATGTTTTTTAATTTAAACTGTACATAGTAAATAGCTACACTGACATCGATTTCATAAAACAAATTTAATGCTTATATTTATTATATGATATTTTTTACATAAAGATAAATGTATGATACATAATTCTATTCAAGCCTATTTAAAATTTTAAATAGAGTCTTGATAAATCATAGTTACAATGCTGTTTGTATAAATATTAGGCAACATTGAAGAGTTTTAATTTCCTTATATTAGTTACAAAACATCTACTTGAGTATTTTAAGGTCACAATATCTTAACATAAATTTGGTCTTAAGGATTATTTTTATATTTATTACCATTACTGTTATAAATCTGTTAAACATATGAAAGATATGTATCTTCTCCGAATCAAATTCCTTCCTTATAGTATATTGATTTCTATATATTTAAATGATATGGAATGGTAAATGTTTGTTTTCAAAAATAGTTTATCTCAAGCTGTACATAGAATATACTGGTTGATTTTAACGAATTAATCATAAGAAAAGAATGGAATGTAAGTTCTATCAAGAAAGATTTTTTTCTTATTATAAGATAAAAACAAGTATTGGAGAAAATTCTGATTCTATCTCTTATACTGATTTGCAAAAACATCTAGAAGAAGATACGGATCTCGGTACAATTCACATATCCTTTTTTGAGATAACAACTTCTTTACACTTTGTGAATCGATATAACTCTCTAAGTATAAAACGTCGAAAACATTCCCGAAATTGACAATATTCTAGTTTTATTTTTTCTCTCTATTTGTATGAAAATAAGATAAGACGTATGTCAGCTATTTTGCAGTTATTTGTCTTCTACATTGACAGCTATTTGAAAAGTGATAATCTATTTTTTGTTTATACTTTACATGGAGAATAGCTTGGAGAAAAGGAGTATTTTCTCTCCTGATGGAATTCTGTGATACTCCGTATCGCTTGCTTTTAATGCTGCTGTGTTCTTTGAAGTTTATTTACGGGCTTCTCTACATATTGTTCCGATTTTTATCAGAATGTTTTTTTACCAGAGGCATATCGTATGTGCGAACTAATGCCCCGATAACTTTGTTTTATCTCAGAAGACATTCAAAAAATATATAACTTAAGGTTAATACGAAATATTTATGTCTTTTTTCATATCAAAGAAACTGCTCCTTTGTAGTTGAAAAGTCTAAGGTATGAAAAATACACATTAATTTTGAGCTCTAAGTAAAATACTACAATGCAAATCAAGCGAAATATCAAAAACTGGTTCCTCTTTTAAAATGATGGAATAATTATTTCGATCTACTTGTATATTATAGTACAAGATAGTATAAAGTTACTAAATGCATTTCATTTTTAAAAAATAAAATAAAGAACAAAATGTGGTACATACATACTTATTATTTTATTGGGTAAACAATATAAATTTTTTTACACGGAAAAGAATTAAACAAAAATTCTAAACATTGAAGGTGTATTACGCGTCAATCTTAAGCATTGAAAATGCAACTGTTTTATCCTAATAACTTCTGTGATAGCAGAAGAACTTAAACTGGTTTTGTTGGGGGATTCAATATAACTTTTAATACGTTTAATGTTTTTGCTATCACTTAAGAAATCGGTGCATTCTTCATCGTGAAAAGGAATAGTAAATTGAATCTGTTTCTTTTATAACTTGTCAGAAGGTCTTTACATAAAAAAAGTCATTTACTCCTATTGAACAACTTTTCTTGTTTCTGGTTGTTATTGAGTTTTGCCACTTGGTGAAACCAAGCATGATTCTACTCATATTAAGGCAAAGGTGTGCGTTATTCGTTTATAATGACCACCAAAAGGGGGAAAGTACGACTTATGCTCAAGTGGGTCCTCGTAATTTTGAAGCAGAGACTAAGCAGAAGACCCATAGACCCTGCCACACCCAGAGGTATTGATTGAGAACTTGGAGGATATTGTGACCGCGAACATATTTTACGTGCCCCAATCACCTTTAACAAACACGGCGGATCTTATGCCAGCTCGGGTTCCGAACCCACAACCTCTCACTTACGAGATCGTTGCCTTTACCGACTGAGTTACCGCGGCACCTTGTTTCTGGTAATACCAATAAATATGACATGACAATGCAAAAGTAAATAATTGCATTTGCTACAGATGAACCTTTCGCCAATTTTGACTTTCCAACTTTTGACTTATTTTACAATTCCTAGACCTGCAAAGGTTTACAAATTTCGTGACAGCGAAAACAGTCGTTCTCCGAGGGTGAAATGCGATAGCATGTCACAATGAATTACTAGAAAACCTTGGGAATAATGCCCTACCATACCGTAGCAGGGGACTACTTTAAGCCCAGGTTTGTCATGTCAATTTTATGTGTACTTTGTTTTCATTCTTTTGCACCATGAAGGCCATATTGCCCTGTATACTACCGTAATAAATTAGTATATTGCGATATTTCAGTGCTATTAATTGTCCACACATGTAGTTAACACTTTGTGGTTAGGTCTGTATATGTCACATTTTCTAACCGAACTGGTATCTTCAGGAAAAAAAATAGTTGTCATGACTTTTTCCCTAACAATCGTATTATTTGGATTCAAATTGAAGGCATTTGACTAGTTTTTTATTTATTTTTTGCAATTACACGAGTCTTCCTAAGGAAAAGGAAGAGTAAACAAAATTTGTTGCTTTCATAACTTTGTAGAACTTGACATGTGGTAAGTCCTTTGCATAAAAGACGTCACCTTCACCGATAGAGCAACTTTCTATGTTTCTGGTAATATTACTTATCATGAGTGTTGAATGTGGAAAACTGCATATTCTCAAACAGTGAGACTAAATTTATTTAAGCAGTCCAAAAATGAATATTTGCTTTTGCTGCAGCAGAAACTTTCGGACCAACATTATTTATGAATTACATATGCATATATATTTATTAGCTAAAATGAAGGGGAAAGTTTTCCTTGGGTATTTTATGTTTACGGAACATTTGTAAGTCTAAAAAATTGAGTACTATAATCATATTTACTTGTATGATTGTAGGCATTTAACTACAATGAATGCATTCATGTCCTAGGGTATGATAATTTAAATGAAGTTAATATTTCTAACATATAATTTTCAAGAAACTTTAAATCAAGAGATTTTTGTAAAACGATTTACTTACGATTTACATTTATTTACGGGCCATTAAAACTATAAAAAACATTAAATATTTTATCTTCGTATTTTTTATGTGATTGAGTATGTAAGGGAATAAATAAAGACAATAAAATATAATAACAGGAATAAATAGAGATGAATCTGACACACATGGATGTTTTTGTATTTTCAGAATACGGACACTGATATAAAAGTGTGCTTCTATATTCATATTTGTGTTAACCATAAATAAATTGCACGGGAGTTCATTTTAACTGTAATGTAAGTGACATATTTTTCCCTTTCGGTATGAGGAATCTGAGGAAAGTCTGCATGGATTTAATGGGCCATTCGTTACGAAAAAGTTATTAACGATGCAAGAAGTAAGAGATTTTCACATTCTTTTCTATGAAACATAAATAATGCATATAATATATTAAGCAGGAAAAGGTGTTCCAATACAGCATACGTATTAAAGTTCTCGACTGTTCCTCAATCCTTTTTTCCTCATTCGGTGTTTACTGACATGTTTTTTTTTTACACAAATGTTAGAAATAGAATAAATAATTTAAATACGAATACTTTAATTGAATTTTGAAAAATTGACAAAATCTACGTTTTATAGGATTCCCTATTTTCTATCACATTCCTTAAAAACTGAAAGTATTTCTAAGAGAATCGCAGTAGGTCATTGTGCAAAGGTATCGATCTCATAAGGTTGCGATTTTGTGATTCGACTTGGATAAATATCTGCTGTTTTCATTAAAGGAAGAAAGTTTGGGGCACGTACAATAGGTTTGTGGCCTTCAAGTTTCCACACTATATCTATAGAAGTGGCAAGCAAAGTCTGTGGATGATTGATCTGTGATTGGTCCCTTCTTCTAAATTACAAGCACCCACTTTTGTGATTACGCTGTTTTAAGGTGTAATGTTGACCACCTATATTCTACTCCTGTATTAAAACGGACAAAATATTTTTGCGGCTTGGTAGTGGCAAATCCTTGAGAGAACCCTCATTGGAATTAATAATAACATAAAACAATCTATAAGAACTGTAACACATAAAGTCATACTTGTATGTGAAAATAAACATAATAAATTATGATATGCATAAGTAGAAACGATTAATTTGTTTAGATAAAATATTTTATACTTGTGCTGTTTTCTTTTTGCTGTTCTTAGTCATTTGGAACCTGCACATGATCTTTCCCAGTATTATTACAACTATTTTTTAAAGTTATGCAGATTGTTAGTATTCAGCGTAGTGAATGAGCGTAATATGTCTTTCACAGAAAAAAAATCATCCTTGTCGCAGCCTTGAATGCTTGGTTTGGAGTTCTACAGCCTACTGTATTGCTACTAGACGGCTGAGAAGACTGGGGGACCCTATCCTGAAAGGCTATGAACATATATGCTACTGTGGGATTTAAATCTATGAACTCCCGTTCTGAAGAGCATAGCCTTATCTATTCGATAGACCGCGCCTAAAAAAGGGCAATTTCTCTCTAATTATCTATCGTAACGAATATTTCAAACTTAATATTCTAAAGTGAGTGAATAATTTTGTAATAATTGAGTAATATAAAATCATGGTTTTATAAAAATTTTATTTGTGTAAAACCTCGATTTCTATAAATAAAATTTAATTATAAATAAAATATATAAAAATATAAATAAAATTAGCATATATATAAAATATGGTATAAATATTATAATATAATAAAATACATTATTGGTAGAATTAAATTTAATGCATAAATGAACATGAACGTATAAATTTATATAAAAATTATTTACTAGTATATTTAATAATTGTATTAAAAGTAATTTTGGTATAATTAAATGGAATGTAATATTGGTATATCAATTTTACTTAATTTGTATATAAATAAAATTGGTTTAAAATCAAATTTTATCTAGAATATATAACAGAAATATGTACACATACGAGAAACAATTACTCGCAAAAATATTATGTTTATAAGAAATAAAAATGTTAAAACTCTTAAGAAAACAAAACAAACTCTCAGTCTGAAAGAATACGAAAACATGCAGTTATTAATCTTTTTCAAGGTTTCAGCTTCTTTCAACTTTTGTGCAATTTATTTCTATTAATGAGCACCGTAGCGTACTAGGGAATTTTTCTTTTATCGATTTACATCATTTTCCTCTTTATTCAACGAGCATTAAGTTTTTTTTTCTGAAAACTGAGAAAATTGTTTGAGGTGATCATAAACTCCATTTTCGATGATGACATCCTGAAGACGGATGTATTTCACTCATCCTAAAGAATATGATTAAAGTGAAGGTCGCTATATGAAAAGCCGAAAAGATTATTCTAAAGAAATATTGATTCTTGAAAAAGTAAATGTCAGTGTAATCCATACACTTTTAGTACTAGACTAATAGAAATATTATATGATGTATAATAGCTGAAAAAATAGATATTCAATACTATATCATCGTAAATAAACAAAATACTTAAAAATAGTTTTACAAATTTAATCTGTAAAATAGTTTCATTTTTGTAATAAAAGTATGTTAAGATGAGGCCGCCAGAGAGTCTATATCCAGCCGAACGTATAAGTGGAGTACTAGTAAGAAAATTACAAAATTGAAAAAAAAAC
Organism: Pardosa pseudoannulata; assembly: GCA_032207245.1. Classification (NCBI taxonomy): domain Eukaryota; kingdom Metazoa; phylum Arthropoda; class Arachnida; order Araneae; family Lycosidae; genus Pardosa; species Pardosa pseudoannulata. The sequence goes on along the minus strand of CM063508.1, from coordinate 14,596,516 downwards.
TAAATGTTCCTGCTGAATTTTGTTTATTTTGAATATAAATAAATGTGTAAATAGGGTATAAAATACTATTTAGGCCATAATGCCAAAGGGACCACACTTGGTCGAAGATATGCCAAATATGGCGTCTTGGTGAAAAAAAAGAAATGGTGCAAAAATTGGTGCAGAAAAAATTAAGCTCCACACTCCTTCTTCCTTGCTCTCTCTCTGAGGGGGCCTACAGATATCTAGAAAAAGTTTGTTCGGGAGCGTTGCCTTGGCCGAAGAGGGCTACTCTGCGGTTAGCAACCCCTCTTGAACAATGGGGGTCGAAGGAAGGTCACTCACTTCGCTTTCGCCTCTAGGTCAGTTTCGCGCTGGTGTTGTTGAACTGTAATTCTTTGTTACAAAGTATATTAAAAAATTTAACTTAAATTTATTAAAAAAAGCGATTTTAAGATGACGGGATTATATATCCTTTTACATCGATTTAGTAATGTAAATTTAAGCAATGATATTAAGAATATAATTAAACATTTAGCAATAAGTAAGATATATTCTTCAGAAAGCAAAAGTTTGAATAAATATAACTTGTTAACAATACGTTTATGCACACACACACATGCATTCATAAAATTATGCACACAAATACCCACACAAGAAATTTTATAATTTATAAATTTTTGATAACTATTTGGGGATGTGGTAGCTATTTCGGCAAAGACGTCTGTCGCATAACCGGAGTGTCATAAGTTCAAGTCTCGAAAAATATCCGTTCTGTTCAATAATGGTGGCAGTGGCACTTAAAATAGGTTCGTGGATAAAATGTCCTCCAAATTCCCAAACGATACCTCTAAAGTGGGCAGGCCTACTCTGGAGGGAACTTATGCTTTGATAAATTAGGAGGATCCACTGCATTTGTTTGTGATGCCCTAGGGAGTAAAGCTGGCAACGTGTAGAATAAATTCTTCTTAGAATAAAATGACCTACAAATACCTGTGGATTTTTAGTGGTTGATGTCATAAATGCAATTGCCTCCACTTTGGAAACATATAGAATACTTTTAAAAATAATAAAAATGCAAAAGTAATAATATTAATTCAAAAATTTATAAGTAAGAATTTATTTTCTGTAAAACACATTGTGTAGTAAGGTAAGCGATAGTTCCAAAAAAGGATAGGTTCCCAAAAGTAAGTAAAAAAATCAAATAAGCTAGTTCATTTAAAACTTAACAAAAGAAAGGCTATTTTGGACTGTATAAAAGGAGGAGAAAGTGTAAGGCACGTTTTACCGCTATTTCCAAGGCAGCAATTCTCCGCGATATTCTGGCACAGAGGGTCCTCTCTCCACATTCGGCTCGAGCAGCGCCCCTACAAATTTTCAAGTGGAATTTAACACACTTTTAGATGTTTTTTCTTGAATATCTTCCTCAAAGCTTTAAACATAAGTAATATTGTTCCATCTGAAGTCATAAAAAATACATATTATGAGTTAAAAAAATCATGTAAATATTTTTAAAGTTAAAAATCTCTAATGTACCAGGCATTCGTTAAATTTAAAAATATATTATAAATGTTATTATTTTAAAATACAAGTGAGCTATCAATAAATTATAGCTCTCAGAAAATTTACTAAGAGTAATTACTAATGTGAATTTATATTTTATAATCAAATATGATACAAGTTTTAACATAAACATTATCGATAAAACTCAAACATATTCAAATTTTATTATATTATTTGACTTTTGAACATTTAGATAATGGTTATGTAGTTGTTAAAAAGTATTGGAGAGCTCGTAAACTAATGGCTTAGGCTCTAATTGTTCGGAATTTGCAAAATATTATCGTATCAATATAATTCAAGAAGAATGGGAATTTTACATTAATATTTTGAAGTTAAAATTCTCAAATATCTAATTATTTGGGAGAACTTTCAATTAATATAAAAAATTTAATGAAAATATAGATTACAAGTTTATCAAATAATATACAACAAGAAATACATTGTAGAAAGATTTACGTCTATAGCATTTTAAAAGGTAAAATACTTTGAACAAGAAAAAAGAAGCTTTTTCCGAACGAAGTCGAAAACCACATGGTTTTTAATCTTTTTCAAGGTCTTAACTTTTCATAATTTTTGTGCAATTTACGTTTATTAATGAGTATCATGACTTACTAGGGAGTTTTCTATTTCATTCACTTACATTATTTTCCTTTTCTTGAAGAGAATTAAACTGTTTCGCCCTACCTATTCGTTCAAATGTATTTTAGATGAGACAGTTTCTCGTATTTATCTATAATAACGAATATATCAAACTTAAAATTCTAAAGTCCGCGAATAATGGAGTAAGAGTTAATTAGTTAAATTCTCGGTGATTTATACAAATTTTAGTTATATAAAAGGTACTGAGAATGTATAACGGAAGTATGCTATAAAAAATCTAGAAGATAAAACTTTCGGGAATATTATATTTATAAGAGTTATGTAAAAAGCTTTAAAAACAAAACAAACTATCACTCTGAAAGAAGACGAAAAACATGCAGTCACCAATCATTTTCATGGTTTCAGCTTCTTTTAACTTTTGTGCAATTTATTTCTATTAATGAGCACCGTAGCGTAGTAGGAAGTTTTTCTTTCATCGACTTACATCACTTTCTTTTTTTATGCAAAGAGCATTAAATTTTTCATGCTCAAAAGTGAGCAAAGTGTTTGAGGTGATCATAAAAACTCAATTTTCAGTGATGACAGTCTGAAGATTGATGTATATTACTTATCCTAAAGAATATGATTAAACAGAAGGGCAGTAAAAGAGAATAAAATGTTAATAATATTATTTTGAGAAACATCGATTTTAGATGCAATGAAATTCAATGTAATTCATTTAACGTTTAGCAGATGCTTACAAGAAACAAAATAGTTTATGAATTAACATAATTGAATCAAATATACTTGCAGCGGCATCACAGCGCCAAATCAGCACTGAAGACTTTCCAGTACTACTTTGGCGCCGTTACTTGGCGATAAACTAAATATGTAACCTTCATACTATTGTTTATATACAGCTTACGTAATGTAGCGCGCAGCATCTCTTATCTCCTGTACAACCGTTGTGTTCACTCTGCGCTGGCAATTCTCATTCCTTCTCCTTGCAGCAATGTGTGTAAGAACTGACTATTACCCTTATTAAATTGTTAATTTTATTTTACGACTGGCACTTGTATCTTTAATTTTAACCTTTTATTTTCTCTAAATTTTGATGCACGTTCGAACTAGCGTGCTTCATACTGTATTAAATCAACGATAATTTACTATCGAAATCATGCAAAATACTGAAAATTGGGTTAGTCCAGAAGTGTATAAAAGTAAATTGAAACAGAAATAACTAATTAAAACAAGAATTATTTAATCTTAAAATAATTATTGAAAACATAGAAGAATAGTAAGTTGCGTTGTACTAAAAGCAATTATTAGTTTAAAGTAATTATATAAAATAATAAATGACCAAAACAATATTAAGTCAGTGCTTAACAGGTTAGATTTGTGTTCTACAAAAATGCATGCTAAATAACATTTTTTTAGTCATTTATATAATTTCTAGACATTTAAAGTAATATGGTATCACCTTAAGGCAGTAAAAGATAATAAAATTAATAATATTATTCTTGAGAACTATCGATTTTGTATCTAGTAAAATTTAATGGAATTCATTTAACATTTAGCAGATGCTTAAGAGAAAAGAAATATTTCATGAATCATAAAAATGAATCAAATATACAATATTAAGTCAAATATAGTTTACTGTTAAAATCATATAAAATACTCAGAATTAGATTAGTCAAGAAATGTATCAAAAACATATTAAAATAACACAGAAAGATGTTACTTCAAGATTAAGGTTTTCTGCGAATTTTTCCTTCTTATAACCAATTAAAACTTTAGAATTGATTAATCATAATATAATCATTGAAAATATAGAATAATGGTGACATATGTTGCATTAAAAGCAGCCGTTCGTTTAAAGTAATTAAACAATAAATTAAATTTAAAACAATAAATCTATACAATAATATTAAGTCAGTGCTTAACAATATAGATTTGTGTTATATAAAAATATATGCTAAATAATTTTATTAAAGACACTTATGCAAGCTCTACACAAGAAAATTAATATCGTATCAGCTTAAGGCAGTAAGAGATAATAAAATTAATAATATTCTTGAATACTGATTTTATATCCAGTAAAATTTATTGGATTTCACTAAAATTTAACAGATACTTAAGAAAAAAGAAATATTTTAATCTCGAAAACTGAATAAAATGTGCAATATTAAATTAAATATAGTTTACAGTCACAAACATGCGAATTACTAAAAAACTGGTTAGTCAAGAAGTGTATCACCAATAAATTAAAATAGCATAGAAAAAATTTATATCAAAATTATGGTTTTCTGTGAATTATTGCTTTCTCATAACCAAATAAAATTTAAGAATTATTCAATCTTAAGATAATCATTGATAAATATAGAATAAAAGTGAGATTTATTGTACTAAAAGTATTCATTCGCTTAAAGTAATTATATATAAACAATAAATGTCCACAATAATATTAAGTGCTTAAAAATTAGATTTGTGTTGTATAAAAAGATATTTTAACTAACTTTATTAAAGACATTTATACAAAGTCTTTACAACAAAAGTATTATCGTATCATCTAAGGATAGTAAAGTAAACTAAAATATTAATATTATTGAAAGATATCGATTTTAGATGCAGTAAAATTCAATGCAATACATTTAAAGTTTAGCAGCTGGTTGCAAGAAACGAAACAGTTTATATATCATCATGACTAAACCAAATATACAGTGTTAAATCAAGTATAACTCTCTGTCAAAAATATCAAAAATAAATTACAATAAAACTGAAAAAAATATTTTTAGATTATGGTTTTCTGGGAAATTTTCCTTCGTTTAATCCATAAAAATTTAAAAAATAATTAATCACTAGGTAGTTGTAGAAAATATACAATAATACTGAGATACATTGTACTAAATACAATCATTCGCTTAAAATATTTATGTAAAAAAATAAATGCACATAATATTAAGACAGTATTTAATAAACTACATTTCTGCTCTATTAAGTTTAATAACTTTATAAAAGGAATTTATAAAAGATCTAGACATGAAAAGTAAAATCATATCATCTGCATTGATAGCAAAAAATATATATTGTTAGTTAGAATAAATTATGACTATTTCAAAGTTAAAACACTCAAAAGCATTTGGTAAAAACTATTTAAGCATAAATGATTGAAAATTTAGAAGAAGATTAACCTATAACACAATAGAATTCATAAATTGCAATTATTAGAATATTAAATAAATAAATAAACATAGAAAATGTAAATAATAAATACTTTTTTCATTTTTATAACTAAAGATGATTTTTAATTCGAAAGGTAACAATACAGTTTCGACATTAAAAGTGATATTACATATCTCATCTGCATTAAGAATAATGGAAATATCGTATGAATATTTAAAATTCAAAATTCTGTAATAGTTCGTTGGACTGGATTTCAACTTATAATAAAATGTAGAAAATGTAGAATAGAGGTGGGCTGTAAATATACAAGCATTAATTCGTAGGGTAGAATAACGTTTAAAGGATTGTTAAGTCTATGGATTACAAAAATATACACTTTGTCTCAAAGAAGTTTAAATACACACAGTTATTAAACTTTTTCAAGTTTAACACTCCTTTCAACTTTTGTGTAATGTATTTCTGTTAACGAGTACAGTAGCGTATAAGAAGTTTCTTTTCTCTTTAATGACTTACATAATTTTCCTCTTTATTCGACGAGCATTAACTTTTTTTCCTTCCTTTAAAATGAGAAAATTGTTTGAGGTGATCATAAACTCCATTTTGCATGATGACAGACTGAAGACGGATGCATATTATTCATCGAAAAAGAATACGATTAAAGTAAATTCCAGTGTAAGAGAAGACAAAAATATTATTCTATAGATATATCGATTTGCGATGCAGTGAATTGCAGTGTCATTCATAACATAATTAGAACTAGCCTCGATTAAAATCGAAATAATTTATAATTTATCTTAATCTAATGAATAAATTTGTTTTTAAAAATATATAGGCTGAAAATGTTTTTAGCCATGGATTACGTTAAAAATAGTTTTAAATATAAAAAAGAAATAATTGATTTTATGGTTCTGTGTATGTATGACTTTCAACTTTGTTGAAATAATTAATAATTCAAATTAAATATCTTCAATTGAAAGTGGTAATTCATAATTAAAATGATAGTTAGCTAAGTAGTTATGGATATCGATCTGTTTTTACCAAAACTTATTTAGAGCTTTGGCTAAGGAAATATTAAAATAATTAAATTTCTGGTAATTGAAGTGTAATAACTTTTTAAAATTTTTACAGTCCATTTAGGATAAGTTTATGTATGAAATCAGGAACGTAAATATTTTTCATGAGTATTAAAAGTAAAATAATATTACAATTCAAATCCTTCCAATTAATTATGAAAAGATACATAGATGATAAAGGGAACCACTTATATGTATTTTAATAAAATTTATTTATTTATTTTGTTTTGTTTATAATCTGGGACACTAAACAAGGTGTTTCAGCAAGAATTCATATTTTGGATTTTATATATTTTACTGAAAGAGTAGAAGGGCTCTTGATTTAAAAAGTATTTTCGTAGGATCTAAGAAATATTTTTTTCTTTCAAACAAAAATATCAGTATTAACTGAAATAAAATATCAAGACACACTTTAGGAAAAGTTACAAAACGAAACATGCTCCTACATTCCTCATTTTCTTTATACATCACTGAATAATCTTTTAAAATATAATAACTTTTAAATATATAAAAATTGTCATTTGCTTTTAGACAGTTAGGAAATCTGTAAAAGTTTGCTTTTTGAGCCTGTAAAATGTTTTAATATAGTGTGGTACCTCATTTTACAGTCTTATAACATTAATATTTTTATCCTGCTTAACAATTAGAAGTTGCCCTTTTTAATAATAGTATCATTAGGTACTTCACACTGAACACCTTTAAAATATGATTACTATGTTACTCAATATTGGTGCAATTTCCCTTTTGTAAATGTACCGAAAATTTTCTATTAGATTAAGATTGTGTGTGTAAGATAGTTCGTCTAAAATGAAATTGTTGTTATGTTATTTATTGCAAAAAATAATACTCTACTCTTAGTTTCATTGAATATTCCGCAATAATACGGTTAAACAATCCTTCAAATTAGTTAATGTATAGATGGCTATTTGAATTTTAAGGAAAGTATTTTTATTTTTGAAGTCAGTTTTCATACTTATGTAGTACAAATTACTTTTCTTTAAGGAAATTGTTTTAATTTGCCTATATTATCTTGGTATTTTTTCTCAAAATATATAAATGATAAAATATATGATTTTTTATGAGAATAATCAAAAGTATTTTTTTGTCAAAAAGGAACATAGAATTTTTTTTAATTAAACTGCTAGAGAGGGTGAGGCACTGTGAATGTTAGATAAAAGTCATTCGAGATGCAATTTTTTGCTCTAATTAAAAATCTAAATTTATTAATTCTTTGATATGCGAACTAAATATTTTTCTGATATGATGTTAATTAGTCTGCTTTGAAATTAAGTTTAGTTGTGAAAAATATATTATCGAGAATCTAATGTAAGATTTTAATGCTTCGTAGACAAAACGTTTTAATTCAAATCATTATGATAAATTTTGCATAGCTATCTATTTAGCACAGTTAGGGCTTCATATAAAATTATTTTGAAACTGTTATAATATACGTCATCTTCTAACATTTGTCATTGAAAATCTTTGTGGAATTATGTTATGATAAATATAAACATATTTTTGTTAATACAAATATTTTCAGCTTTATAAACACTTAAATTTTTGTGTATAAAATGAGGTAGATATAAATAACTAATGGATGTGTAAAACTTACTTTTAAAATTTCACAGTTCTTGTCACTTGTTCTTTACTAAATAGAAATATTATTTAATAGTATTACAAGGCGTGATGGAATCATACTTTATAGAACGTCTCCCTATCTTTTAAAACATAATTTAAAATGAAACTTTAAAGTTGTATAATTATTTTACAGAAAGCCAATTAGTTCCATAAAGACTGTGAAACTGATATTTTTAACTAAAAAGACAAATAGAACGCAAAGAGTTTCTTTAACTACAATTGGAGTTGTTATACTCATAGATATTTGATAGTAATTATCCCTTTAACATGATATTTATATTCATTATTATCAATGCCTTAAACTGATATCGACGATCATTCATTTTGATTTTAACTCATTAATACGCTTTCCTTATCATTTGTTTCATTACTGATATCTCGCACATTTGCCAATTTTGATTTCTATATATGTTAATCGGTTATGTAGCAGCATTATTCTTCTGAAAGTGGCAACCGTTTCTTCTCCAACTGAGTATCGTCATTTAGATGTTATTCGACGTAAATTTAGAAGGATTTTCAGGTTGTCTTCTGAAATACTATGTTTAAAGTTTAAAGATTTGAAATTCATAACGTAATCCTCTTATTTATGTAAGTGAAATGCTTTAGTATGCTTATAAGGATATTCAAGAAAAAAATTGGAGATTTAAAATAAATATATGAAAAGCAACAGTTTCTATGAAATATACTAAAATGATACCCCGTGTTTCCCTTTAGTATATTTCGTAAATGATACCCCATGAGATGATACCCCATGTTTTACAATTTTTAGGAAATCTTAGCATTTATCCCAAATAATGCTATTGATTTTATGATTTTCATCATTCAAAAGTTTGAAGCCGTTTTGCTCTGTCCCAATTCCTTAATTTCCTTTTTTTGCCATTTCCATCACATTAAGATAAAACTGTCAGTATTTTGCAGTTATTTGTCTTCGGTAGTGACAGCTCTACAGGAAAGTGATAAGTTTTTTTTCACTCTGTTTTATCATAAATATCTGAAAATATTTCCAAACTGGAATATCGCTTTGTAGCGTGTACCCTGCTTAATACTTTTTATAACGTTTTTGCTTCCGATCAGAGTTGTCAAAAACCTATCAAAACGAAATTCTGTCTCTGAAATATAAATTTGATATGGTGTTTCGATAAGGCTTCGTAAAAAGATATTTTAAAATCTGTTATGAAAGTGACTTGAAAGTGAGATGCATTTTACGAGGAAAAGCACCTTTTCATGTATTTCCTTTACTTGTGGTTAAGGATATCATTTTATTTCTGGGAAATGTTATTGAATATCTGGCTGCATGCACTCAGATTATGTGCTATCATTTAGATAAATATTTGTTTAGATATTTTATGGAATAGATTTTAGTACCCAGACATAAAATGGTATAATTTGTAGAATGTTTATCATTTATACTTGAGATCTATCATTTTAATTTTGTTGTGTTTCACATAAACAGCTGATTATTATTTTAAATATATAGTAAATCTGGTATACTACGCTGTATTTCATTTTATTTTTCAAGAAATTCTACATGATCGAATTTTATTTACTGTATAGGTGATTTATTAGTCCTTCCTTTCTTATTTTTAGCACACATGGAGTTTGTTTTTTCTATTCCTTCCGCTTAAGCAGGTTGCTAGAATGTTTCAATATCTCTCCGTTATAGCCACTTCACTATTTGGCTCGTAGGTATTTGCTCAGTGTATTTCAATTCCTTAACTTTGCATGGTTTTGGCTTGCCACCTTTTTACTAGGTTTATAGTGTTGGCGATAGTAGAAAACAAAAGTTGAAGACCAGTGGAGATGGGAACCGAAAAGAGGGAATTGAGGTCCTGAGGAGATCTGTTGGGAATGCGGCTTGAGGTAGTAGAGTCATTTTTCCCCTGGTATTCACATTCAATGTAGTAACAGCTGAGTAAAACTAAATGTTTCTCCAAATCTGGAGTCATGATTATACGTCACACTACAGGATTGCTTTGAATCATGCGTGATACTGAGTAATATTTAATAACAAAAACGGTGATTAAAATATATTTACAGAAATATTGTATTACAAGATAAAAGATGAACGCGAGGGATTGTACAAATGAGTTACACTTTCAGATCTGAGATATTCCAATCGGATATGTAAACATGTGGTATGAGGGTACTTTTCGCAATGTTTAAGAAAATATCTTGACAATATAAATTTTAACACATATTTCTAATGACAAATTTTAAGCCAGTAATTTATTCATAATCATATTAAAATTTTCTAGGAGTAATTATTTATGGAGAAAATATTGAAACAACTCGTTTTAAAATTTATAACTGACCAAGCGAATCTAACTCAGCAAAACGGTCATACGGTATCATAAAACTGGTAAACACAACATCAAAGCAGCGATCTATTGCTACTACAAAACAGCTTCTGACCTACAAGAGATCCTATTTTCTTTACATCATGGACCTATTTTGTTTTTGTCCAACTCTGTAAGGAGTAAACTACACAAAGGTGAATTCTAAACTACAAGAAAGGGCCAAGTGAAAAATTAACTCCGGCAAATCCGGCACTTGAAAATAGTACACATCTAAAGGAGATTTACTACTGAAATAACCCAATTGTCTATACCCTGAAAACATTTATAGCTTAAAACTACAAAAGCGAGTAATATTGCTCTTCTCACAGAAGTATGATTTTTCACCAAAAAGTTTATATTTACCTTAAAAAAAATGATTAAATATTTTTACAAAACGATAAAATATATTTTCCTTGCAAATGTAATTAATTAGAGAAATTTACTTCGGAAGATACATTTTGAATCACGAAGCACCCGAATTACTTTCCTGAGTCTTTTTGTTTATTTTTTCAATTACATTATTTAATCTTACAAATTTGTGCAGATTTGTCACTAAAAGTTTCTTCAGTAATATCTGAAGATATCCTAAACGTATAGGAGAGATTATTGCATGATTGACACAGTTAAGATTTTATCCCGTGAGACATTTGGGTCCAGTTTTCTATGAGGAATAGGTACCCTAATTTACTTTCATCCTTAGACTTCATAGTTTGTATTTACTATTGAAGAGCGGAAAACTTGTTACTTTTCTGCCCATTTTTTCCTCTAATTAAAATAGATATATCTTGTAACACATTTTTCTAATCTTCCCTATAAATATAAAATTACTTAACAGTTAGAAAGTTTACTGATAAACATTGAATAACCGTCATACTATGGTCTTTAAGCCCCATATTCAAATACCATTTGTACTTTTAACACGAGGTACATTGTATCAATGAAGTTGCACTGCATGTTACGGTATGATTTCATCCCTTAATCCGCAATTTGTTTTTAAAAAACCAGGCCAAAAGAATCAATTTTTTAATATAAAAAAAAACAAATTTTAGAACCTTGAATTTAGAAAAAATATACATTTTATACTTGAATAAGTAATTGTTATAACTTACAATTCCATGTAAATGATAAATATCAATAAAAAGATTTTTTTGTTTTCACATTATTATTTTCAATTCTCGATTGGATTTGAGTGTGAAAACGTATAGCAATATAAAATACAAAGCGGCTCGAATTATTTCGAGTGTGCACAGTTCGGTCAGTTCAGCGCGCTTGAGTTAATTCGAGCGTAGACGTTAAGGGGTTAAAAAATAAATCATTCGTTTGATACTTATTTTTTAACTCTTCCTATTAACATATCTTAATTCCTGTTAAAACTTTTAGACCTAAATCATTAAACATAACATAGAGTAAAATAAATATAAAAGAGAAAATATTATGAATTTGGTACTTTCGCGAACAGAAGTAAATAAAGAAGAGACAAACAGAAGGTTATTTCTTTCCACAGCTAAGATTTAGGTATTAAGAGATTATGGGAATTGGTTTCAAGAAGTAAGTACTTAACATGTGCCATAAAATGATGTTCATGACTTCTAAATTTGAAATCCGCTTAAGAAGTCCAAAATAAAGAAATATTTTATTAATAGCAAATTAGAGTTAATTATTATAAGTGTTAAATGACCGAATTATGTATCATTTCGACATTGAAAAAATAGTAGTGTTTGCTGTTTAATACGTTTGAAATTTTAATCACATATAACACACTAAAATTATTTTATATAATATTCATACTTGTGCAATTATTAAACGTTCTGTAATTACTGGTCCGTATATATAAAAACTATATTACTTTGTTTTTGACTAATCTGCTTAGAGATTTAAAATAATTTGAGGAATAGGTTAACATCATATGTTTACACTTTTCAGGTAAAATATTAACAGTTTTAATAGTTATTATTTATCACATGCTCTTATTTGTTCATTTCATACAATATAATTGTACTCTAGCAGAAAACTTAACAGTTGTCTTAAGAATCCATAAGAAATATAATTTTAAAAATACAAAAGTTTAAATATCAATTTTTCCCGTATAATATAATAATACTAAAGAAGATTTTTTTTGTTGTTCTAAATATATTAATTTTAACTAATTTTATCGTATACTCTGCAACGTAAATTTGTCGATAAATTCCAAACGTACATGACAGTCTTAAATGCATCTGGAATATTGGAAAGACTCTTAAATTTCTAATTTTTTCCGTTATGATTAGTTTTTATTAATAAGTACTTTTTAGAAATTTAGTAAGCTGTTTATTACGGTGCAAATTATATAAATAGTTATATAATTTTTTAATGCATATGATGATATGATTAAAAAATGCCCCTCAAGTGTTTCTTATAATTGTCTTGTTCTATATGAGGTATCTAATTCATTAATGGTTGATCTTTTAAAGAAATTTGATTTTTTTATATAGTAATAAATTAAATACGATGTTTCAGATTACCTTAGATCGATATGCTTAAACTCTTTATTATATTTAGTTTATATTTTACGCTTTGTTTTCCGTCTTTATTTTCCTTTGCCTTTCTTTACCAATGTCTACTGATAAAACATTTAAAGAGGATTATTTTGAGTATAAAAAATGCAACACAAACAATTATACATCAAAGATAAAATTAAAGGAGTAGTAAAATGTAAAAATAAACTATTTTTAAAGCATAATACGGATTTTTAAAAATTATAATGAAATTTAAAAGAAAATTAATTAAATATATATTTAAAGAATATAAACTAAACTAGAGTAAAATAATGAGAAAATGGGAAATCTAAGCGATTTGTTTATGTTCATACTAAATGTTTCTTTGCGTATTAGTCAATATTTCACATTGACTAGTTTTTACTTAGAATAAAAGAAATATTAACTCGAATAAAAACATAATAACGATAACAAATAAGCTTCTGTATAAAGAGAATAAAAAATTCAATCAGCAAAAGGGGCAAATAGGAAACAGGAAGTTACCCAAGGAATGAAATTAGCAGTATTATAAACACAGGAAATCTTATCTATTTCGATAACAGTTCAATTTTATTCAAATTTGTCTCAGAGAACTTTTGTTTGGGAAAAGCAATTCACCATATTCTGTAAAGTAGTAAGATGAAAAATATTTTTTAAAGATTTTCACAAGTGAAATGACAGTTTACTGAACAATTTGGCATTTCAGTTATGAAATACTAATTTCTTCAATTCAGAATATATGTATAAAATTCGTGATACGTGATGTAAAATGTATTACATAATAGATGCTATATGCTAGTTTATTGAGTAATATTTCCAATATTAACAGTAAATTGACAAAAATTAAAATAGTACTATCATCTAAAACACTGAAATTTATTCATAAAATAATATGACTAGTGAATGTTTTGTATAATCTCTATTTCATGAAAATCTTTAATATATGATTTCTATATGATTGGGATTTCAGCTATGAAATACAAATTTATTGAATTCAGAATATATGTATGAAATTCAGGATCCGTGATATTAAATCATTACATAATATCATACATTTATAGATCATAAATGCTGAATAAAATGCAAATTCATCAAATAATACTTCTAATATCAATTGTAAACTGGCAAAAGTTAAAACTGTACTATCAACTAAATTATTGAAATTTAATTCTGTTCACAAAAGAATGTGTTTGGCTAGTGAAAATTTGGCTTATGAATGTTTGGGTAGAATCTCTATTGGTCGAAAAATCTTTTCAACACCTCTCAAGCACCTACTCTAAAGTAAGTTGGGACTGACTTTGATGGGGGTTTGTGGGGATAAGGTAATCAGTGTTCTGAGATGTCACAAGCATATGATACCTTTAAACACACGAAGCGTAATTTATGATCCAGTTATCCTAATGAGAGTTTGGACGATAACGGATCCATGTTCGGGTTAAGTGAATTGGTTTGTGTTTAAAAAGTACATGGTGGTTGTACTGTTTTTAATTCCGTGACTTCAAATTCAGATTGGGGGAGAAAGGAATTTTATGAAAAACCTCATTAAAATTTTTTATGGAAGATTATTTCCATTTAAACTTGCTAAGATTATACTGCAAGATAATTGAATATAAATACTTCTAATTATAAAACGTATTAGTGTATAAGAAAGAAAATAGTGTGCTTTAGTATGCGATAGATTTTAAAACGTAATATAAAGTTAAAGAAACTAGTTTTTTAAAATTTATTCTGACTTTTCAAATTAAGACAGGACTACTCTATAATGTGTATGACTACAAAATTAATAATTTATAAAACCACATTGTATTGAATATCTTCAGTTTATGGTGATTGGATATAAAAATGTGTATTATTTTTCTTTTAGCGCATTTAAAAATTAATTTTTCCCAAATGCAATTTTATAGACAGTTCTCAGCAAAACTTGATTGACAAAATCACTGAATACTTCTGAAATATCTCTGGAAAATATTTTAACTAAATAATATGCAATATTGACTCCTGTAATTAAATTTAAAAGTGAAAATGCAGATTATCACTATTAATAAAATTGTTAATTTAAAAAGAAATATATGCACAGAAGCATTATATTTCAATAGCTTTTTAGACTGATTTTTTAAAAATTGTCAAAAAATAAACTTATTCCAAATAGCTGAAAAAAATAAATCCGAAAACATTTTACTTATTTTTAGAAAATATTTTTGTAAATTCCCTTAAATTCAATAAATATTTCTATATTTAAACTAATATTTATTATATTGCAATTCAATGACTTTCTTTGACTTTCTAGGTTGCTGAAAATCCTTCATAAAAATATTTGAATGCATCGAATTAGTTTTGAAAATCTGGAAATTACACTCTTTTCAAACATATATATAATATATATAATATATATATATATATATATATATATATATATTAAATATATATATATATATATATATATATATATATATATATATATATATATATATATATATATATATATATATATATATATATATATATATATATATATATATATATATATGTATATATATATATATATATATATATATATATATATATATATATATATATATATATATATATATATATATATATATATATATATATATATATATATATATATATATATATATATATATATATATATATATATATATATATATATATGTGGTAGCCTGGATGACATCGAACACCAGATTTGATGAGAGCGTAGAGCAAGCGAACTTTTACTTCTATGGTATGGCAACAACCCTCCCGAGTGGAACGCCGCGATTGACAGATTTAAGCTGGACGGTACCGAATGCAGACGGCACTACCGACTGATCGCCAAGACGGGCGCTTATGTTATGCCAGACGGGCACCGATGTCAACTCTCATTTTAATTGTCCCTAGACACCATATAATTTATACATAAGTTGTAAATAGTTTTCATTAAATAAGTTAGTGTTTGTTAAGCTTTGGAGCATCTTTTCACCGTGGGAATAAACCTCCCACATATATATATGAAGCTAGTTTCTTTTATTCCGATAATGTGCTTTTGAATGCATTCTATTTGTAGTATACGTATTTATTTAACCCTCCATATTGGTTGTCACTCTTTATCCTACCTTCCTTCTTCAAGGAACATTCCCGGATTGGCTATGGTTTTCTCAAGGAGTCTTTTCCGGACCAGTTTTAGAAATCTAGGATTCCACAACGACTCATGAGAAATACCTGAAGAAAATTTTAAAAACAATCGGAATTTTAAAGAAAATTCTGAAGTTCCTTTTTAAATTTTCCTAATCTTTCACATAGCGTTAACAATAGTAACAACTAATGGGCTAAAACTGCTACAATAGAGAACATAAAAACGATGTAACAATAAACTATTTAAACTACCTACGACAGTACACCACAATAAAGTGTTAATCATTCATCAAAGTTTTTTTTCTTGTATCATTTCATTAAACAATTATTTCTTCGATTTCACCGTTTTTAAGCATTATCTACATTTCTATAATGTTTTATAGTATTTAATTTTTATTTATGTGTATAATCAATAATAAATAACAGGTATTTACTTTCTCCTTAAGTACTATTTACTCAGGGATTCCATTGCTATACAGTATATTTTAAGAAAAACATTCCAAAAAAGAAAAAAATTGAGAAACGCTGCTGAAGGTTTATTTATTGTTCGTGATTTCGTAGCAGATTTATTTTCAGTGTATGGAATTCAAACTCACGTCTATTCCCTAACCTTGATGACCAGGTTGTTGTTGTTAGCATTACCATGATCCTCTTGTGCTTGGGGGGAACAAACCATGTGGAAAAGCTATCACTAGCATTGCTCAGCAAGTTTCAAACAGAATAGTCCAACGCGCATCTCAAGATAGTAATATTGAATTTGTAGGTATACCTTTCTGGTAATTCTATAATAGTTTTCAGTAAGGTACAATATAAAATGACTGCACTAAATAAATTTAAAGAAAGTATAAGCATTAGTATTAATTTTACTGCTCACAATTTATTTATTTCGTATAATATTATGAGAATACCTAATACGGAGTCCTACCTTATATATTCTGTCAATTCAA
This sequence comes from Pardosa pseudoannulata, assembly GCA_032207245.1. NCBI lineage: Eukaryota > Metazoa > Arthropoda > Arachnida > Araneae > Lycosidae > Pardosa > Pardosa pseudoannulata. The sequence goes on along the minus strand of CM063508.1, from coordinate 14,579,573 downwards.
TAATAATTTTTCAGTAAGACTTAGTAAGGAATAGTAATTTTCAGAAAGGCTTTAGAAAATTCTATAACAGTTTTTCAGTAAGAATAAAATAACTGCATTAAGTAAATTTACAGAGAGGATAAATATTAGAATTAATTTTAATAAGAATATTTCTTTTAATTTTTTTAGTATTACGATAATAAGATACAATATAAATGCAATAAATAAATTTAAAGAAAAGATAAATAATAGAATTAATTTTACTAAGCACGATTTTTTAAATTTTCATAGTATTAAAAGAATAAAATATTTGAGAAAATTTCTAGTCCAGAATGCAAAAACTTCTATGCCGTGACTGTCATCTTAAGGAAATGAATATTTAGTAGTTTGATTTTAAAGCATGTCAAATCTGACAATCATAAATGAGCAAAATAAAAATTAAAAAAAAAAACATACGTATTCATTTTTTAATCAGTTAACTGTGTTATTTATCATCCAATAGTCAAGTAAGGAATTTTTTAAAAACTCAGATGGATAATTAATTTGCTCAATGTTACTCCGCAAAATTAATAACAAGGTACGTAATTAATAACATAAATACTTTCTTTATGTGTTAACAAGCTCGACATTTAAAAAAGCGCAAATTCAGTAACTTGCATATTCAAGCTTAAGGCGAAATTATTTTTCTGCCAACGAATTATTTTATGAAAGCCAGCAAACTAAACAGATAAATTTCTTTCTTTTAGGGGTAAATAATCGAATTTTAGTTAAACTACTTGTTTTATGTCAACTAATTAACATAATTACAAATTATGTAAATAACAATCAAAAGTGTTTATTTTTCTAAATGAATGAGTGACAAGACTTTCAATTTGTTCTTTTACAAAGAAAATGAAAATTAAAGAAGAATCAAACATAGTAGGAGTACACTTTAATGTATTAATGAAGTGTAAACAAATGACAAAAACTTCGAACTGTAAAGATGCTTGTTGTGTTTGCATTTAGTCTATTTTCATGGGTGTAAATGTGTATTATTTAAATTTTAGAATTAATGTCTACATAAACTATGAATGCTTTTAAGATTTGATTTCATTGTTTCCAAATACTGCTTTTTAGCAGTAAGTACTTTCATGTTTGCTGAAATAGGACTTTCGTTTTCTCAAACATTTGAAATCATTAGTAAACAATAAAAAATGTGCTTTCAAAATTAAAAAGATATCTTTTACGTAATACATCATTATTCATTTTACATTCGTGAAATATTTAAAACAATAAAATGGAAAGTTACATATTAATTTTCGGAGAACAATTACTTGTGTTGTAATTTATCGTCGCTGTAAGAGATTTACAATAAATGCGTTTAAGTACGTCTGAGTAACAGCCATTCATCTCACTGTAACGAATAGAAGCAATCTCAAAAGATATTTGTCAGCAAATAAAGTTACTCAACTGAATGTACTTTGAAAGACAGCGTCTTCAGTCAACACTGATATTAGAAACGAGAACAATCCAATTCCCTGTAAATTGTCATAGACATGTAATTTTATCTCTCACTTTGTATAGTGAAGTCAATACTTCTTTAAGTGTTTTGAAAAAGTATTGCAAAGCTGTTTACAATCAGAATATTGGATATATGGAGCATTTTAATCACTAAAGTTATTTAGTCATACATTATTAAAAACACTTCGAACAAAATACCAAGTACAATCTGAATGAATGCAAATCACTTTCTTGATTACTGTAATTTTAATATATGAACTGAAATCAGTTTTAGCTACCTTGAATGATAAAATCTTGGATATATTTGTAGTAACTTATTAAAACTGTGAAGAAATGATAATATAAACGAAGATTTACCCTGATTTTATATTTAGAGAATAATTTCTCCCCAGTAAAAGTAAGCAGTATTTAAAAGTTCAATCGTTTAAATAACATTAAATCAAATATCTTACAAATGATGTGTGAATAAGAAAAGTTCTATAAATTAACAATTTTTTATTAAACGTACGTTTCATACATTTAGAAGTAGCCACGTATATAAAAAAGGTAAAATGTTTAATAGATAGTTAATAGCTTTGGCTATTTAATAAGAAGTTATAAATTTTGTTTTATTTTCAAACAGGAATAATAAATAAAGTCCTCAAATTACCACTGTACATATCTCAACAAATGAATCTTACTGAATTGACAACTGAAAATTAATTTACCTTTATCAAAATATCCAGAAAAGTAAATAATTTCCTCACCATCAGTAACTATGAAAATAGCTATGAATCGTAAAAGTATTGAATGTAAATAGAACTAACAATTTATATTTAGGTATTTACATATATTTAAAACTGCTACAAATTAAAAATTTCATGTCAAACTGTAATGTATTGAAAATTTGTTACTATGAAAGTATTTTACCTTTTTAGCAATGAAATTATTTGTAGCATTAGTAAAGCGAAGTGAAGAATTAAATAATATTTTAAGTAAAAATTATTAAAATTTTGTCAATCTTTGACAAGATATTTAGTATGAAACTATATAAATTCAATAGTAAATTTACATCTTCAATAAATGATTTTGTACTGATAGAAATCTATATGAAAACTATTTTTGATTTCACATTATAAAATCATTCTGATTCAAACAAACTGTATATTTTCACTAGGGTTTTATGAAAAGATACAATTTAATATTTTAGAAAAATATCCCTTTTAGCATATGTTGAAATCGATTTTAAGTTCTTTATTGACTTTACAGTCCTTTGTTAGCCACGGCCTTCTTCAGAATATTCTTCCACACTCATCTTTGCTAGGGCTTTCGGATAGTCACTTCTATTGCTCTAAAGTCCTCATCAAACATTTATCCGCCTTAGTCTGGACGTTCAATGTCCGGTGTAAATTTGATTGAACTTGAGGACTCTTGGTGTTAAAGCAGATATGACCATAAAAATTGATGTGATACACTTTAATAAAGTAATGAGTTCTTCATTCACTTTATACCACTCGTTATTTTATCTATGCCTTCATTTACCCGTAATGCTCAATTCACTCTTTATTATTTTTTTTCAAGAAGTTACCTAATCAACTTTTGTTTTGAAAACTAATAACAGGTCTTATAATGATTTTACATAACAATCTTAGTTTTCTGTTTTACTAATTTTGTTGCAGAACTGTTATAAGCTCCTTAAGAAGACAATTAGCTCCTGTACATACGAAAAGCAATCGGTAATATAAATAAAGAAAGTGTTCGTTAATCATGACTGGGGGACAGAAAGTATGTTCTTGGTCTCAAAGTCCTCCAAGTTCTAAAACGATTCATCTGGAGATATTCTTCTTGATCCCTGCTTCTGAATTAGGAGAACCCATTTGAGCTAAGTTCTAATTTCATCCTAACGGTGCTCATCAAAAACGAAAGCTACATACCTTTCTTTTATTCGTGTGATCTCTGATCCACGTGCTTGGTTTTCTAAAATAGTATTAGAACTGCATAAATAATTTTTTAAAAAAAGAAATAATCATTAAATAATTATTAAATAGTTATATAAATTATATAAATAACTATATAAATAATTTTATTATTGATAGGTTTCATTATATAAGATGTTTTCTTTGAAGGTAGTGCAAATCCAATTATATTATATGAAAAAATTTAAGGGTTTGTGTTTCGAAGATCTCAAACATTTAGTATACTTTAATGAGCTTATATATTTGTTAAATATCAGTTTAATTTAATTTTATAATGTGACTATTTCTAAGGCATTAGTTATAAAACGTAGTATAACTTTGAAGTTCCTTTGAATTTCCACTCCTTCGTCAAAAGCTAACTTATGACCTTTTCACAGTCCTTCTAGTTTTGCTAACTTCTTAAATTTATATTGGTAAAATGATGAAAATTTTAAAGTATATTTAGGAAACTATTTATATATACATATATATTATATATATATATATATATATATATATATATATATATATATATATATATATATATATATATATATATATATATATATATATATATATATATATATATATATATATATATATATATATATATATATATATATATATATATATATATAACTCATAGCTAATTGTACTAAGTGTTACCATTACCTGACATTTTGTAAAAATGTTATACACAATTTTAAGATTATCGGCTCATATATGAAGACATATTTAAATCTCAAATTATGTAAACTAATCTTATTCAAGCAGGTTCGATTCATATTAAAAAAATTCTATGTTTATAAACTGTTGAACTTAGAGATTTAAAAACTTTAAATAATTTGAGCCTTGAATTCTCTTATATATTTCTCACTCAATTGTCTTCCCAGCTTTCTATATCAACAAAATATCAAAGCACAATAAACCTTTCCTTTCAGTATTCTGGGAGTAAAATTTCCCTCTGGGGAAAAGGAAATATTGAACCGTTAAAGAGAAGGTTTGGTAGAGAATTCATCATCTGTCGGCTTTGAGAATTTAATATAATATTCGTATTTTATGTTTTACACGCCAACCGATTCACCGTTTCTGTCGAGAAATTCTTCAGTATTATTATTAAATGGGTGAAAAAACATATTGAGCGGAAGGCGAAGTAAACTTTGAAATACGCCTCCCTCTCTCTCAACTCACTTGGTTTTTTTTTCCTTTTTTTTTTCCTTTTTCCCTTTAAAATTTAATATCGCTTCCCCAAAACGTTTTCTGGAACTGTCAAATAATTATATAGAAATAGCGCATTTTACTTCTCATATTTTAGTAGGCGTAACAAAAGTTTTGAAATTGAATATTTTTTTACTTCAGCTTTCGATTTCGGCATTTTTCGTCATTCAGAAAAATTTATTTCTGAGATCTTTAGAATAGATAACAGGTATAATCCATTTTCAATTATTAGATTTACATTGATTTTTTTCCAATCATTTCATTCAGTTTTAATAAATCTGCTTAAAAATTTATGGTACCCGAAGTGTTTAAATTATGATTTTGGTAAAGACTTAGAAACTTATTTTATTTATTTTATAGATAGTATTATTAGTTTCCTAAACTATTTCTTCCTCTTTACCATCCCTGAAAAATAAGTTATGTTGAGTTTTGTTTTTAATCAACAAACCAAAGGTTGCATTTCAGTAATCTGAAGTAATAGTTGAAACATATTTTATTTGTAAACACACCGTTATTTTGTTATTTAAGATTTTATTTAAAAAATACTTTTTTTTATGATTACTGTTGGAGATTTTTATGACACTGCAATAAACACTTTCATTTCTAAAAAATTACATGTTTTGACTTTTTATTACTTAGGATAAGGAAAAGATATTTTATTATAACAATAGAAACTACTTACATTACATAATGCTGTGAGTATAACGAATTAAAAACAATAATCCTAAGGACAAATATTGGAAAATAACAACTGCTTTTATAAAAATAATATTTAATGTGTACTTAATCTCCAATAATTATTTTTGGAAAAATATAATTTGTCTTACTGCGTTAGGAATAAGTATAAAAAATGTCCAGATTTTTTCCTACATAAAATTAAAAAATTTGTTTGCACACGTTAAAACGTGTAGAAACAACTACAAACACATTAAATTTGCCTGCTCTTCTTGTACTTGAACCGACTTAAATGTGGTTAAAGGTTAAGTATTACTTAAGTTTTATCAGCTACTGACTTATTAAATATGGTCAGATCAGGTACCTGATCTAAGAGTGGGCTTGTGAGAGAAAGATTATCTGATCAAGGGTTAGGTATGGTGTATTTGTGATTTTTCCTATACCTCCATACGCGATTCCGCAAATCCGCATGCATCCAACAACTGTTTGAATTTTTTCAATGAAGTAAAAGTAAAAAGGTAATAAAATGAATGTATAAATTGAATAAAAAAAGTGCAGCAGTAATGACTAGGGGAATTTGTAGAGTAAGTGGTTGTAGTAGGCAAGCTGACCTCTTTACTATAAGCTGAAATTAATGTAATGTTCATTATTTAATGTTGTTTCTTGATAAAAAGACAATTTAAAGTCAACACTGTAAAAAATATAGCTGGCAACTGTAATTTTAAGGTAGCAAGGTGAGGATACTATTATATGTTTTACCAATCTATCTATCTCTCTCTCTCACTCTATCCCTCTCTCCTTCTCTCTCTCTCTCTCTCTCTCTCTCTCTCTATATATATATATATATATATATATATATATATATATATATATATATATATATATAACACATAGTTTAATACGTTAAATAGCGTAACGATAGTGGGATAAAGACACATTTGTTGTAAGCATGAAGAACACCACATAATGTCCATTTAACGCATGCAAATGAAGAATATAGAAGCAAAATGGCTGAAAAATGCAGAATTCAAACTAACTGTTCGATCTTCATTGTAAGTGAAAAATTATATAAACACAATTATGTAGATGCTGTCTATAAAACTTTCCTCTTATTTATTATGTTATTCTTATTTTATTATAATAATTAAAATGATGTGGGTCAAATCCATCGTAGTGTAAAATTCAACTTCAATCAATTATAACAAATCAGATATTAATTCTAGATGCATTTGCACTATTTACTTTACACTGTATTCTTTTTAACAAAATTTTCTATATCATAATATCCTTATATAAATACTCATATCATAAGAATTACTATGAGTTTAATCCAAAACTGTTTAAAGTCCGAGTTATAGACTTACTTCCTAAAATAATACTTGGTAAGTGATTATACCATATCTAAATACCTAAAAAATAATCTTTGCTAGATTACTATTCTTAAGCAATTATTTACCATAATACATATTTGGACTTGTACAAAACAAAATAACAGAAAATAATAAATGATCAATTAATGCACATGCTATGAAACGCAGTTCTCCCGACTCACCCTGCATTAAAAATATCTCTCTTTTGAAATTTTTATATTTACAATGAATAGAAGCAAGCTGATAAATCTCAGAAACTATTTCGAAATTATGTCACAAATATTATGAACGAAGGAGAATTCGTATTTTTAGTCCTCAGTTTTTCAGTTTAGTCATTCTTTGACATCAGGATTAATCGACCAAGTCCATGCATAAAAACATTCTAACAAATAGCCCGTCATTACACTTTTGTAACAATTAAAAGTTTTATAGCTAACTCTTGACTATTGTTGTCGATACAAAGCTGATATACTGCTCATTTTTATTATTTTTTGTTTGCAATCCTGAAGTACAATTTTACAGCTCTTTCTAAAAGCATATAAAACGATCATTTTTATGCGTTTTATTATTTGAAAACAGAACGATCAAGCTGAGATCGTAAATTCACCCATAAGATTCTATATTTAGTTGATAGATTATTTTTAAGCTTTATAAAAACACAATATGTATTGTCGTCTATTGAAAACAAAGTATTAAATTGAAGAGAGTGTTCATCATAAAATTCAAGTTTATTATTTTGTTTCATACTTGACGCTTAATACTTCCTAAATTGACATTTTGCATATTTTGGGAATAAAAATAAATTCACGCATAGAGTTTTATTTGCTTGTTAAAAATGACTTACTTGATTGAATGAAAGTAATTATTCTTCTTTTTAAGAGCATTAAAATTATTAGATTTATTTATAGTGGATTTCGTTTCTTTTTGAAAGAAATTACTCAATTGAAAATTCTGTCAGTACAAAAGTGAAAGTAAATGGAATAATAAATGCTCGTGGATTCTAAATCATAACAATATCGAATTTGAAGTCATTAAAATATATTTTAATTTATAAAAGATATATGAAGGAAAATCTATTTAAAGGAAATTCGTTTTAAAGTTATTATATTGAAAATTTTAAATTTTAAGTTATATATATATATATATATATATATATATATATATATATATATATATATATATATATGTGTGTGTGTGTGTGTGTGTGTGTGTGTGTGTGTGTGTGTCAATATGAAATTAAGCGAGTTGTGAGCAATTTAAAAGGGAACTGTTTCGTTTCTTCTCGCTTAAGCTTTTAGGATTATCCGGTTAAGCGGAAACATATTGGAGGAATTTGATGAGTATGCAATGAGATAAGGACTGTTGGCGCGAAGACATTGAGCTTTCAGCAGCCTCCACGCTTAGCTCTCCCATGAATAAATGAAAATGTCGCAAGTGATGCCTTAAAAAGGAAACTATACTTTGAAATATAGAGATGATTTGCCAAGGAAGACTGCTTCTTCCATTCGCCTACCACTGGATACGACATATATATGTATGTATACATATATATGCATATATATATATATATATATATATATATATATATATATATATATATATATATATATATATATATATATATATATATATATATATATATATATATATATATATATATATATATATATATATATATATATATATATATATATGTATATAGGTTACTACAAACTTTTGTTACAGAAACACATACTGATTTTATATATTGTGACCTAGACAAATGTACAGAAGCTGTTAATTTTGTTTAGCATTTTTGTTGAAAAGAACAAGGGTTTAGCTTAGTTTTCAGAGATATCGCGAAAAAAATTAAGAAATTGAGTGGAAAAAACTACTTGTGGAAACTGTTAGTCACAAACATAAAGTAGTATTTTTAAAAATAGTATTTAGTATTGTTAAAAATTCTATAATATGAAACACACAGTAATTATTAATTTGAATAGCTATTGCTTTATTTATCAGCATATTTGATTTATACTAGTTTTACATTACTATCAAAAATGAAATTTAAAACTGTAATATTTTTATTATTTTCTGCTGTCGAAATGTTATTTTACTTAGATTAAAGTGAGACATTTGCTATGAGAAGATCTCCAATAGAAGCACGTTTGCGAACTATAGTATGAACGATTTTAAATATATTTTATGAACAAGAAATAGCCTTAAATGTCAAATGACATGAATTATCATAAATATATAAAGCAAATATATCACACTCAGATAAGAAGTACAAGCTAGATCTGACACTTCGAATGTAGGGTCGGAGTGAGTGCAGCCTACAATGTTACATTTTTTGTTTCAGGATGACAGATATTTTATAGGGGATAATATAAACCTATATCGATCGGAAATGTCTAACCTTAGAGACTGGTATGCGACACATCCATCTGGCTTTCTGCGTCTTTCTTGCTTCCTGCAATATTCGGGTCTTAAATCAATACGGCATGCTTGAGACACGGTAGAAAGATACCTCCGTAAGCAATCGTTTCTGTCAGTCACTAAACCTGTGTAGAGAATGCGACTTTGTCGCTTGACATAAGTACATTCCTCAACTTTGAAATATCTATAGTGAAACCATAACAAATGTATATTTGTCTGAAACGAAGTACAAGAAAAAAAAATTCCCAGAGTGTTATTAACTGATGTTGATTATTTTATGTTATAACATTAATATTATGAGCCTGACATAAGTACATTTTATTATATTTCAATTAATGTGACTAATTTGCAAAAACAAAAAAAATTATCATTTTTACCTATGCAAAATCCTAAATTATTTGTCATATTATGACTCATATTAGAACATTAGTTAGAGTGTGAAACCGTGTGTTTCAGCAGAAAATTAATTGGACCAAACAATTAAGTAAAATTTTTGCTTCAGTATAATTCGACTATATATTCTATGTCCTTAGAACACTTGTATAAGAATTGTATAGCATAATACGTAATGAAATGATCTTAAGAATTTTGAAATTTTTGATTTTTTGAATTTCACAGTTCTTATACTAGAATTATTATATTAAGAACAATTAGAATGGAAGTTATTTCTTCAGTGTGCAAAAAACATCAATTCTTTGTTTGTAAAATTTTTAAAAGGTATTATTTAACTGTGTTTAAAGAGTTTGATTATACACAATATTTGGAATTGTTATATACAAATCCTCAATGTTTAATATTAAGATTATTAATAACAAAAGTTCTTTTTTAATCTTAATTGATTTTCTAAATTTTTATTACTATGGCCTTATTGTATTTTAGTTTTTTTATTTGAAAACCATCAAAACATTCAAGGATTAAATAAAAAAAATACAAATGTCTAACATCGAGACATATTTAAATGATGAAAAATAACTAAATGCCATCAGTTTTTAGATGAGTAATTTGATTTACAAAAATGTCTATCGGAATGGTGTAAATACTTTTTTTAAAAAAGGTTTGTCCTAGTTTTAAAATTAAAGTGAATAAGATGTGATAATATTATTGAGCAATGAGGAAACTATTTCACTTCCTGCCAAATATATTTCTTTAGTAGCAACAACGATAAAAATAAAAGAGAATATGACCAAGAATGAGGGAAAGTCGTCTAGAATAGATTGCTACACAGTATGTAACAGACGAATGGTTTTTAACTTCACATAAATTGAGATATCTCATCGAAAATAATAAAACATAATAACGCAGTGGGCCATGAAGAGCAATTAGAATGAAAAGTTAACCTTATGTTTTGTATGTATCTCTTTTCATTTTAAATGCATTTCAAAAGACTAGTTTATAAATACATGTATATATCCAAATGGAATTTATATATATATATATATATATATATATATATATATATATGTCAGGTTTGGAAATTGATAAATTAAAATTTAGAGAATAATTACCAAAAGCGCATAGAACTAGTTGATATTACATCAATGAGAAGACGCATGCAAATGTCAGCGGAAGAGTAGTGGAAAAACAATACAGGTTACGTCGCAGAAAAAAAGAGAATGAAACTGATGGTGCAGCCATTCTCTTTCTCTGAATACATTTTAAGGAAAAAAATTGTGAATGTACTGGAGTATGGTGATTATTATAAGAACTTCTCACACAAGCCATGTCATGTATATATATATGTGTGTATAAATAACACGGCGAAAATAATTTTCCAGTCACATCTAACTAAGCCCTAATTCTATTTTCTTGCTAGGAGAATTATAGGCAACTAGCTTATTGGTGAATATGCAGTCAGCCATTCCACAGAAAAGACACTCTTAGTTCGAGACAGAACTTAAATTTTCATTGTCTGTAGAGAACGACATATTACTCTTTCAAAGGCAGAAGACAGAATGATATTGAAATACATGAGTTACAGGGTTGGACCCCAGAGCGAGACACTGATATGAGATCCTTCCTTGAGGAAGTTGTTGAGTCAGCGATATTAACAGTAAAAAAAAAACTTGTAATTCTATGCCTAAAAGGACAAACTTTTTTCTAAAATCTTTGTTTTAGTTAATTTTTGTCTATCTCAACAATACTTATATTACAAAATTTATATAATTAGGAAACTTGGTTTCAGTTAATAGTGCCCTCCACGTGGTATGCTCTAAATACCTCTGATTGGCTGGATCTCTTAAGCACTATGTAAGTCCTTATAGCACTATATAAGTGTGTGTACAATGTTTGGTCGGAGATTTCAAATAGCATTTGTATTCATTATTATAGCATTTTTATAGCACTAGTACATCTACATTTTTATTTTTAAATATACTGTTTTCTTTCATGGCTCAATTACTATTTTTTATTCAGCATGGATATAATCTTTGGTTGGTTTATCGGCTTATATTGCTATGCTCTATATTTTAGCCTAACGAGAGCGAATGGGACCTGGACTTATAAATCAAATTAACTTAACCTTTTGCTTTATGCCAGTTTGCCAGTTCCAAAAAGCTACGTACGCCCAATGCAGAATTTAGATTCAAACCAGTACTGTTTCACGTTCCCTTACACTTTTATATTAGAAACTCTTTCTTATGCAGATTATTCTAAAAAATGACATAGTGCTTAATATACATAAATTAAAAAACGTATATATTTATCGAAATGCTGGATGTTAATATTATCAAGGATATTAATTTCGTTCTTACAAAATGATCTGAAACACCATAAATTCTGGAAACAAGACTGCATTGGATAAAGTGCTTGAATTTGACTTGGCCCATTTAAATTTTTGAATCTTCTTTTGAGAACATTTTGTTGTTTTCTCAGTCTATACAGCGGCAATACTGGCAATTGCTAGTGACAGCCAGACATGAACTAAATTATCTCTATTGTGGTGCAGGTATTTACTATGAGTATTTGAAAAACATAAAATGATTGCATTATAGTGGATTCATTCAATTTTTAAGTGCCGGGTTGGTTACAAGTCTGCATCGTTAAAAATCAATTTGACCGTTACGTCCTAGCAACATTCAGAACTAAAAAGAAGAAGAAAAGTTAAAGTCTGTAAAAGTAACACTGATAATATCCTAGACTACCCCAGAAGCAGAGCTTATAGTTGCCTTTCGTCTAACTACAAAACATGATTGTTTACATGCCCATATTAACAGATTCCAAACTATCGATAATTCAGCATGCCCTCTATGCTTAAATAATGCGGTTATAAACGATGAACATCTCGTTTTGCTATTTTCCAATTTTAGGAGAGTAGAGACTTTTTGATATGTCTGCAGACTTGATCTTATTCTATCTTTTTAATGTTTTATTTTCCCCTCTCTAGATTTACATAATTGTGCTGCAATTCTATTGCATGATTGTATTTCTATAGTTTTTGCAATATCTGTACGGCATAAAAATATATGTCTATATTAGCAGGTACATTAAAAAGAAAAGTAGGAGTAGATTTATTTATTTATTTTTAAGGCTTTTTTATATTTACCTTTAATGTTTCATAAATTAATGTTTCAAAATGACATTAAGTATGTAAAGCATATATCATAGATTAGGAAAATTTACTAATTATTCAATTATACATGAAATTTCTGCTTTACCCCAATGTGAAAGATTAAATTTCAGCTTTATCCACTATTAGATATCAACAAATACATTTCAAGTTAAATACAAATTCAATATATCATCGAAAATCTTTTCTTTTTCTTAATTTAGTTATCCGAAAACTTTCCCTTCCACGTAAATAATCGTTGTTCTTTTAGACTTTTTTCCCAAATTCTAGTCCAAGACTTTTAAAAGTGCATTCTGAGACATAAAATAATCGTTTCACAGCGACAGTAAAACACACACAATTTTTTTTTCTTTATTTTGTGTTCACTGCAAGGGATCTACAAAGGCTTTTCAAATTTTCAAAATCATCAAACATGGGATAAATAGAAAAGCATTAATCACTCATCATTTATTCATCCTTTTTGAGGACTTTATTATTTACTTCGGGGTAAAATAAATATTCAAATGTTTGACAGGAATTTTTAGGAACAGCTAATAGTACTCTTATATATTCTATTGGTAAAGTGAATTTAAATTACTCTCTCATTACTGAAACAGCACTTCAAAAAAGCAGTTTAATTTAATCATGAATATGTTTTATGATAACGAAGACCAAAAGGCTTTATTAAATTATATGAAACCTAGAAAAGCAGTTTATATTCATTAATTTTTACAAAATGTGTATTGCTAAATTACTCTGGAAGCGTTGAATATGCATTCTTTTACTAAAACTCAGTGATAAGAGAAAGGAATTGAATTGTTTTTTAATAAAAAAACCAAACAAATTCTGAATTAGAATGGGTATCCTGAATTAGATAATTGTAGTATTAAATTCGGCCACATAAATCATTTGCGTTAGTAGTGATAAAGGAATTAAGTGAATAAAGTTTATTTTTACGTCAGCAAATCATTGCACTATTTATAAAGGTATAGATTTCTAATATCTTCTTCCTCATATATATATATATATATATATATATATATATATATATATATATATATATATATATATATATATATATATATATATATATATATATATATATATATATATCTGTAATATATCAAAATTATTAAACTTCAATATTTCTTCAAAAGCCTCCTCTCTCCAATTTTAATTCATTTAAATATCTTTACCAGCCTCTAAATGGTTTAATCAACGGAGTGTTTTCCACTTAATATTCCTTTCTGTCATAAAACTGTAAACTTTCTGTCTATAGAGCAGTTTTCAAGCTGGTGGCAAAACATGATTTCGCGTTTTGCTGATATTGCATTTAATTCCCTTAGTAAGTTGTTTTTGTTGTGGGAAAATTCTTGTTGTCAGCGCTCTTGGGTGTAATTGTGTCAGATTAGAGTGAACTCTGTGACTTTTGATTGTATATTGTCCAGTAGGATAGATGTGTGGTGTTGCCGCTCTGAAATAAAGTTTTAAAATTAGACTTCTGAGTTCTCTTAAATATGAAGCCCGACTGCATTCTCATTACTTATAGCTGTTGAGCTTTCTCCTTGTGAAGGAGTGTTATAAAAACTGGTTTACATATATATATATATATATATATATATATATAATATATATATATATATATATATATATATATATATATGTTAGGATTACTTGGACTTAACCAGCGGTTAAGTATTGGTCTGATTATATACAATTTTCAACACTTCAAGATTGTAAACAGTTTCAAATGTACTAGTCATCATTTGTAATTATATTTTCTTTATTTTGTTACTGTGTGTGTATTTTAAGTTTTGTATATTTTTTTATTTTAAAACTTTATGCAAATTTACATGTGTATGTGGTCATCCCAGTTGTATTTAAACAATTGTAGTTTTATGTGTGATTCTGACGGTTGTTCTTTAGATTCCATGTGTGGGTTTCATGCTAGTCTTATTTTTATTGCTCGTGGAGCAATGTGTAATGTTATTAATTTTTGATTCATTTAAATAAACGTCATGTTTTTTAATGGTTTCACTCTTCACTCACCTTACTTGCCGCTCTGCATTAAATGTCGTATGAGACTGACAATATATATATATATATATATATATGACACGGTCCGAGTATCCACTAGTAAATATATAAATCAGTTCACACTCAAGACATTATTTTCTTATCTTTATTAATCCACTTAACACGCTAATCAACATGGCGTCTCATCTTTGGCGCCCAACTGCAAACAAAAGCAGTATTCACTACTTCGAGAGCCAAAAGGTCCGACTATAGTAATTGCTTATCGCTCTCTGCTCTTATCACTGCGCGTGAGCCGTATTTATGTGACTAGTAACGCGAGGCGCGTTACTCCCATTAAAATAATCCCTAATTAAAATCTCTTAAATTACTCTATATTTTAAATCCTGACAACTTTCCCCCTCCCTCTGAAGGCTTGCACAGGCAGGAGGGCTCTTCCTGACCAGCAAGTCCCCAGAGGACCCTAAAATTTTGAAAAAAACATCTAATTAATTATCCCAAAAAATAATAAATTTAAGTTACTTAATTCAGTCAGAGCAGGTGGCTCCCTCACAAAATAACACTGTTATAAACTGACAAAAATTTCAAAAGTAATAAAAATCACCATATGATGGTGCTATAAAATGATTAAAGTCTTTTACACAATTACCTAAATCACAAAAATCTTTCCTGAAAATTAGACACATTATACAACAATTATAAAAAGAACAGGAACTTAGGAATATAGGTTGAAGATGAATAACATATGTTACTAATAATACTATATTTGTTATAGAAATCACCTTGGGTTAAACAATCTTAGGAGCTCCCAAAACAACATTAACAGTATGAGTATAATAAGAGATAAAAAAAAAAAACATAATATCAAAATATCACTAATATATGGTGAAAACAAAACAGATGAGTTTAAAAATAGTTTCTCTTATAGCACAGTAAAACAGTATTGGGTAATGTCCTTGAGTTCTTAACACAATCAGTAGTAGTATAATATGTAATACAGTAAAAAAGTAAATAAAAATCAAAAAGGAACCTAGGTTTGATAACAATGTACAATGTATTGAGTTCTCTTGTCAGAAAACATCATAATCTGATTTAATTACAAAATTTCACTTCATTTGTTATTCTTCGTTGGTTCATCAAAATACAAAATATATCACATGTCGACAACTTTAATCTATTCCAAAAATAATATTATAACAAACTTTCATCATGGTATTTCTCTGAAAAATCACTCGATAACTTATAATCTCACACGTAAAAAAGGTGTCATAATGAAAATCACTCATTATGTGGCAAAAGTAAGATCAAAACAATATAGTGTTTACAATAGTGTATACATTCTGTTTAAACAGGTGTGTGACTCTTGTTTGTGTCTGTTTGTGTAGGGTTTTTGTCTTCCCCAGCAGAAGTTGGTGGGTGACATTCCATGTCAACACACACCAGTCGCAAATTGAATCATGACAAGGACAAAATCCTGTCATGTGTGATGAGTGGCACTTAGGGTACACACTCCTAGGCGGGACGTAGGGCTGTGTAAAGGGAAAAAACCTGGACGTTTTCTGGCTGGGAACCTTCATCCAGGCCAAGTCGGTTATAAAGTCATAAATCTTAATGTCATTAGGTTTATTTTCCTAATGGAAAAGATAGTATGGTTTTTTGGGGATGTTTTTCTTCCTGGGCATATTAAATTTAGAACAGAAAACTCCCTGGGCAGTTAAAATTAATTATCAAAAATATAATAATAGTAAAAATCAACTTAATTAATTATAAAAACAGCAACATCAAAAACCTTCCTTAATTAATTAAAATACAACAAAATTCAAAACATCATGACATCATCAGTTCTTATGTCAAAATCAGCAATAAAATTGACTCCATAGATGAACAAAATTTGTTATACATCTTCATGGTGCATCAAAACATCTTCAGTTAAAAAAACAACAATTTATGTAATACTAATATCATAATTAAATCAAAACACAATTTCAAAAATTTCAACAACATTCTATAAATCCCCAGTATATTCCCCCCCCTCACAATGAGAAAAAAATTCAGTTTTTACATCATCAAAACATGAACAATTTTCCAAATAACACTTTAAAATTTGTCTTTACATGTCACTCAATAAAAAGCAAAAATTAAAAAAAACGACTAAATACAAATCTAGTTAAATATAAGAAATGAATATAAAATAGCACATAAATATCAGAATATCTTTAGTTAAAGCTCGTAATCAGCAGATCATTTCTTTAAAAAACAAAACCTTACTCAGCAAAAGTTTTCCAAACATCATCTCAGTTCGATTGCAATTTAGTTCAGACCGAAAATGCCACGTCATAAGAATTAATAATTCACAGTTTTTTGCAATAGTCATAACAAGAAAATAAAAGATTTAACGTTATCGGAAGCAGTAATTTATGCGCTCAAGCAGCAAAAGGGACGCAGTTTCAGATTGTCGTGATTCGAAGTTACAACTCGTACAGTTCCGTTAGCTTCAGACCAAGGTCACAGACGATTCACATTTTTATCGATAAAAATAGTAGAATTTTTAATCACATATGCTGAAAATACAATAAATTTTTCTCGTCGGTCAAAAGTTTTGCCCATGTAGTTGGCCTTTTCTACGTGATAAAATCATAGAATAATCAAATTTCTCTGAAATCAGAATTTTAAAATCCCTAAGCAAATTATTAAATTTTACTCTGTTAATATAAAAGCCAAAAATTATTCTTAAATGATTAAGTTTTATAGTACACAATATTTCAATCCTTTCATTACATTAATCAAAATTTTACCAAACATCATGTTAATAAAAAACCAAATAAGTAAAATTTAACCACTTCTTCAATACTAAAAATCAAAAAGGAAAACAATCATAATCATTTTTTTAAGAATTATCACATGTCTAGAAATGTTATTAATTTAAACAAATTTAGATATGTTTACAAGAACAAAAATTTCAAACTATAAATTCTAGAAATACAAATACACAATTATTTGAAAAAAAGTTTCGTTCTTAAAA
>CM063508.1:14519525-14561779 GCA_032207245.1 Pardosa pseudoannulata | reverse complement strand
AAATCCCTAAGCAAATTATTAAATTTTACTCTGTTAATATAAAAGCCAAAAATTATTCTTAAATGATTAAGTTTTATAGTACACAATATTTCAATCCTTTCATTACATTAATCAAAATTTTACCAAACATCATGTTAATAAAAAACCAAATAAGTAAAATTTAACCACTTCTTCAATACTAAAAATCAAAAAGGAAAACAATCATAATCATTTTTTTAAGAATTATCACATGTCTAGAAATGTTATTAATTTAAACAAATTTAGATATGTTTACAAGAACAAAAATTTCAAACTATAAATTCTAGAAATACAAATACACAATTATTTGAAAAAAAGTTTCGTTCTTAAAAAGTCTTATTATATTTTTTTTATACTTAAATCATAATTGATGAATTTTTTGAAAATGCTCTGTTAAAAAAAACAACTTAATTTTACCTTTATGCGCCGAAAATACAAAATTCAAGTTTTTGTAGAAATTTTTCTTTCACTAATTTGATGAAATATAATTTTGCTCTCGTCTTGAAGAGATCTTGCGTGGCTTTAAAGGAAAAACGGTCATTTCGATGGGGAAGGCTCGTTGTATGGAGCTTCGATGAAATGAGCAGCTAGGAATCTCGACGTGGCCCTGCCAGGCCAGCAGGCCGGATCTCTCGAACACAAAGTTTTCGAAACTCTTTCTGCCGACGGCGGATGGAAGCCATGGTCCTGGCTGATTATAAGCCTGAGTTTGCTTGATCGGATATAATTGTTCACGTTTGATGTTATGCATAGTTCGTGAGAATGCTCGGCTGTTATTGTACATCTTCAAAAAAAAAAAAAAAAAACATTTTTCCCGCGTAGTACTTTTCTTCCGGTCCGTGACACGGTCCGAGTATCCACTAGTAAATATATAAATCAGTTCACACTCAAGTCATTATTTTCTTCTCTTTATTAATCCACTTAACACGCTAATCAACATGGCGTCTCATCTTTGGCGCCCAACTGCAAACAAAAGCAGTATTCACTACTTCGAGAGCCAAAAGGTCCAACTATAGTAATTGCTTATCGCTCTCTGCTCTTATCACTGCGCGTGAGCCGTATTTATGTGACTAGTAACGCGAGGCGCGTTACTCCCATTAAAGTAATCCCTAATTAAAATCTCTTAAATTACTCTATATTTTAAATCCTGACATATATATATATATATATATATATATTATATATATATATATATATATATATGTATATATATTTTCTTTTAAAATCTCTTAAATTACTCTATATTTTAAATCCTATATATATATATATATATATATATATATATATATATATATATATATATATATATATATATATATATATATATATATATATATATATATATATATATATATATATATATATGTATGTATATATTTTCTTTAATTATATGTGCATCATAAATAGGTTTTTGTAATTTAAAATTGTTTTAGTCCATATATTTGTAATAGCAAAGTGTTTTGTTAATGCACGTTTTAACTTGTGAATGGTATAAGCTTAACTTTGACGACTGAAATCGTAAGTTGTTTTTTTAAAAAAATCAAAGATATAAAGCAGTTTTATAGATGGATGTTCGACCTTTTAGAGAATAATGAGGAGGGAATTTATAGAATATAACACATGCACAGTTTGAAAAGATAAATAATCATCTAAATGTTCTTGATTTTTAGAAAAGCATCGTAAATGTGTTCTTTAAAGGAAGCAAAAAGATATAAACCTTACTTCATTGTTAGAAGGAAGATAATTATGCTCTCGATTTCGAAAATATTTCTTCGGGACTATATGAAAGAAATAATTTCATTATATTTTTAATGGCAGAAATGATTTTCCTATGGGAAACTAAAATTTATTTGATAGTTCAATTTTTAATAAATTAAAATTCCATAAAATTTGTAAGTGATATTAATAAGTGTTAGCTGTAAGTAAAATTTAAATAGAATATATAAGATTTAAAAAAAAATAAACTGCATATCATTTAAAATAAGAAATTGTGATATAAAAACAAATTTAATATAATTACCGAAATAAAAAAAGAAAAAAGGAATTATAATAAAAAGAAATTTTTTTGACTTTATTAAATTTATCAAATTTTTTCCAAAAAGCTAATTTTACCTCATTATTAGAAATTAATAATATTCATTTATTTTAAATACAAATACATTTCTGGTTTTATTATACCCTTCCGCTTTTATATTAAACAAACTTTGTAACAAGAGAAAGTAAGAAATATATGTTTCTGTCTTTTCTAATAATAATCAAAATCTTTCAATAAACAGATATCAATATTAATTAACGCTTTATATGCCTCTTCTATACAAAAACATAAGATTTTCTTCTTCCATTCTATCACAAATAATGCAATATGATACTCATTGTGGATTATATTTAAATAAACTACGTGTATTTTGATATTTTGCTTTAATTAATCGATCATCTCAGAATTTCTATTGTCTGCCTTAATGAAATTTCGTTTATAATTAAAATAAATCTAAAGTTTTCCTGAAAAATATATAGAAACTAATGCAAAGAAAGTCTTTTATGTATTTAAAACGAATCTTCTTTAGACTTACTTAGTGTTATAGTCTTTTTATCGGAAAAATTTCAAGCAAACATGGTATTCGTATTATTGAATGAAATATTGTAAGTAATTTTTAAATTGCTTGAAAATCATGATTTTTGAAGCATTTATAAAAACTTCATGCAATTTATAATAATTGAATATATTGATAAACACATATTTTTATTAATAATCAAACTCTTTTATAGCATTTTTCGTAGGAATTAAAGGTATAGGCAAGGGAGGTTTATACTTTTATTATATTGAGATTATACTTTTTTTCTTATTTGTAAGCTTTCAAGCATTGAAATCTTTATTATACCGGAATAGTTTTTTTATTAAATATAAAATAATTCTTTTTGCTCTATTTCAAATATAAAAAAAAAGTTTCATACATCATGAGTAACAGTGTTACTTTACAAAAATTAACAGCTTTATTGTTTGAAAAATTACAGCTTTAAACACATATAGAAAGTATATAATTCACCAATTGAAAAAAGCAATTCATTAAATTCTCGCAAAATAAATTTCGAAATATGTAAATGAAAGACTAATTTATTATATTAAATAAAATATTTTATTCTGTAAAATCCATTGAGAATTAAATCAATGATAAATTTTAATCTATAGGTGGTCATATTTATTATTAATGGTAATATTTTTAAAATTTTAATGCCTTAACTTTATTTTTAGAGTTTTAAAATGTAAGATAGTTTAATATATTAGATTTTCAGAATGTAATATATATATATATATATATATATATATATATATATATATATATATATATATATATATATATATATATATATAAATAATGAGTTTATAATTCATAGATTTCAAAAGAAATCTTTCATATAATTTCGTATAGAAATGGACTATGTGTACAATTTAAAATGAAATGTAAAAAATGAATAGGGAATAGGTAGTATGATTTTTGTATTTTCTTTACTTAATAACGTATATTGAAGTGATGGAAACTATGCAACGAGTTTAAAATATTAAATATAATATACGTTACTAGTACTAAATAGTGTACTTGTCTGTATTTAATTACATATATTAAATGAACTGATTTAAACTATGCATCATATCTGAGATATTAAAAATAATAATAGTAAATAAAGTACTAAATACGGTACTTGTCTTTACTTAATAATGTGTATTGAATGAATTGATGGATACTATACATATATTTTAAAATATTTAAAATAATAATGAAATTTGGTACATGAGGGGGAGTTATAAATGTGGTACCATAATTTTAATGACAAAAATACATGCAATATGTAAATTATTAGTCAGTTAAATGTATAAAAATGAAATTAGAATTTTAGATGTCAAATAATTCAAGTTTCTTAATTGAAAAAAACTTATGATATTGAGCTATTTTATTTAATAATAACAATTTCAATGTGTACTAAAGTTAAACGAACACACAAGCAGTTTTTCTGGAGAAAAACAAGTATTCATAAAACACATAATATTCTAGAAGTTTTCTTCATAAGAATGTTGAAAAAAATGTGCAGAAAATGTAAAAAAAGATCAAATAATAAGAACCCAAAACTTTGTAAGTACTTAGAAAATGGGAGAAAAATGAGGTTGAGAAAAGAATTGCTGGAAAGAAACAACGCAGAATTATAAGCGGATGATCTAAAATAAAAGGAGAATTCTAAGAACAGAAGTAGGTGCGAAGCGAATGTTTTCCCACTTACTGGATTACTGGAATCTTTCACCTCTGGGAAAATTTACATGAAATGTAATTGGAAAAAGCTGCAATAGATAAATATAGGAGTAGATTTATTTGTAAGCATATTATACTCCATTTATGTGATACGCAGTCGTGAACTAAATCCATTTCTTTTAGAAGGGAGGGTAAGGCGATTCTTTTATTATTTCAGAATAGCACTACTAGATTCAAAGTGCATACCATAACAAAGTACCATAAATTTTTAAAGCAGTACATTGATCAATAAATAAAAAAGGAACTTGAAATAAAAAAGTAATAATTAATGTAATTTCAGATTTCTTTCAACGAAGTTTGTTTTAGACAAATCTATATACTCATTAAAGAATACAATTACGTCATATGTAAATTTATATAAAAATTCAATTTGTCTATGCAAGTGACTTACACTACAATCCGCTATATAATAATAGTCTAAGTTATTTGTCCGTCTGTCCTCAAATTTATGAAGCGGTTGGACTTGGAATGGATAGAGGCATCTATATTGGTTTTTTGAAGAGTTAGGGTTAGCAACATTCGAAATCCACCCCTTCTAACCTTTTCCAGTATTTAATGCTATTATTTCAAGTCCTATTCTCCCCGGTTAAGAACAGGCAATTAAATTTATCAATTTGTTACATAACAAATAAGTAAAAATAATATTTTTCCAGCATTATGACGTCATTCCTTTAACCATCTCATTTAATCATTTCTTATTTTAAATTATTTAAATATCGTCTGAATTATTTTCATACGTTTTATCTCTGAACTTAGATATTATGTAAATAATTTTCTTTTATATTTGGCTTAAATAATAGATTAGGTACATATGTGATAGTTTCAAATTTAATCATCGATTATTTTTGATGCAATGAAAATTTTATCACCGGTATTAACAACAAATTCTATCTACCTCCAAGGTGTAGTGGAAATGATAGTTTCATTCCTTTACTTCCATTAATTACTGTGCCAAAAAAATTGGAAAGAACTTAACGATAATTTCGACGTAGCTAAGAAAACTTTGAATTATCTTTCTAAATGAATTCAACGTGATTCTAAACTGCATTCACAGTATCGGGAAACTTTGGAGGAGTATGAAGATTGAGCGTGTACCAGATAATTATCAGCCAAAAAACTAACCATTTTTTTTACCCGTCTCATAAGTTACTTTACAATTCTGGAAAATTAAAATTTTTACTGATTCCGTCATATGAAAAGCTATATGCTAGTAGTCGAGGATAGTTTTCTGGTTTTCTTTCAAAATGTGATAATCACATCTGTAGCAAAATCTTGATGATAATACACACAAGTACTTTTCTTTACTATGAGCTACAACTCAGTACGTTTTCGGTTAATCATAGCAATTCTAAACGCCTATATCACACAAAGCTAACTTCCACAAAATATGCACAACGAATATCAACTATTCTATATTTAGAACTGCATATTCTATGTAGAACTACACTTTCAACAGCACTAACCTATAAAGTGGAGAATATTTAGTGTCATTGTTCCAAATATAACTAAAATCATTTTTGAAAACTTAGGCACCATTTATTTTCGTGTATGCTTGTGTTATCTATACAAAACTATGCGGAATCGTCATTTATTTTATTATAAATTACAAAAATATACATATAATGATAAAAATCACAAGAATATTTTATTTTGAAAATAAATATATTCTGCACTAGCTTCAAATACTATGAAAAGAAAAAGAAATTTTTAAATTTAAGGATTCTCAGAATGAATATAAAGGAATCAGGATGACACCTAAATTTCATGCTTGCATTACTTACAATTGTATCTATAAAGTTAAATCAGAAAATACACAGAAAGTTTTGTAAAACTGTAGAGCGTAAGCAGTTATAAATTATTATCTTTTAGAAGCCTTTCTTAAAATGTAAGAGTTATTCAGCTTTTTATTAACATTTTATAAATCAAAATGAATAACCATGGTAGCTTATATCGTGCTGTTAAGAAAATTAATCTGTCAATACCTACATTATATCTATCCACATTATGTATTGCTTTAAGATTCAATGAACTCTATTATTTTTTAACAGTATCTGTAATTATTTCTCCAAACTACTTTGCCCGAGAAATAAAGTCAAGAAACACGTTTAACGAAATTTCGTCTTTTATCGATGTGAAAATCTCCGAAAACTTCCCATCAGATAAACGCCTTAGACAATGGGATAAGTTGTTGAAGTAAAGATTTTAATCTTTTCATTTTTTCGGTTCAGAGTATTGCTCTAAGAAAGCATAAATTATTTGATCTATCATTTTGAACAAACTTTCGTCAAAATGTTCCTGAGAACTTCTTCAAACAGATAAGAGAGTATATTTGCCTAAGAAGATTGCAAATCGGTTCTAGAACAGTACAATTTGTATTGTATGTGTATTTGTAGCTCAATTATTGGAAGAAATCTAAGGAAATTCTTTAGAACAGTCAGTCTCTACTAACACCTTGAAGATGATAGTTATTTAAAATTGTTATTATTAATTTAAAGGTATTAAATATTGTGCACAGAGATTAAGGCATAAATAAATTAATCTCAGAATTTTTTAATCAAATAATATTTTTAGATAAATCAGTTTTTGTAGAATATTTTATTACTATTTAATTTATTCTTTGACACTTAATATTTCATAGATAGCTATAAAATGTTCACCAAACAGTCTAAAAATATGTTAAGGAAAAACTAGGTATCTGTTTAAAATTTTGACTTTATTTTAAGGATTATGATTTAAATTTTTATGATTAGGTAGCATAAAATACCCATAAACATTTTACATACAGACATGAAAACTTTGTTATGCATTAAATATGCAATTTATCAACTAAATAATACTTAACAATTTAAAAACTATATTTTAAACAGTAGAGAGAGAAAATTGAAAATTAATGTGCAAGAAATCTTTTAAAAATAATCTAGTTATTTCCATAGATTTCACGTTTAAAAATTATCTGAATTTAAAATAATTTATTTAAAAGTAATTTATTTAATTATAAATGAAACATATATGTATACGAAACATCAGTACTTTAGGTACTATAAATAAATATTTTTCAAAATCATTTAATATTTTGTCTACCATCTCTTTAATGCTTTAGTCCTTTTAGAAGTGTCCCTTTTATGTGATGCTTATAAAAATGTACCATAAATTTGCATTAAAAGTATTACGATATGAAATTGATGCAAAAGTACTTATAAATGTTCATTTCATGTATATCCATTAGGTTTCAGCATAAATCAAGTGTTTAATCAGTAATGAACACCGATTAAGAGTTTTTTATATTGATGTTTCTATTTTAATGTTTCTATTTTAAAGTAAAAAAATATGTTTCTGTAATTTTTTAATATTCAATTTGCTTTAATGAATGCATTATTAAATAATTGTATAAGGATATATATTATTTTCATTTTCATTTAAATTGAGAATTACTATTATTATTATTATTATTAATATTATTATTTTCTCAAAAGTGTCGACACACATAATATGATACGTTGATTTACCATTACTATCTTCTTGATCATTAGATTTTTGACAATGAAACAAAATATTGATTAATTTTGCTTTAGATAATAAATAATAGTAATAATATATTATTAGTATTATTAATGAATAACATTTTTAGGTTTAACAATTAATTTTAAACAGGTACTATTTAAGATTAGCAATAAATAAATAATTGGAAATAATTAATATTTAATTTTGAGACATTTTTCGTGGTTCTGTTTCTAAAAAGTATTAAAAAGCTTCGCTAAAGAGGGAGACATTGCTTTGTATGAATTCAGTATTAGAACCTTAATGATTATTCTTATTTTAATAAATCATTAAAATGAAAATAACTCATATATACTTCTTTGAACATTTATATATATTTGATGGATGGATGGATTTAGTTTTATGGCACTGTGTCCTCTTGGGACATATTGTGTCAAACAAATAGTTAATATTAATGCTATAAAGATCAAGTCAAAACAGCTATAAAAGTATGACGGAAGATAAAAGTAAACAAGTATAAAATGCAAAAAACAATGTAAAGTAGAGACATAAAATCAAAAGTAACGAACAGCAATGAGACATAAAATTCAGATGTGAGGGTAAAAACCAATTATTTTTAAAAAGGTAAAATGTTCAGGATGTGGCGGCGCATTTAAAAGACATTTGATATCAGGAGCAGAAGTTATAAAATATTAAAGACGATGATGATTAAAAATGAGACAGTCGATCAGGGCATGTTTAACGGACATGTCGACCTTACAAATTTTACATGTAGATGCGTAGTCTCCCAGCAAGAAATGACGATGAGTGAACCGTGTATGTCCGATACGGAGTCGGGTGAGGATGACATCATGCTTTCTGGACGATAAAGGGTGCCACTTTTTAATTTTTGGCTTGATATTACGCGGTTTCTTATCAATATTTATATCCCAAGAGCTCTGCCAAATTTTATGAAAGCAACCGTTTACATATTTTTTTGCATCACTGCAAGGAAAAGGAACATCAAGGTACTCAGTTGCAGATTTTGCAGCACTATCAGCCATTTCATTCCCGTTAATACCCACATGCGACGGCACACAACAAAAGAGGATCGAGAAACCTAGCAATTTAAGTCTTTCAATGATATGGAGAATTTTAAAAATTAAAGGATGACTCTTGCTATTCGGGGAACTCAGCGACTCCAAAATGCTCTTATATTTATTTGATGGAGAGAAACATTATGTATGCTTTTTGTGGCTAACAGTTGTACTGTGAAAAGTTCATATATAAGTCTGCACTACAAATGGTTTATAGGATGCTCAAAGTTTTAAATAATAAGCAAGCGAAAAGTTAAAATGTTTTTAAAATTAATGTACTTATCATATGTTACTCTAAAATAAATTAAAATTAAGCATTCATTTTCATCTTGGGTAATTCATATTTTGGTTTCATTTATAAATATCTGTATCTCAGTCGGCAAAGGCTTCTAGGGAGGTTGTAAGTTCAAGTCTGGAGCTGACAATAGATCAGTCGTGTTCAATAATGTCTGCTGAGGTATGTAAAATAATATTCCATATCTATATACGCGTAGAATAGTATTTAATCTGTTTTAAATATAACATACCTCTTAAAACTAAATTGAGTAAAATTAACTGTTATTTTTTTATAGGATAAGATGGCAGAATATGATTATTTTATTCTAAAAAATAAGGTACTTATTGACATTTCGAGTTTGTTCAGGTTGCATAAACATTACATGTATTGGCACAGTTTGTGAATATGCTGACAAATAGCATCACAGTAGCTATATTATTCGTATGATCATTATAATTGGTAACCAGTTATAAACCTATCAAAAGTTTCTCAGTATCATAAGATTCGCATAAAATTCTCAGAAAGTGGATTCGAAGTTGTAAGATTAATGGCCTAGACAAGTGTCCCAATCTGAAGGTACAAACACAATTGTAGTCACGCAAACGTAGTCTCGTTTAAATATTTTCATGGTATCACCTGCAAGCAAATATTGGTCATAGTGTTAATAGTAAAATAGAATTGTTATAACAAGTATTTTTCATTTAGAAATTTTGAATTTCATCTATAATGTGATAAATTATTGTAATAGTTCTATTCATTAAAAATGGAATGGGAACCTTTCAGAAAGGATTTTGACATATAATATATAAATAACATATAAATAAGTACAAATAAAAAATATGAAAATTTCCTTCAGAAATTTATAATAATGAGTATTAAAACTATATTTTTCATATAAAATTAAAGATGACTATCTTTTTTTATTCTTTAAGTTGAAAGCTTTAAAGTATATCTCAGTATTAAATATAAAAGAATAAAAACCCTTAAGAAATTAAAAATTTACAGAAGTATTATATAAAGTAGTAAATTATCAGCAAGTGTATTGAAATATGTAAGATTGATGACTTAGACAAGAGTGGAAATCTGAAGGTGCAAACAGAAATGTAATCATGCAAACATAGTCTCGGGTTTATATATTTTTCATTGTATCGCATACAGTGATTGGACATAGTAAAATGAAATTTTCAATAAAAAGAGTTTTGGTTTCACAAAATTCGAGTTTCATTAGTAATATACAGTGAACCTAAAAAGGGTGTAGATTACTAGTTTATATATTCAACAAAATAGATAACCACAAACTTCATTAAAACGATTTGATTCACGCTATAATGTAACCAAAACATGTATTGACTCTAAAATGACATAGTAAATTTTTAGACTCAGAAAATTTTATCAGAACATCAAATTTTTCTGTTCACTAAAAATGGAATACGAGTTTTTAAGAAATGATTTCTAAAAATGTTTAACAACAAACTAAATCTAAAACAACAGCAGTTCTCTTATTACAAAATTACTTGCAGGCATTTAAAATTACTCTTACAAGAAACTAAATTTTTATACCAAATTGAGTATAAAAGTCTTTTTTTGTTCTTTAAGCTGAAAGCATTAAAATATCTATCAGTTTGCATCATAAAAAATAAAATATTTTAAGAGTTTGGGAATTAAAAAAAATCAAGTACTTTTTCCGAGTTATATGCTACATATTAATGTATTTTAAGTTCACAGAATAATGGAGGTATATAGCTACTATCTAAAAAAATATTTCCTAATTTACAACATTTATTTTGTTGTTAATTTTAAAAGTTATTTTGCTGCTAAATGGTTTCTAGTTTTGCAATTAGTATATGTATTTTATATTTTAAAAATGTATTGAAATATTGTCTTTACACAAATGTATTAGTTTTTATAAAGTTAGGTATTTATTAATGATCTAGGAAAGGTTTTATACCAAATACAGGAGAAAATGTTTTTCACTGAATCAAAAACTGGGTGATATAATAAACACTTCAAAAGGTGTTATATTCCTTTTAAAGGTCTAAAATTTCATGAACTGTTATTAAAATATATAAAAATTGATTCAAAAATTACACTCGGTTGCAAGAGAAAAAACTTGAATTATGCTGAATTTAATGAATTAGATAAAATACTTATCTGCTTTAGTTTAAATATGTTTTTGCGAAATAAGCCTGTCATATTATTTTTACTTACATGATTTTATCTAATTTTTAAATGTAAACATTTATTATTATTCATTTAGAATAATTTCTTTTTCAGCATTATTTTTTAATTCAAAACATTTATGTTGCTTATTAGACTTTGAAATTTAAGCTATCATCAGAGGATGTAGTTAAAGATAGTTTTAAAACAATTTATACGGCAAAGAAAAAGGAAAGGATTTTTATACTTTTTCGGATGAGGAGAGGTTAAAAATTTCAGAAATGTTTTGTAACACACATAATACTCTAATACTACATAGACACTGAAAAAAAAGTAAACTTGTAAAGATTTAAAAGAATTGTGAAATAAATACAAGTATTAATCAAAGAAATAGATAGTGCAGTCATTATGGCGGTAAGATTTATCTATAGCTGAATTTTGTTGAATAATCAAATTTAGAAAATAAAATCATTGCACCTTTTTTTTAATCACATTACAGCTGAGATTTCTAAAGATCATTTTTGTACCACCTTTCAAACCCTTACTAAATCAAAAATGTGAAACTAGAAATTCATATAAAAATTCTATTGTTAACCGAGTTTTAATGTTACATTGTATCTTATCCGTAAAATTCATGATAGTGGGTATGAATTCAAAAAAACATTTATTTCTCAATTGTGTTACATTTTCCTTCTAATTCTTGACTTGTATCGTTTTAATTTGTAAAAGATTGGATCTGTAACAACTTAATATTGGATTCCGATGCTAAAAATTATGTATACAAAGAGATTTTTCATTATTCTAAAAGAATTAACTAATGAAGAAAATTAAAGGTTATATACGGTTTTTACGGTATAGTCTAGAAACAATATAGTATAGAATAAAGCAGATTTATATTTTATGGTTATCTGTTATCTTTATATTTTAGAAATATATACAAACGTTTTAATTAAAGTTTGTTTAAAATTAGTTTTGGTAACCAGTCATTTACTTTCTTGGTTTTTTTCAAAGAAGTAAATTTCATTTCGAAACTAAGAAATTCTAAATATAATTATTTCTTACGAAGATAGATATTTTTTCCCATATAATGGTCTTTATCGCCTCTAATGTAGTCTAAATAATTTTGGAATTGAATATATTAATGTTAAATAATAAGTTTTAAATTTTCTATTAGGAAATACATCATGCCCTATTACTTGACTAATATAAGTTTTTAAAAGTATTTTCCTTTATTTACATGTGATATAATTTGTATTTTGTAACAGAAATTTAAAGTTTTAAGTTTTAGCGAAACGTATTATCAGTATTTATCCATTTTTGTTATTTTTCATGCCAAAGACAGAAAAATAACATATGCTTATAAATACTCAGAGCAGGCGCGATGTTGAAAGACTAGCATAAGACCGTTTTAAGGTTGTTTTTTAATTGTTTATAAACCTGTGTGTTTTACTGCAGGGTATTATTTGTTTTTCTTTACTATTGCTTTCATTGTTTATACCTATTCAGATAAGTGAAATCAGGAAAAGTAAAGTGTCTTATTGAACAAATTCTCATAACAAACATATTTTTTTCTAACTAGATACTTATTATAAAAAATACTCTGCGTTTTCTCAGATAAAAAAATAATCCAAATTTTCAAAAGAAAATGCTGATATGATTGAAGGAAGAGTACTAAAAAGAAGGCCCGACTCTAACTAGTAAGAACAAAAAAAAAAGAAACAATCTAAAATTTCTAATGTAAGGAAAGGAGTGAAGTTTGCTAAGTAGAAAATTTCATACTAAAGATATAATAACAAGTACCTTAAATTTACCAGAAATCACTGCGACACTACTGTGATAGAAAATATGTTACCACCCACTACTGTGATTCTAAATCTACGACACAAAAATTTAGAAATTATGCTTTGTACTCATAAATTCAGTTTGCAATAGAAATTTAAATTAGAGCTTAGTAATATTAACTTATGCAGTAGGGAATATTTTATGCAGAATGATTATAAATTTGTTTGTATTACTTCTGAAATCTTGGCTTCCAATTTCAATGATTTTATGTATACGAAATAAAATTGACAGACTGTAAATGACTTTTAAGAAAAGGAAACAAAATGGAAAGTAATTGAAAATCTTCAATTCCTCTCTGAATATGTTTAAAAATAATTAATTTAAATATTATAATAATAAGTTATGTTTATTAATTAAGTTTTTTTATCGTAGTAGCGAAAACCGTTTAAGTGTAACAGTTTATAAATTAATTTAGATTCATCCTTCATATTTATGCATTAAAATGTTAAAAAAGGTTCCTGTAACCTACTGGGAAATAGAAATAAAATGTACTTTAAAAAAGCAAAACTTCTTTCTATTTCCCTTGAGATAAGAACTATTCTGAGAGAAAAATGAAGGTTAATTAACTGTTATTTCAAGCACAGGAAGGAATATATTTCTTGTCGACACTGTTATGTTGCTTTTACTAAAACTAGAATCTTCTTAGTACAAGTCCACAAGAAACCGTTAGAAAAAAAAAGAAATATATATGTATCGTTGATAGATATATAAGTATAAAGGTAGTAGGATAATTAAAGCAAGAGGAAAAAGAAAGTTGGCAGAGAACTTTAGATAACGAAAGATCTAATTTTGCCAACTAAAGAAAATATGTGCTAGACAGCCGGTAAAACATCGAGGTCTTATATACAGAAATAAAAGAATATATATATATATATATATATATATATATATATATATATATATATATATATATATATATATATGTATGTATATATATATATATGTATATATATATATATATATATATATATATATATATATATATATATATATATATATATATATATATATATATATATATATATATATATATATATATATATATATATATATATATATATATATATATATATATATATATATATAAGTATGTATATGTACGAAGAACAAACTTTCATATATAATGTCTTAAAACTTTAACAAATCCACAAGATGAAAGTTAATTGTATAAATAAAGCATTCATATTAATAAAATGCTCATAAATATTTATGTTTAAATAAGATACAATACACTGCAAAAACAAAATGTCATAAAATATGAATCTAGTTTGTATCATTCCTTAGAGTTAAAATGTACATAAAAGTATATTTTATACTATACTTAAATAAAAAAAGAGTGTTTCATATAAAAAGTATGTTTACGGCGTAATAATAAAAGTGCTTTAAGAAGTAATGTGTTGGATATACAATATTTACAACTGTCATAAAAAAGATACGTTAGAAACATTATTATGTATCCTCTTGTACTTTGTTATTTTATATGACCAAAGCATTGCGAAAAAAAGGAAAGAATTATAAAAAACAATGAACTACTTTTTTGATTATTTTTTTTTACTTATACTCACATTCTGTAATCTAGAAAGTACATCTGAGGATGAAACAATCGTTTATCATGGTTTAAAACAAAGAAACTATTTGCTAAAGAAGTAAGAATTTATCCCCGTTGTTTAAGAGAGCTGGGAAGTATTTGGAAAAATAAACACTAATTTCAAATTAAACCTTTATTTAAGAGGCGTTTATATTACTTTCGGTGTCTCGCTGGAAAGTAATTTTAATTTTCTCTAATATCAAGTTTAATTTTGACTTGTCCCCAAATCCGAAAGTCTCATTTCTAAGATAATGAATGTAAATGTTCAGTAGTTTGAATTTTAAATCATTAAGATCCTAATTTTTCTTTTGAATATCGCTTTCGTTGGGAATTTCGATTCAGTGCAACAATTTATTGCATTCTTAGTAAAATGCTTATTATGTTTATACTCTTGCAAGTTTATACACCCATTTGTGTTCATAAATAGGTGTATAGACTTACAATGATTACTGCTTTATAATTTTACCAAAAATGTTACTACATTTCATAGTAAAATACTTATTTATGATTATGACCCTGCAAGTAGACTGTAAATAATTCTATATTTCATAGATAAACTGAAAGTTATAAAGTTTGTATTTTTCCGTTTGTATTTGAATACTTGATGATGTATGAAAGTAAGCTGAAAATTGTTTTGTGTAATTAAAAACAGCTAGCGCTGAATTTCGATCAGATAAACCTTATGTGATGAGGCGATTTAGATCAGTAATATAATTCATTAATTCATACAAGAAGTAAAATGCTCGGGATCTAAATCTGACCTCATCATATCTTTGTAAAAAGACATAGAACCATAAATTTATATTTTACGGATATTGTTGTCTTGTACGTTGGTCTCGGACGGGGTTCTGATCCCAGTCCCAGATTAGAATCCCGTCTCCGTACTTGACATTAAATAAGAATGTATCTTTGTGGAGTATTTATGAGTCCCTAAGGGACAGTGCCCAATTAGAAGGGATAAGATTTTCCAAGTTGGCGGTCTCAAGGCGGGGTTTAAGCAGACCAATGATATTCTTACAACTATCCCGATTAGACGATAAGAAGGAAGAGGGGACAAGGTTGAAATTAATAAAATAAGAAAAATCTAAAAATTGAGAAGGTATTGGGAGTCCCAAAAAAGGTGTTCGATAGTCGACACTAGAGGAGAGTCCGTCAGAAGGTGTGTTCGAGAGTCGAGACAAGGGAAAAAGTCCGACAGAAAGTGTTCGATAGGCGAGACGAAGAGAGGAGTCCGACAGAAGAGGTTCGGAAGTCCGACAGAAGGTGTTCGATAGTCCAGACTAGGAGAGAAGTCCGACGGAACGAGTTCAAGAGTTCAGCCTTTCCGACAGGAAGGGTCCTGCAGGTCCGACAGGAAGGGTTCCTGCATCAAATAGCACTACCGCACCTCAAACACTCAGGAGTAAGCCCCTGACCAGACCGATGAAGGATCCATAGATACCCATCAACCAGCAGTGTTCCGGACACACCATTTTCACTCCCCAAAGGTACCCCCTTTTATATACATTTTGTAATTGCGATTAGATCCTCTCTCTATTTTCAAAATTACTTAAGTATTAAAAAATTGTCAGACCTAATTTAGAAGATGTTGACAAAGCTTATTTTATGAAAATTAGCATCAGTTTTGTATGTACATGGATGTATATATATATTATATATATATATATTATAATAAATTTACTTTTTTATATTAGGTTATTTTCGGATGCTGTTAATTTAGCTTTTAGTTTATCTTCATATTTATGTCTGTAGTTTCTCAGAACCTGTGGTTAAATTTAGTACAAAAATACTTTTACACAACGCAATCAAAATAAAATCACCACTATACATTTGATCACAAGTTAATACTCAAATATAAACGAGGACTACACGACACATTACATATTCCGTGTTTCGTCAAGTTACAAATTTTGTATTTTTACGGTTTTTTTTTTTGATTAATTGTAATTTCTTAAACTCTTGTAAATTTTTTTTATTATCATTAAACTCAGGTAACAACGCATTTTGTTTAATAGAATCATTAATAATTCCAGATTTCATTTATAAACTGAAAATTACAACTTTTGTATTTTCACATTTGTTTTTGGTTTCTTATACTCTCTCGAACTATTATAGAATTTATTTCATGCTTGGAACTATGCTTGGATAAATATTAATATTTTCAGACTTCATTGATAAATTGAGAGCTACAAATTTTATACATTTACGTTTGTTTTCGTGAACTTATACTGTCCCAATTTATTTACTTTTTTGTTGTAGTCATTAAAAACAGGTAACGCGATATTTTGATTAGATTAGTATACACGGTCTGAAAATTTTCATTAAAATAATTTCTGTACTGAGGTTAATAGGTTTATCCTAAGCACATGTGTAGTAATATTAAAATAGAAACTGTGAAACTATATCATTATACTTGAAAGGCGAAAAGCCGTATAATAGAAAAGCATGTTAATTTAGTATAAAATTTTGCATAAAGCTCAAAATTTAAGCTCTAATCTTTAATATTAGTACACGTAAAACCACTAGTATTGCGTCCACAAAAGCACAGGATAAATCATTCGGGAATAATCTCTTTATAGTTTTAAACACTATTCTGCTGAGCTAAAAAATCGACATCCATGAAAATCGGTACAAGGAATCTTTGTGACTCCATGCAAAAACTCTCAACTCTCCTTTTTTTATATTAGATTTAGTTGCAAGCTATTTTTAACAGTTACTTTCATATACACACCTGCTATAATATATATCAAAATTTACAACTAGTTACATACTGTTGTAAACAAATTGCCTAATATTCATTTCATTTTAAGCCATTTTGGAGATATTAAGGATAAATTGAGAAAAACCTTTTTTAATTTGTTCTCCCTGTTACAACGAAAAAATGTTATTCCGTCCAAATACGTCCATACATAAAATATTTATTTATAAACAAAAATGATGATATCAAAATATAAGTACGATAGTAAGAGATTATATTTATCTTGAGAATAAAAATTTTGGTAAAATAAATACTTTTAAAAAGTGGTTCTTTTCTTACATACAAACGTATATGTATTTATTATTGCAATAATTAATTATTGTATTTTGAGAAATGTCCCTTTTATCTACCATTGCTTCATATTCTAACCATACCATCTGATAAAGTATAAAGTGTATTTTTAACCTAAAATATATAATGTTTGTATCCAACGAACATGTAAACGATATCTTCATCATATAAGTAAATTTTGCATTTTTAAATAATATTCTGACTGTAAAAGATTTTTTATTACAAGCAAAGATTTAAATTATAATTGTTAAGAGAAATTAATTAAATCTCTTTCAGCAGTCTTCAGCTGAAAATAAATTTTTATATTATCTGTAATGTCTAGTTTAAAATCAGGTGGTAAATTTTTGATGATAAATAATACACTATGCTTCAAGACCTTATGGTCTTTGAATAGGCATAGGCATACTTTTCAGTACTGAAATGTGAGCTTGTTCCTCCATCAATACAAAAGCTTTTAATACATCCAAAATTAATATAAGGTGTCATATTATTTCTAAAATTGATGTATTAACTTTGAGATGACTTTTGTAGAGGTATAAATATGAAGTTTAATTTCCATATTTATATATTCCTTTTTATTTTAAGCAAAAATATTTTTTGTTAGAAAGAGTTTTAAATAAATAAAAGCTTGTCTTTTAAAAAATAAATATCAAACTTTGTTCATTTGAATGCTTGAAATGTTTTATTTATACAGGGTATCCTGTAAAAAGTTCTGGATAAACGGGTACAGAGGATCATCCAGTGTTCTCACCTATTCCATAATCTAAGTCCGTATTTGCAGGCCAGCCGTTATTATACCGTTTCATGCTCTTCATATGGTGATTACCACTTGGTTGAGAAAATCCTCACCGTCTTGTTCAGCATTTTCATGCATCTGCTGGTGTATTAATAAAAGGAAAGATTTTACGAACAGTGAGATTGAAGAATATACTTAGGATACACAATATGAATTCATATTGTCTAATAAACGTTTCTAATTGCTTTTTATTTGTTTCTTCTCTCATATTTGACCTCTGCTACAACTTACCCCTGATAATTTTGCTCGTAAGTGTATATGAAATTCTTCCATGTTAGAATATACTTCACCTCCATTTGAGATTTGATGCAATATTTAAGGGACACCAAGTATAAAAGAGTTATGTTTGAAATTGTTAATAACAAATAGTTAAATATATTGTTTATAACAAATATTATTGTTATAAATTGAAAATATGAAAGTTTTATTTATCTGGTATCAATTATTACTAATGATAACATAATGTCTCTTGAAATAAACTGGACTCTATCTGGTCTGTGGAATAAGAAGATTTATTAAATCAAGGTTCATTTCAAAAAAGACAAAGTTTTTAATTTACAAAACTCTAATTAACTTTATTTTAATATATGCTTCCTAAACTTGGACAACGACAAAACTGAAGGAAAATACAATCATAATCTCTGAAAGAAAGATTTTGTGGAGTTTAGTTAGTAGGATAAAAGACAACAGTAGAGGGAGAAGGAGATTTTGAACTATACAGTATGTATAAAAAACTGTCATTATACAACACATAAAGATATGTAGAATAATTTGGATGGTCACAGTGAGTCGAATGCATGATTACAACACAGTAAAAAAGGTATTGCTTTTTAAACCCAAAGAAATCAGTAGCTCTATAATATTACGATTAATATGGGCTGATTCGGTAGAATCTGATTTTCTCGCAATTAATGAAAAGAACTAGAGATTTAAGATCTATGAAGAGTTGTTATGTGAAATCTTCAGAGGAAGGCATTGGCCCATAACTAAGATGTCTAGACATCCGTGATAATGATGATGATATTGGTGGTGATGGTTAACTATTTTATTATTCTAAATTTGCATCAATGTGAACTAAATTTTTAAAGTTAAAAAATAAAATACTTATCAAGTGTATATGGATTGATAGCTTAAATGTTGTCTAAAGGGGATCATATAAAGCATTCAAATTAGAAAGGTTTTCTATGCAGAAGTATAATATAATAATACATATGTGGACTAACGAAAAATGATTTTTAAGTGAAGACGATGGAATAAGTTGTATTAAAAATAAGCCAAACAGGCTAAATGTTCAAAGCTCTAATAAAAGTATTTATCAAAATACAGTGATATTCCCAAAGGAAAATAAAGTATACACAATCAAGAGTACATGCATATTTGTTTGACTTGATGTGCCCATCCAGAGAAAAAAAAAGTATGTCAATTTTCTAAAGAAAATATTTAGAAAATTTTCAGTGAAAAAATTTTGTCGCAAGTAAAATTTTTATATTGCTAAACATTCTGAGTGCTTAAGATTATAGAAAATAACATTATGTGTATAAGACATAATTTCAAGGTACCAAAATAATTTATTTTGTAGTACATAACAACAGCAGTTCAATTTTCTTGTAATCAATGCATTATAAAGTACACATTTATAAATATTTACCTGAAACTAAAATCCCAATTTTTAAAAGTAATGCTATTTCTGACTAATTTTAAGAGAGAAATATTTTCAAAATTCCTGACAGTGAAACCAAACATAAATTTTAAAAAATCCAAGATTCATTGTTAATAAAAATCAAGTTCTGTTCGGAACAGACATGTTCACAACATCTGTTTCCCACGCATCTAAAAGAAAAATACATAGAGAAGGCTGCACTTTTAATTTCCTGAATAGGATTTAAAAAGAAATTTTTTGCTTTTCAATAACATCATTGGCTGAATTCCAGAATAAGCTTAATAACTTAGAAAAAGACTGTTAAAAATAGAGTAATGCATTAAATATTATCTTCATTTAACAATAAATGTTTTTGAACTGTTAAAAATAGTACAGCGGAGGAGTAAAGAAAAATGTTATTGCATAAAGCCATCATTTTGATTCATAAAATATTGCTAGATTAATTCATTTTTGATTTACAGAAAATAAATCAAGAAGAATCAAATCATGGATTATTTTTAATACAATATTTTTACTAGATTTTATCCATCATATAATTATGTATTTATTTATTTTGTTTCTTTATATATATATATATATATATATATATATATATATATATATATATATATATATATATATATATATATATATATATATATATATATATATATATATATATATATATATATATATATATATATATACATATATATATGTGTGTGTGTGCGTGTATGTATATATGTATATATATATATATATATATATATATATATATATATATATATATATATATATATATATATATATATATATATATGAAGAAAATTCTTAAGAATTGCTTGACATAACTGCATTACATTCGTGGTATATTAAAATTATTAAGCACATAAATATTTATCTATCATAATTTTATATGCATTAAAGTCTAAAGAATAATTTTCCTTTGAAATAATATAATTCTTATAAGCTTACTTTTTAACTGATTGAAAATCTAATCTATAAATGAAGATCCTTCTATACTTCACTTTTATAATTTAACTTTAAAATTTCAAAACTAATTAACTCTTTTCTCAATATTTCAAAATTTTACCCGAAACAACAAAGCGTAAAAAACGTAAAAAAGTAACTTTGTTTCACAGTAGAATTATGCACTGTTTTCTAAATTGATCTTAATACAAGGAATCTGAAATGGCAAAAAGAAATTCCTAGCTATTAATAAAACTTCTCAACCAGTATTCTGATTAAGTGTATTTCTCATTTGCACTTCTGGAGCAGATTTAATAACATTCTCTCTCAGATTTTCTAAATAGCATGGATATTAAAGATGCAAGCATGCTATCCCGTTAAATCTATTGCAACAAGGCCAATTAGCACAACTCCTTTCCACAATTTGTCCTTTCAGTAATTAAACTACTGGAGTAACACAGACAGCATTTTGTTTAACTAAGTGAAACTCATTAAGAAGCGTTGAGCGCACAGTCAGAAAATTTGTTATTCAAATAATAGTGCAGTGCAATGTAAATTATTACCTCTTTGTTTTAACGTTTAATTGAGAGCGAGTAAATGACTATGGCAGTAAATTGTAAAAAAGCAGGGAATTAAAAATATTAAAATTTTGCAAATTAATCATAAATGAATTAAATAAACTTTATTTTTCCTCTCTGTTTGAAATTTGTATCATTTATTTCAAACTTATAAAATTTTCATTTACTTTACATTACAATGAATGACAAATATGTTTTACTTAAAATTTAATGAAAATATTTTGGAAAAAGCAGTAAGAATTGAAAAATTAATTAGTGCATAATTATTGTTTTAGCATTAAAACTTCAATATATTTTAAATATTTTTAGACTTCCGTTTGCTATTTTCATATGTAGTAATAGTGTAGTTATATGTTTGCGTTGTAAATGATAATTTAATGCGTTTAAACGTTGATGAAAAGGTAATACATGAAAAATTCTTGGTTGTTATACTTAGGACGAACCAAACATTATAGTTAAACAGGTAAATTTAAGTGTTACTCAACATATACTAAAGACACACTTATAAATTAATTTCTTACTGTCTTTTTTCTTGACGCTTTTAAATATTTTATCTTTGCTATGTTTAACTTTTATGTTACGTTAAATAAGCTGAATAATTAATTTGCACTGCGTATTTTGCTAAAATAAGAAAAAGTTAAAAGATTTCTTTAATTTTTAGGAGAAAGTTTCGAAATTTCGCAACATTTAATATAAAATCAAGGCTCTCTGGAAGAAAGCAGTATATTTGTTCACCATTGTAACAATTAAAAATACTTCAAATTCAATAATACGTCACAGCACTGAAAACGACTCTTAGTGACGTTAAACGATGAGTGTAGTTCTAACACTCTAAATTTTATTGACTCCTACGCAACATGCAAATGTTGATTACAATGCCGTATGAATCAGAAATTATAGAACCTTGACCTTATCTTATCTAAGATAAGGTCAAGAATTTAAGGTATATATATATTTGAGAGCAAATTATTCCCTATGTTCTATTCCTTACGTTAGAAGAAAAAACACTCTTAAGCATCTTTGTACACAGCAAACTAATTACATCTGTGTGAGAGAGCTATTAATTCAAGTTTAAAAGATAGTAAGAAGAAT
Organism: Pardosa pseudoannulata; assembly: GCA_032207245.1. NCBI lineage: Eukaryota > Metazoa > Arthropoda > Arachnida > Araneae > Lycosidae > Pardosa > Pardosa pseudoannulata. Next base: position 14,538,899 of record CM063508.1, on the reverse strand, counting down.
CATAAACTTAAGAGATATTATGTGTGAAGACTTATAGAACGCTTTTTAATGTACTCAATGGCAATATATTTCTGAAGGTGTATAGAAAAATTCTAAGACGAAAGTAAAATAACTACACAACTTTTCCCGATTTTTTTTTCTGATATCCCTTAAATAGACTTAATAATTCATTTTTTGTTACTTAAATTTAAAAAAGCAAATTAAAACATGTAATATTAGAAGTGTTCATTAAGATAGTTGTACGGATTTAAAAGTTTCGCAAAAATAAGAAAATTTATAGAACTTCGTTGTAATTCGGACATAAAGTGTCGAAGTATAGTGATATTTTCGCCATACCATGGTACCATGGTACACCTAAGAGGTCGTGGGTGATAAAGGCCGGTAGGAAAGCATCTAAAAAACGGGCATCTCGAGAATGTAAGAGGGGCTGTTAAAAAAAATCTACTATTATGCTCTACAGGCTACAACTGATCCTGCAACCATTTGGAACAACAATAACCTTCAGCATTTCCAAGAGAAAGCAATGTTTAAGTCTCTTGGTTCTCAACTATTTAGCGATTATAAGAAGGTTTACTGATATGTAATGTTTAATCATTTTTCATATTATATTACTGCATTTGCTATTCCTTTTGACTATTCTGTTACTTTTGCTACGTCTAAAACTCCATATTCAGCTGTTATTTATGATGCCTTGTGAGATACCTTTATTATGTTCTGGAGCTTAGATACGTCTGATTGTACTGAAATAGAATATTCTAAATGTAAAACTAATAATCCTACTATAGCTACAATTATCTCTTCTCCTAAAACTATATGTATTTATATTGGATCTAAAAAGCCTGCTGTTTATAAATACACTGTACTTTCACACATGTTGTTGGTTTTATGTCTGTAAATAACGATACTGGTATTAATGTTGGAGAATTTTTATCTGAGTCTACTGTACTAAATCTGGGCAGGCTGATTAGCTTAGCAGTTAATACAAGCAAGTCAAAATTCCTCAAATATCGTAACTCATTTCTAGAAAACACGAGCAATGCTTATATTTTAGTTCTGGTGAACAAGGAGTAAAGAGAAAGTGAAGAATACTGTGCTGGATGAACTTTAAGTTGTAGTCTCCTTATTACCTTTTATCCAAAGCAAAAGGATAAAAAAACTTACTTCAGAGCAAAATATTTTTCCCTGATCCACTCCACACGTCAGGGCGAGCCGCGTATATCGTTTTCATCTCCGTGTTTCCAAAAATTCGCAAGAGCCATTAATTCAGTTTGAAAAGAAAACATGCATATCGTTGAAAAGCAGCAAAAAGTTAAGAGATATTTTGTATAAGGATGTGTGTGGTGTGTTTAGTGCTCTCAACGATAGTATCTTTCTGAAGAGGCGCATCAAGATCACCAAGATGAAAGTAAATGAAAATTTTTCCACAACATTCCTGCATTTTTAGGTAGAATCCATTGAATGTTTCGACTTATCTCTTTAAGAAGAAAACTCAAAGACGATATAACTAAGAATCATTCGTAGAAATAATTAATGGATTTTTTAATGTATAAAACTGTTCTTTAATTTTGTTTAAGAAATGTAAAAGAAAAATATACATGGTTAACAACAGAAACACAGTTTTTAAACCTAATGTATATATACGGTATACTTAATGTATACATATTTTTATATAAACATAAGCTGTACTCTTATCTGTTTCTTAGCAGTAATATCTATTTAATTTGTAGGTATCTAATAATAAAAATAGTAACTAAGAAAATTTAAATATATAAAAGTTTTATAATTTTTAAAGTAATACTCAATGGTTTTTAGACTGAAGTATAAATATAATTTACTCGAAACAAAAATAAATGAATTAGGGTGACTTTTTAAAGGGCTTTTTAAGCACATATTATAAGGTTATTCAGTTTTTAAGATTGCAATAAATCAAGCAAAATTTAACCATATTTCAAAATTACGTTTCATTCAATCCATTGAACATATTCCCAAAACTTTTTCTCGAGATATAAAATACCTTCTTTATTTATATAAATGTAGTGTCTAAAAGTAATTAATAAAAAACTTAAGAAAATAATTAAAAAAGAGAGAACTGAAATATGTAATATATAAGATGTCTTCATCATATGATCAAGCTCATTAAAAGAAGAAAATGTTTTTAAAATTCTTAAATTGAAACGAAAGAGACCATGTGTGAAAAAAATGTTACGTTGGCCTAGTGTTTGAGAAAGAAGAAATTAAAACTCATTAAAAAACACATGGATAAATATGTCTTGATTAAATAATTTTATGAAATTAAATGCCTAAGGAATGCAATTGGAATACAACTTATCATTTGTAGATATCGAAGAGTCCTCTCAACTCACCGTCGGCCCTACAAAATGGCGTATCCATTCCTTTTTCTCGTGTCGTTCTAAAAATATGTTTATATCGCAAGCAGCGGATACCAGCAGCTTTCACCCTCTTCTCTCCTCTCGTAGCAACCTTGTCCTCTAAAAAATCCGACTGCCCGTTAGGAGAAAAAAGCAGGGGTCCCTTCAAAAACGGAAGGGTCAGAATCCTACCAACGGGCCCTTCTATTGGTTGGGAGAAATCAAAAGTTTCTTTCTAGTACAAACCGGTTTTGTCCTGTATATGTTTAGTCTTACGAGAAGGGGTAAAAACAGCTGAACGAATTGTAACTTATTCTTACACCATGATTTATAAAAGAATGAATAATTGAAAAATTTCACAGCTATATATATCTAGCATATGAAAATTATTACACTTAAAATATATCTGCAAGGTTCTTCTCATTCTATTCTAACTCTTTTATATTTATTCTCCCAGCAGTGTAATATCTTATTTAAAGGAATGTATTCTTATTTTAAAAAAATTTCTCTGAAATAAATGCACATTTTATATCTACCTGTCAAATTTCCCAGCTGTTCCATGTAAATGGTGCATTTTCCCAATCATCTAAACTCAATCCTGGTCTGATTTCTAATATCGTTGACTAAGTTATTAGGAATGTTCTCCATGTCTGTCGCTGTGAGGCCCAACATTGTAATTATAAAGGTTTTTCTTGAATCATTCCATGTTCTGATCTTGACGGAGGTAGTCCAAATTATTGGAATGAAAAGTTCCTAATGTCTTTTCTCAGATCTTAAATAAAGTTAAGTACCACATTGGACTCCCTGCTTCTTTTTAGAGTCACTGTTTAACAATTATGCTTCTCATTGTCCAGTAAGACTGGACAAGTAAAGTTAGTAGGGTCTAAATTTATGTGACCGACAGATTAATTAATTTCCCCGTATTACACACACACGTACATATATATATATATATATATATATATATATATATATATATATATATATATATATATATATATATATATAAATATATATATATATAACAATATAATATATAACTATATATAAATTTGTAAGATTGTATAATTTAATTTAAATGTGAATTTATGAACCAGATTCCTTAAACGCATGGACTTAAAAAGTTAAGTAATTATTATATATTTAAATTACTTCTAACGTATATTGGTCTTATCTGCATGCTATTAACTGTTACCTCTGTTTTATATGATGGTTTATAATGTGCCTTTTAGAAGATTCAACAGCAATTATAAAATTTGTCACTTATATCTCTTACTTCTTAACAACATATTCTTATGAATTGGCGATATCGTGTAATTGTAGTATTGCCTACTTCAGATGTGCTGAGTTCAGTTGTTTTATAAAGGAAAATATTTAAATATAATCAGTCATGATAGTCAAACAGCGATTAATAATTATATAATTATATGAACAGTGCTGGCAAGCATCAGACTAATATACTATTTTTGGAAAATTCAAAAACTGCTTTCTTTATGTAACTTTCTTAACACTCTTTATATAGAATTTATTTCGACACTCTTGTGACTTACTTGAAATATTAAGTGTCTGTCACTCTAATGAACATACCTGCTATCTTCATTAATCTCTCTAAATGTAAATCTAAGGAACTGCTATTTAAAATGACTTGAGGGAAAACAAAGCACTTCTTAAATTGGATAAATACATGTCCAACAAATCAGAAAATACATGGTCGGCGGGGACAAGAAAGCGAAAATGACGTAAATGAGAAACAAACAACTTCGCGACAGAAAATCAGAAAACTTAAGAAATATTTTTGCTTTTATTTTAATGGTCCAACAGGAATACTGTGCAACGAAGCAATTTATTCTTCCCAATAATCTAAACATTTCGTCAAGGAATAATTACGGAAACATGTAACGAAGCAATTAAATTCTTTTTCGGAGAAAAAGTTGCAGATTTTAAATACGTCATTAATGAGAGAATTTTTGCAAAAGGACAATTTCTAAATGCTTTTAGAGATATGGGTTATTCTATGTAGAAAAACTCATTTCGTGCGTAAGAAGAAGTCATTTTAGAAGATTTTATCACTTTTCTTTTGAATAGAAAAGTAGACAAATATGTACTTTAATGTGAAATTCTACGCATTTTGTCTCGGAAAAAATGACATTGTAATTTGCATTTTTATCGTAGAGATCTTTAAATAGGATTTAAGTGTTTGAAGCTTATATTTAACACACTATTTTCTTTTAAAATGTTTAAAAGCTTTTGTAAAAGTATATTTGTTAAAAATGCAGCATGCAATAAAGTATAGGAGTCTAAAAAATAGGATAATTATAAAAAATTGCACAAAAGAACGTTAAAATACTCCAATGCCTTTATCTAGCTTGCATTTTTAATTAAATTACATAAAATGCATAATGTTTTATAATAAATTTTATTTTCATATCTTTCAAAATAATTCTTTTGAATTTTATATTGTATATTAATTTAAACCTTTCTTAATATTTAAATGGTAGTATACAATAAATGGATTATAGGATATATAAACTATGATGCTATATTAAGTGCTTGATAATATTAGACCATATTACTCTTTATACATGAATGAAGTTTATTTTAAAAATTATAATGTTCTCAGTGATAAAGAATATACATTGAAAAAATACATAGATATATTCCTAGCATGGATATATCTAGAGTACTAAAATTAATTTTAATACTTTTGTACTTTTCAGATGGTGTTTTATTTCATAATTTCCTCGTTTATCCACAAAAGAGATATTTTTTTCTCTTAGTAGAATTTTTTCTGGATAACGAACTGTATAAATTCTGTAAAATTATAAGATTAACAATTACAGAATAAATATTTCATGTAATGCTAACTCTAAAATTTACTTTGATAGCATTATATAAATTTTTTTATTTTACTATTCATTTAGTGATATTTTTAAAATCCCTTTAAATTTTTTCTATGAATTTTACGAATTTCACTACTCTTTGTTTTGCTTATATATTTTTTATCCATGGTAATCTTTTACATTTCCATGCTAATCTTTTACATTTTTCTTTTACAATTGTTGATATAGAGCTGTCTGTCCATTAGAAATTTTTAATACTATGATGTAATCTGAAGATTTATTATTGAAAACAATGGTAATTGTGTATCTATGCTCAATTCTAACATTATACTAACGTTCTGCACATTTATCAAGATTTGGATTTCCCAAGATGGAGTAATGTGCAATTTTCACTGTAACTTTAAACAAGGAAATTCTTCAATAATTTTCATATCTATATATTGAAAAAAATGATTATTGTGTCATTATATTTACATACAATTATTTAAAATCATTTGCGCAAGTAAAAGTAATTTTATAATACTCTGTACTTTATCAAGAAACTAAATTTGCTAAGCTCTTTTGAGACAGATTCAACTTTTAAATCACTCAAGTTTCGCTGTGCCATCTGCATTTAAGCATAAACAAATGACAACTCTAATCCAATTCCGACATACATTATTACTAAATAACGTGAAAAGCATACCAACACTGTTTTTATTTACTTTTGATATATTATAACACACACCTTAGGGATAAATTAGAGGTTTACTAGAGTGTTTTTGCCCTTGATTGGAAAACATAAATTAATGTATTTCTTTTCATAATATATATATATATATATATATATATATATATATATATATATATATATATATATATGTATTTCATAATATATATGTATATATATATATATATATATATATATATATTACTTCTCAATCTGTTTCTATTATTTATGTAAACAAATTCTTTCACTCAATTGTACATATATAGAAATTACTTTGACACGATAGTCTTACTGATAATTACTAAAACGTCTGTTCCCATATTCATCGTTTTTTTAAGAATTTATGACACATAAAAGACTTAAATTGCTTTGATTATAACATTGACCTCTTGGAGTCTTAACAAATTCTTGATCAAAATAGGGTGATGTTATGAAAACTCGGTTGGATTTGATTTATAGGAAGAATAATAGGCACAAATACACACAAACACACACACACACACACACACACACACATATATATATATATATATATATATATATATATATATATATATATATATATATATATATATATATATATATATATATATATATATATATATATATATATATATATATATATATATATATATATATATATATATATATATATATATATATATATATATATATATATATATATATTATATATATATATATATATATATATATATATATATATATATATATATATATATATATATATATATATATATATATATATATATATATATATATATATATATATATATATACACTCAATTTTATATACATTGAAATTACTTTGATTGAATAGAGTTTGTGATAAACATTCAAAAGCCTGTTTTTAAATTTATCTCTCTTTTGAGAAATTAGTTGCACACAATATGTAAAAGGCTTAAATGGCTACATAGACCTTTTGGTTGAATTAAAAATTCATTTTTAACATATGGTGACTTAATGACAAACCATGTTGATTTGTGTGAAGAATAAATTTTTAAACATTCATACATCAGTTTTATGTTTATGGAAATTATTTTGGCGGGATACTCTTAGTTATAAATATTCAAAAGTATGTTGTAAATCTAGTATCATTCTATTGAGAATTTTCTTTACATAGAATATGTAAAGGACTTTAATTACTACACTGACATTTTGGTGGAGTTAAAAAATTCCTGTCCATAATATGGTGACTTACATCAAACCGCGTAAATTTGTATGAACCTTAAGTACACAGATATTCATACATACAAACCACTTTATGTATATGGGAATTTGTTTGGTGGTATATTCTTTCTGATAAACATCCAAAAATCTGTTTATAATTTCATCACTCTAGTAACAATTTACGTTACACAGAGGGCTTTAGTCACTGCATTGATAATTTGTATGAATGGAAGTATTCTGATACAAAATATGGTAATCTCCAATCAACCCTGTAAGTATGGAAAATAACTACACAAACATTCATTCTTACTCTCCATTTTATGTATATGGAAATTACTTTGGCGGGGTAAACATTCTTTGTGATAAACATTCAAAGGTATGTTCATATATCACATCTTTAAAGTTAATATACTGTCGTAATTAGATTAAAAACTGACAGAGCGCTCTGAATACATGAAGATATATTAAATGTTAACATTTAGTTAACTCATTGTACTTAGAGAATATGTTTAGCACCTCATTCCAGAGTCTTAATCACTAAATCAAATATTCAGCATATATATCTAACAGAATCCCAAAGTGCTAAACGACTGTGAAATCGTGCTAAATTTTTCTTAACATACAGTAACAATTAATGTTTCAATTTCAATTGGAGATAGGAACTCGTGTGTTTAATTAAGGAAATCAACTAAATGTCTAGTATTGTAAAGCTTTAATTTTCCGTGATTCATTTTATCCTCTCAGATAATTACAGCAACGGGTGCATCGTTTACAGTCGAAATATGCTCAGTGTACCAAAGATATTTTGCTTAGGTCATTTACTCCCACATCGGAGAATTAAATAAGTAGATAACACGTAGTGTGTAGCTTCTACACTGGGAAACGGATTATTTATCAAATAAATTAAATTCCATTCCTATAATGCTATTTGTAAAGTTTTCATTTCTAGGTTTAAATAAAAATATTCAAGAAGAATTTTTTTTATCTTCTTTCAGAACAATGGGTAGTGAAAATAGTTTATCTTTTCTAAACTGTATATAACATTATTATTCTATAATTTTAACATATTTAAGCAATAATATTTATTCCAGCTGAAAAAGCAAATATTGACCGAAATGCATTGTTAAACACTTAAATCTGTTTCAATATAAAAAATATTTACCAACATATATAGCGTATAGATATTGAACTCTATTTCACAAAAATCATCAGTTTTTTTCTTATACAAGCCGATAAAGAAAATAACACTGTTATGAAATTTTGAAAGATGTATCATAGTTAAAGGGGAATAATAAGTGATACATGCAAGAACAAAAGTAAAAACAAAAAAGTTAACAATTATATTTTGCACGAAATGCAATGGTTATTTTTTTTTGAAAACTTTCTTTATTTGTACGTCTAATAATTAATTACAGGTAAGATTAATGAATTAAAAAAGAAAAGAATAATAACTATGTTTTTCAAGAAAATCACAAAATATAATTATTTACCTTTTACTGCAAATATAAAATAATGTTTTGTTTTCTTTAGGATAGAAAATCGAAATATTAAGAATCATAAATTCCCTTTTTTCAAAAGTTTATATTCATTCTTATTCAGAAAAAGATTTACTAATAATTCCAATTTACAATCTTCATTCTTTTTCTGAAAACTTTATTTACCAACATAAGTCTCGTCATTGAAATTAATAATGATATATTTCCAAGTTAAGGTTCTCTCCATATAAAATCATTTTATTCGTTAATACTCAGAAAAAGATATACTATTTATTCAAATTTAAAATACTCATTTTTTGTGAAAATTTCTCTATCTACATAAGTTTAACAATTACTTGAAATTAATAATGATATAATTCCGTATTAGTACATTCTTCTGTAATTTTATTTCTATATAAAATCATTTTATTCGTATGTATGTATGTATGTTCGCTATTCATTTAGAAATGACTGATCTATGTTGATGGTAGTTTCGTATTATTCGAAGAAATCTTGAGAAGGTTTCAGGCATGTAAAATTGATTGAATGTCAAGAAAAGGATAGAGACAAAATGCTTTTCATCTTCCATAAGATTTATTATGGCTGTACAGGTCTTTTGATAACCTGTTAAGAGTATTAAAACTGTTATGCAATATATATATCATTTGATAGTACTCAGTTTTGTACGTATTTATTTATATGTTATTATATATGTACACACAGAGATATTATATATATATATACATATATATATATATATATATATATATATATATATATATATATATATATATATATATATATATATATATATATATATATATATATCACATTACATCTTTATTTTCAGATTGTAGAGTAATTATTTCGTATACCTTTATTTAAATATAGAAAATTGTAATAGTTGATGTAGAAAACAAAATCTTGTTTTAAAACTTTAGTGATACTGAGATGAATATATCTTATACTTTTAAACTACGTTTGATTAATTTTCTAATATGCACCTTTTCTTTCTTTGGGATTGGTAATAAAACTTTTAAATCCAATTCACATATTTTGTTTAAAACTCATATTTTCATAATCATATCAGTTTAGTTAAATAAATTTCAAAATACTTTATTATAGAGTCATTAGTTTCTTTTTAAGTATTATTATATGCTTCATAGAATCATTTGTGTATCTCGTTTACCCTATGATTTTGCAAGTCAAAATAATGTTCTTTCAAATTTAAAATAAATGTTTCCCTTTCAGGAAAATAACTTTTACTATAGAATTCTATAATACTTCTCTATTCTAATGTCTATATAAATTAATGCAAATAAATGCCTATTGCAGCAAAAGCGGTTTTCGCATTCATTCATGTAAGATGTGTTCTCCATAAACATTATGTAGTGGTTTTATTTTGATGGCCATAACAATTTTTACTTTATTTTGCATCAAAACAAGTAATATATATATATATATATATATATATATATATATATATATATATATATATATATATATATATATATGTATATATATATATATATATATATATATATATATATATATATATATATATATATATATATATATATATATATATATATATATATATATATATATATATATATATATATATATATATATATATATATATATATATATATATATATATATATATATATATATATATATATATATATATATATATATATATATATATATATATATATATAATATGGAGAATGTGTACTAATAGTAGGAATTGAATAAATGTATAGATAAAATAAAGATAAATGCGGATAATAATATAATCAATATATAAATTTCATTTACACTTATTAATTAGTGAATAAAATAGTTAAGAATACGAGTGACGTTAATTCTCAATTTTTATTTTTTAAAAGTAATGTTATGAGAATAGTTTTGTTACTAGAAACATATTCGACACTAAAATATTTTTTAAATATTTTTGATTTAAATACAAGACAATTTGATAAAAATTTCGTTGGCCAACAATGTTACTTTAAAACCTTCTTAATAAACATTATACAAACCAATTGATTTATTGATTTTATTTTATATATAGATTTGTATGGAAACAAATCTGGGTGCCGTATTTAACCCCTGACACATATTATTTATTTAAAAGATTTGTTTCTCGTTATTGAATGTTTTATTTGCCGTTTGACGGTATTAATCCTTCCTCAAAAAATGTTTTGCGATTAAAAAAGTACCCGTTTAAAAACAAACACATTAATATAAAATTTCCAAATTTTAATAAAAAAATACAAAAAGTATTATACTCATGAAACTGTTTGAAACTACAACTTAAGTGAAAAATTGTCAAACAGAAAAATATTTTTTTAATTTAAAATAAGTGTGCAAAAAAAAAGAGATTTTAGATATGTAGAAAAATTATGTTGTTCACAAAATATATTATGATAATGAAGCTTATACCTAAGTAGATATTTTCTGAACAAAAATTCATTTTATATTTCTAATGGAATTATACTATTTTGAATGTCCCTTGTTCTCTTAATGTAATATTATACATTGTCTATCACTGGAATGTATTAATTGCAGTTTCATATTTACTAAATTTGAAGTCCTTAAAAATCATATAATAAATGTACAGTACACGTCTTTTTAAGGTTTATTTTTAGACGTTTATTTTTGCATAGAAAACACATAATGATGGTATTTGTAACACATAGTTATACATATTGACTTTTCCACAAGCAAAGGTAACAGCATCATTTCTAAAGCTTTCCAATCCATTGGTATGTTTATCGTGTGTGGCTGCACCAGCCGGATCATGAAACATCTGATCTTTACATTCCTTTCCTGAGAGATGATGTTCAGTTTGTTTCAGTAAGGTATAGTCTAATGTTTTGCTACGAGCATCCATCTTGACAGAGGAAGGCATATTTTATTTAACATTTATATACACATATTTTAAAGATGCTGATAATTACAGCCTACGTTGCAATGTATTGTGTGTGCAGAACTCTTTAGAATGTCTTTACATAGCATTTTGCACATATGTGAAAGACGTTGCTAATTGCACCATGAGTTACAGTAACATTTATATAAAATTTTGCATATACGTGAAAGATTCTATAGTTCCAATATATGGTTTATGTGCAGCTCTCATATTGGTTCATATTGGCTTTATATAACTCTTGCATAAAATTTTACATTTATGTGATAGATGCTGCTAATTGCGCCCCGAGTTTGAATGTATGGCACGTGTAGCAGCTTTGAGAATGACTTTACATATGATTTACATAAAATTTTGAATACATTTGAAAGATACTGCTAATTCCATTCCGAGTGTGAATGTATGGTTTTTCACAACTCTCCAAAATGTCTTTACATAACATTTGCATAAAATTTTGAATGTATGTCATAGATGCTGCTAATTGCCTCTCGTGTTTAAATGTATGGTTTATGTAATGGATGTCTTCAGAAAGTTTTTACATAATATTTACCCAAAATTTTGCATACATTTGAAAGATACCACTAACTTCACCCGAAGTTACACTACATTGTTTGTGCAGCTCTCTTTAGGTTGGTTTTACATAACTTTTGCATAAAATTTTACATATATATGATAGATTTTTCCAAATGCACTTTGAGTTCAAATGTAATGTTTTTTATATAACCTTTTTTATAACATTTTGTATACATGAAACAGATGGTGCTAATTGAATCCCGATTTAAAATGTAAGGTTTATGTATAACTCTTCAGAAATTTTTTACATAACATTTGCATAAAATTTTGAATTATACCTGTAAGATTCAGTTAATTACAACCTGAGTTACAATGTATGGTTTGTGCACCACTCTCCAGAATGTTTTTACATAACTCTTACATAAAATTTTGCATGCATTTGAAAGATACTGTTAATTGTAACCTGAATTCCAATGTTTGTTTTGTGAAAAATTCCCCAAAATGTTTTCATATAATTTTTATATAAATTTTTGCATACATGTGATAGATATTGCTAATTACACCCGGAGTTCCATTATATGATTTATGTAGCACGCCTCAGAATGTCTTCGGAAGTACTTTAATTGTAAGAAATATTTATACATATAATATAAGATATATGATATTACATCTCATAAAATGGATGAAGTATTTAAAACGTTTGAAAAAATAACATATTTTTAAAGTAATTAAATTCGAATTGCTATTTGTAAGTTCCATTCGTAAAAACTTTTGAAAACACTATCGAAGCATTTATTACACTAGTATTGAAACGGTTAAGTTTCCTATGCATATTATTTAAAATAAACTCTTGCTTAAGTAAATATTATTGTCGTCGAAAGGGAAACAGATGTTTTGGTCAGATGTTGGTCGTATAGTATTATTGTCTCCTAACCGAAAGTGCAGACACAAATTGAATAATTGAAGTAATTAACACATCATGTTTGAAAGGAAATGTGTTTAATTACTTACATATTCAGCAGACGTTCTCTATTTCTAACTTTAAGGCACTACTTTTCCAAATATATATATATACATACCAATTGTTATATAGGGAGAATTTAACATGGGTGGTCTTCTCTTAATTGGCTTGGGTTTTCTTTATGGAATTATTTTAAACTTTTCATCAAATTTACGATCTTGAATGTGATACAGTTGGTACCGTTCAGTGAATTGTTAAATGTTTGGGTTTGAAGCAAGAAAACTTTTGAAATCTCCGGAAGTAATTTATTTAAAGTTTAGAAGGAAAACTTTAACTTGAAAATGTAGTATCTTTTGAGAAGTTGTATTAAAATATTTTCTTTTAACAGGAAATTAGTGTTGCATGTGAGATTTCGCAAATTGGATAAACTAGCCGATATGTAATTTCAATGATTCTTTTATAAACTTTTAACATTTTGTCATAACAAGCTTAAGGCCGTTTCACACTAATATTACAATAATTTAAATAGGATACTTTTTATATGTAATGGTCATTATATTTTGAGAAATAATAAAAATCATTAGTTGATTATATTTGACATGTTATATTTAAATTTATGTATGTAATATTTAAATCTACTTAGGTGATGTCAAAAAATGTATAATTTAAATTTATTGTCACTGCATGCTTTAGCAATTTTAATAATATACATATTTATATCGATTTCTACCAATCTAACTGAGAAATAAATACGATATCCTATTAAAATAATTTTATTTATATTTATATTTATATTTAGTTCTTAAAAGGTATATATTAAACACATAAAAATGAGAAAGAAATTTTGATTTAAATAATTCCATATACAATCAGAAATGAATAATATTTGTAAAATCACATTAATCAAATTATTCTCATTCATTAACAGCGGCAATATATCAAAAAGTTATTATATCTTAACCCTTTGAAAATGTGCTAATTTTAGAGAAAAAATTTATAAATTCGTTGTCCCATTAAATAAGTTGTATCTATTATAACTATATTTAGCTATGATATAAGTGAATAAACTAAAGAAATAACAAAAAGAAAGAAATTTCCTTTTAAATATTTCTAAATACAATTAGAATTAAAACAATCAAATTTAATGCATAGACAGAATTTTGTCATTAAATTATATCCATATACACAAATAGTTAATATCAACTCATTTAAGTAAATCGGATGTATAATATCCCTTAATCGGATATATAATAATGTTAATTCATACATTGCTTAATAATGTTTTGTAAAGTTTATATTAAGTAAAGTTTATATTAACTTTGCACAGTAATATTAAAAATATTAATGACTTACATATTTTTTAAAAGTAGTAATTCTTTAGAGACTTACATTTATATTTCCAGTAAATTTTTGTTTGTGTTGTCCCTACGGAGTAATGTTGGCTGCCTATATGGTGAATTAATAATTAAAGGACCAACATATATCTGCTAATGCTATAAGAGAACGTATTAGTAATAATGAAGCAATTTCTAATTTAAGCTTAATTGTTTCTAATGATTTAAAAATGTTATGCATTTAATATTAAATAAAATATTAGTGAGTGAATGGAAATGTATGGAATTTTTATAAAATATATGTTAATTGAGAAAGAAAAGGATTTTATTTTAAACAAGGTTGAACATTTTATAATTTAAATATTGATCATATTTATCTTGGATCAGATTGTTTTAAAGTCACAAACTGATTTAAATATCTCCAGACAATTTCAGAATATACTGTAAAACAGTTTTATGTTATACATAAAAATCTTCTACAGAAGAATTAATAGTTGAATGATTCTATTAGTTTAAAAATGCTATATATTTCAAATCAATTTTTTATTGGTGTGTGAATGAAAATGCAGGGAATTTTTATAAGACATATATTGTAATTATGAATAGAAACGAATTCATTATAAATGAAGTTGAACATTTTGTAATTCAAATATAGATCATAGTTATCTTGCAGCTACAAAATCCGTTAACTAACTCTAATTAATTTTTAGAAAATGCTGTAAAATAATTTAATGTAATACATAACAGTCTTTTGCAAAAGAGTTAAGAGTTGAATGAAAATAAACTAAGAATCAATTAAGAAGAGAAATTCAATTTTTAGAGTTATGGTTGCTCAATTAGCGCATGCATTGATTTCATAAACGCTGGCATTGAGTTCGAGGATGGAACCGTCTGAAGATCTGCAGTTTTCATTAATGGAGGCAGCTGCACATGAAATAAGTTCGTGTTTGAAATGTCAAAAACGATACCTATCGAGATGGCAGGCCAAGTTTGGTGGTCTTCTCTTTGATTCCTGCTTTAAGTTATGAGGACTTACTTTGTTTCTTTGTATTTAACTAGGGAAGGGCTCTTAAAAGTCTTAAGAAATGTAAAAACAAGTACCATTTTTGTCTTCTCATACCTTGAAAACTACCACATTTTCAAATATTATTTTTATAACACAGAATAAACTATTATTTTATATTCACATATTTTCATATTTACATATCTCATTCATTTTTGAAACATAAAAAATATTTTCTTAGAAAGTTATAAATAAAGTCTCTTGTTAAAAAATGATATCAAGACTAACACGCATGATAACTAAATATATAAATAAATTTAAGACTTTAGACAAACTTATTGTTTTAAAATAATACACTACAACATACTACAATATCTGAAAAAAAAACTTAAAACCTAAATTTATATTTATTTAAAATACATTTATATATATTTTAAAATATTTGGAAAAATTTATATTTTTCCTTAAAAATTAAAAACGTAACAACGTAAAAAAGATATGTTTTGGGAAATATATAAGGAAATTTAGTCTCAACAGAATGAAAATTATACTCTATAAAACCTGTAAATATTTCATGAAAAATATTAAAAACACTTTGAGATAACATGCGCATTACATGGAAAATACACAGTTCGAGAAAAATCAAGTTAAAGTTTTGTAAGTTTAAATTTGCTGACAGTAAATAGCTGACACTTTAAGCGGAATTTTTTTTAAAAAGTCAGAAATGAATTTCTTTTCACATATATTTTTTTCTGAAAAATTCAAATTTTTGTCGATTTATCAGTAGTAGACTATGGAATATCGGTGATTTGGTAATGGTGAATGCTACAAGAGAAAGTGCCCAGCCCTCGTATTGGAAAAAATAATGAAATTTCTAATGAGAGCTCACGCGACTCTAATAATTTAAAATTGTTATATATTTTATATAATCTTTGGTGTGTGAATGGAAATATATGAAATTTTTATAAAATATATATTTTAATTATTAAAAGAAATGAATTTATTATAAATGTAGTTGAACTTTTTATAATTTAAATACGGATCATAGTTATCTTGCAGCATAGTTTATACCACTACAGAATCATTTAACTATCTCCAAACAATTTTTAGAAGACTCTGTAAAACAGTTTATTGCAACACACAATCGTCTTTCACCAAAGAGTTAAGAGTTGAATGAAAATCAACTAAGAATCAAACATATATGTCTGAAGTCAATTAATTCCGATTTGGTTCTGAATTCCTGTTCCCTGTTTAGATCATTTAATATAGCAACAGCAGCTGCAAAGTTTTCTGTCATCCGCTGTGGAATATTGAAGGGGAAGGGAGTGGATGTCCCATGTGATAGACTGGCATAATGAATAATTTAAGTAATTATCACGTCACTTGTCTGCTAAAGAAGATGATAGATGCACCCTCTACGAAATGCTGCGAAAGACAACTTTATTAGGAAAATGAATCATTTATTTAACTGCTGTGAAAGATGCACTACATTTACAGACATATTAATTTGAATTCATTACCTTGATTTGTACTATATTTTTAGGATATTTAGTTCAAGTCGAAAGGTATTTTAAGAAAAATGGGTTATAATTCATATCTAAATGATAATTTGCATTAAGTTATATCTTTATTATGTTGCTTTATATGTGTTATTATATTTATTTTGAGTTACGTATTTTATCAAGACCATTTAAGAGTGCATTCGGTTTATGTTATTACATATATTTATATCTAAAGTGAAATTATGAGAACAACGGTAATGAACTTCCTCTTAAGAAAATATAAGTTAAAATGGGCTTTTTTATAGTTAAGTACTACTAACATATATAATTCAATGTAATACTTTTAGACCATTTAGGATTACACATTTTACGTTATCACATTTGTTTATATCTAAGGCAATATTATGAGTACAACGATAGGTATCTTCATCTCAATCTATTCGTCTTAAGGTATTATGTGATAAAAGGGTATTTTTACATTATGCATCACGTTACATATATGATGTTCCATTCTATGTGTAATTATATTTCTTATTAGACGGTTTAAGATTACATTCTGTTTTATGTTATCCCTCATATTAATATCTAAGGTGAAATTTCGAGTTCAACGATTGGGAACTTCATCTCAAGATATTAGTTTCAACATATATATGGTAACACGGGATTTTTTTTTTACATTTATGTACTAAACTATAACGCCTTGTAGCGATTGTTAGTAGCTTTCTGTGTGTTGTTTGGATTTATTTTAGATTAACACTGGAAAGATTTCAGGTAGGTCAGATTATTTTGAATTTCAGGATGTATGGAGCTAGAACTTTTATTTTATTGTATTATAATTTTTCTTATTATACTTCGACAAAAGTTTGGTTCCATTTGAAATATTTCATATACGTGATAACTATAATATTATAAGCAACTTAAAATTTAGGGAAATATGTTTATAATGTATTTTAACAATACAAACTTTTAGGGCTATTTGACTATATTTTTTTGATGAATTATGTATTTCAACTATTTTTATTTCAATGTTATTTTTTTTTACTTGAATTTATTATCTATTTTAATATGCACTTTAAATTTGGTAAATTTATCTCATATGTAGAGTAAACAAGGAATATCAGTCCCCGTAATGAAATTTTTATAGATTATAATGCTGTCAACATGTACTTAAAAGAACCAGCCATATATTTGTCGCTTTCTCGTCTTGTAAAGTTCGTATTTATTTAGAAAATCTAAAAATGTTTAGTCTCATGTATGTAGAACACGAGAAATATCAATTACTACAGTGAAAGTTATACTTATTGTAATACTATTACGACTATATACATAAAGAATCCAACTATATATTTGTAAACATCCTGTCCTCGTTTTATAATATTCGTATTTATGTAAAAATTCTGAAAATTTTTTGAGTAAAAAACAAGATATATCAGTCACTGCAGTGAAAGCTATACACATTATAATGCTATTATAACTATATACTTAAAGAATCTAATATATTTACTGCCATTTTTTCCCCATTTTATAATATATATACATTTTTTAAAGATCTTAAACTTTAGTCTCATATGTACGAAAATCAAAGAATATAGTTCACACCAATGAAAGTTATACACATTATTATATTGATACTATTATGTACGAAAAGAATACAACTATATATTTGCAGTCATATTTTCCTCGTTTTATAATAGGAGTATATATTTTAAAGATCTGGAATATTTTAGTCTCATATCTATAAAAAACAATAGCTGAAAGTGAAGTTATACAAATTGGACAAGCAATTGAATTTTCAAAAAGATGAATTCAGTTTTATTGTTTCTCTTTATACTAAATTAATTTATCCAGACTTTTAAATTGGTTGTTCATGACAGAATACATATAGAAACTAGGTGTAGAGAAATAAATTTTTCGTATCAAAAAGAATAATTTTGGTGAAGTTAAGATAAGACTCAAACAGTTTTTTTTTCAATATTACGGATAAATGAAGACGAAAGTCAATTCGTAAATACTTTACATTTTGATCAAATTTATTTCGTACCAAACTTATCCGTGCCCGAGGGTATGCGAATTTCCTTCCTCTTGGAACGAGAAACGTCATTTATTCCTTGAAATGTTTACATTTTTCCCCTCAAAGTTGGAAAGCGATTTTTATTTCCTGATCTATATAAAAAAAGTATTTTTGATAGAGCAGAGGTATGAATACAATTTTAGAAGAAAAGAAAACATATGTATACAAATTTGAAAAGTCTGAGAAGTCGAAATCTTCTTCATGCCAATGTGAGTTATGTAGAACGATGTCAAATCCTCCTTCTAGTAATGCGAAGAAAATACGCATTTTAGGAAAATGAAATCTTGCAAATGTTTCACGAGGTCATATGATTGTTGTTTACATTTCTCATTTCACTCTATGAAATACTGAGATCAATTGAATTTTTTCTGCACGGAAAGTTTGGGATTTTTTTATTGTTTTAAGCACATTGGATATGAATGTTTATTTTTTCAATCAAATCTATATGTAACAAATGATATCAGTGTATTAAATATTAAA
>CM063508.1:14437025-14514525 GCA_032207245.1 Pardosa pseudoannulata | reverse complement strand
GTTCAAAAACGGTTTAATCAAAAAAACATATAATTTAAAATAATGTGAATTACTTTTAAATTTGAAAGAAAGGAACAGAAAAGTGTAAATATGATAGAACAAAACAAATGTTTTATAATAAAATATATTTATAGTGATTAAGTCAAGTAGTAAAAAAATGTGTGAAAATTAGACTACACTTCCCCAAAAAAATTCATGATGTTAGAGAAAATGAAAACAAAATTGTTGAAACTTTCGCATTAGCAGTAAACCTAACTCATTCATTTAGGTTATGAATGAAAACTACTTATAAATCAAAATATACAAACAGTCCAAAACATTTTAATAAAACAATATACCATTTAATAACGTCATTTTAACTATGTTTATTGTTAGATACTCACTGTTTACTTGTAGTTACAGGAAATGATAACAATATTACGCTAGGATGAATTTATTATATTTTATTCTGCAGAATTAACTATTTAAGTTAACGAATTCATTTATCAACTCATATAAAGGGCTCAAGGGTTTTATAAAGCATTGGAAATGCAGATTTATTGATATGATGTTTGGAAACGGAGATTTATTGCCTAAAATATACTATTGTCAGTATTGTATGGAGGAAAGTAAATTGTAAACACATGGTTGTTTACATCTTGGTTAAATAACAAGGGTTTAATAAAATTTCACATTTCAGTAAATATTATAAATATTAATAATATGTAATGCCAAAGTAAATAAAATAAAATGGTAACTGTGAATATGCAAATATATATGTATATATATATATATATATATATATATATATATATATATATATATATATATATATATATATATATATATATATATATATATATATATATATATAAATATAAATATATATATATATATATATATATATATATATATATATATATATATATATAATATATATATAAATATATATATATATATATATATATATATATATATATATATATATATATATCAAGTTATTTAAAACCATATATTTTACCGTTCTGAATTTTAACTAAGAACTTGCCTAGTCATCAAGTGTCAGATGTAGGGGAGCGTTTTACAACTTAATTTTTTTTTCTCTCAAAACTAACGTTGGAATGCAAATTTTCTGTTCACTGGCTGCTTTTTCAGTGGCCTCAGAAGAAGGGTTTCACTTTTATAATAACTATATTGCTGCTGCATTTTTTGATATAGATTAAACAATCAAGACTCCCTCTTGCCTCTTAAAATGTGCTGGGCAATCTTAAGTCTCTTGTTAACATAATCACGTCTCACTCGCACTTGCATCGTGTTTCTTCAGCACACGATACAGAACTCTTCGCGTTGTGATGGTTGTTGCTTAGGCTCACACTTTTTAACACTAAACATAACAACACTTAATACATACCTATTTCTACCATAGCCGGTCAAATGACCGGACTTTATTTTTTTCTGATTATAAATGCTTAAATATGAAAACTGGAAGTAAATAGGCGAATAAACTTTATATAACTAAACAAAATTGTATATTGTCAATTTTTATGTATTGAAAACACAAAGAATAAGAATTTTTAATTCATCTCCCATCGCATTTTTTACATAAACCTTATGGGTCATTTGACCCGTTATATCGTATGTTTAGAGTTAAACTCTAATATAGTAATAGTATTTAATTCTTATAATATAATAAGAATAAAATACTCATTACTTTTTCACATATTGATAATTATACAATATTTTTATCCTAAGATCACCTCTTCGTTTTAATATTCTTTTTGATTGGTTTTCCAAATTTTATTCAAGCAATTGATTGAATTATTTAACTATATCCACAAAGTAAAGCATATGGAAAACTTTTTAAAAGTCAGAATTTTTTGAATATTTTATTTTACTTTAACTAGTAATATATTTATCGAAAAGTTTACCAGTTTATGGTGCAATGATAAATTTGCTGTAATGGGTAATTATAATATACTAAACATTTTTTTTAAATATCGCTAGTAAGTTTTTCATTTATTTCCTATAAAACGTTCATTATTATTCAACATTAATATTCTTTTTGATTTTAAAGGATTGCATTTATATTGAAAACATTATTATAAAATATATTTTAAAAGTAAAGATAGTCACATTCCCTCAAATTATTTCATTTTATTTTTTGTAAGCCATGCTTAAAAACTCTTTTTATATCCATATTATAAGTTATGTATTATGTATGCTTAACATTATAGAATAGACTATAAATAAGCTAACTCGGAAACAAAAAGTTTAAAAATGTTTTCCAATGGTATGCAGTAAAAATATATACCTGTATAAAATAAGGTACAATATTATACAACAAATGGAAGAAATATTTTCATTTTTTTCAACATTTATTCATAGCATTATTAGCTGTACATAAATATAATTGTTTTTAGAAAATATAAAAATTATTTTTTATATAGAAATATAAAAATTTTTATTAATTGTTTTACTTCTTACGATAGCAAACTCTTGCAACAAAAATATGGCACAAAAAGGAAATAACGTAACCTTATAATTTTTGAGTTTAGGGAAAGCATATAAGTTATATTCCTTCCCACAAAAACTGAAATGCTTTATGGCAGAAAGAAACCCGAAATATCCAAAAGGCAGATCTCGAATGCTTTTCTGTTGTGTAAAGGCTAATAAAATAAAGGTACCGTGGTTTAAAGATAAAATGTTTCATTTCTCACACGGAATATTTCCGAAGTAAACTACATAGATACAAACAAGTATTTGCGAAAGTAACAAATTTTCGCCATTTCCAAAGTAAGTGGGGCATTTTCTAAAATTTCCTTTAAAAGAGATACGATTCAGCAGAAAAGTAATGAGCTGTGGAATCAAATATCGTATTTTATGTGAATAGGTATCCTTTCTGCCATTACAGAAAATTCTTTAGCGACAGCTCTATAAAACAAAACGTATAGAAAACACGGTTTTCTTGCCTTTTTTCCCCAGAATGATCTGTCGTTATTTAGTTCTGTTTTAATGCCTCATTTCTCTGTAAGTACTTTTATCTTCAATTATCTTCTAAAAGCTTTAAGTACCAATTTAATAATTACTTAGCTACCACTTTGAAAAGCTAAATACAGTATATATTATAGTAGTTACAACCAAATTAAATATACTGTTTTTGGTACCACAAATTGTTAAGATTTACAAGAAACGAATTTAAAACATTAGTGGAATTTTAACTAGGATAAATTAGGCTTCAAACTTTAATTTTTTTCCCAGCTAACTTTCATATTAGATCTGTTCATAAAACTATACTTAATGTCCCTATCATACTGGATACACATTGTGCAATAAGATTCATTGTTATGAATACTTAAAAATTGTCAAAAAAAACTGTATCTCTAAGACCCATAGTTTTCGAGAAAATTGGGAAAGAATATGTATGACGTCATATCCCGTATGCAAAAAAAAAAACTTTATTAAAAACATGATGACCGTTATTTGCTTGGTTGTCCTGTTTTATGGCTACCACGATTTCCAGATCTGAACTCTTTAAATATTTTTTCTGTCATCTGAAGAAATTGATTTATAGTTATTGATTTATAGACCCAGTTACTTCAGAAATGGACTCAGTTGCTCATCTATACGGTACCTGTATTTCAGTAAATACTGCAAGGCTGGAATGTGTGTTGTCAGCTATTCCAGGACACACGCATAGATGTAGTCATATGCGCAGAGGATATTTCGGACTCTTTTATATTTAAAATTATGCAAATACCGATGTTCATGCTTCGAATAAAAGTCAATTTTTTCTTAAATGTGATATGACTCAGACAATTTTTCATGAATATTTCTCTAAAACTGTGGGTTGTAGATGTACAGTTCTTAGATTATTTTGTATGTATTCCAAACAATGAGTCTGGCTGCGCAGAGTTTAACCAAACTTGATTGGACACGTGTATTATCTCAGGTAACATATTACCATTAATCGGCATTATTTAATTAATATTTCTAGCTAAATTAGCTACAGTGATATGCATTGCATTTGTTTCAAAGTTTTTTTTCTACTAAAGATATAATCCAGCCCATTCTCTGAAAAATGTTTCAAATAATCCTCAACGGCTTGTATAGATGTCTTATTGTTTGCGATATCTCTGTAGTTTAGTGGATCCTTGGGCTGAGGAAAAAAGCCAGAATTTGGACTATAGGCAAGACATCTTATAATATGTATGGTATTCTTCAGTAAAACGTCCTGTATATAACCAGTAATATGGGATCCTGCATTATCATAATGGCTGGCTGCGTTAACTCGTTCGGAACCAATGTCTCGTGGACGCAACGCAATGATTCCACTTTTATCAGCCCAGTGTATTCTCTATACGAAGTTTTCCGGTTGATATTGAGAGACCAGTGTTGCGTATGCGTAATCGGAGATTGGAACGTTTTATTTGAATTTTTAAATGCAAAATTTAATTACTAGGTAGAGTTAAACGGTTCTCACAGCGGTCGACTCGTATAGCTTTTAGGTGCTGGTCCTTAAGGGATTAATTCAATAAAATCAATAAAAAAATAATGAATACAACTATAAAATCAATTGAAAATTATAAATTTTGCCAAGTGCTTGATTTTGTACCATACAGAACTTCAGCTAAATGAAATTACATTTTGATAGAGGATTTCTCACAATTTAAAATTAGTATATTCATAGACATGTCAGATTAAATGTGTGAGCGTAAATGTGTACAGAAATTATTATTGTGATTCATAGCTTCTAGATTATAACATGGGTCTAATATTCCGCGTATATGAACCTATAAATTCTAAATTGAATAAATTAGTTGATTGTTACCAATAATTACTTTGACCCTTTTAGGTACTTTTTAAGTTTATAAATTACTAAAAAATACATGAATAGTAGTATTTAAGTTTTAGAACAGTCATTTAAAATAATAGGTTAAAGGAATATGTTCCGAAACCAATAACCTATTTTTTGTTCCAGATAGGTCTGGAATGACTGACATGTACATTTTGTATATTAAAATTGAAAATATTTCCTGAATATCTATATCTGTTTTATACATGCTTATTATGATAAGTACAAATTATTCGAAAGTCTAAAATAATCTTATGGTTAACATTTTCATATTCTAGGCAAAAGAACAGGCTTATCAAAAGTTAAAGCCATTTAGAGTCATAATTAAGAATTATTTTATTTATACAAAACCACTTTAATTCATTCATAATGTTAGTAATAGATTGAATTTTCCATTATTCTTATTTAAAGCAAAATAATTATCTTTTAAAATTTTACTGCTGCAAAGAAGAAGAGATATTTGAAGCAACTGTCAACAAAATAATTCAGCTGGAAGTTATGAAATGCAATATAAATATTTTATGTTAATAGGTATAAATTCTGCCATAACAGAAAATTATTTTGCAATACCTTTGTAAAACAAAATTTACACAGATAACGTTGTTCTCTTGCTTTTATCTGCTGTATGCACCATCCTTATTTAGAACAGTTTTATTTAATGCTTTATTTCAATGCAACTGCATTTATCCTCATTAATATTCTAAAGCCTTTAAATAATGGTAAAATAATCATTAATATGCATTCGTTTTGAATCAAAACTCAATATTATAAATAGATGCCTTATAAAAAAAATAATAAGTAATATATATGATTTTTGTCACAACAAACAATTAATCTTTTGAAGTTATTCATTTCAGTAAATGGCTGATATTTAACATGGCAAAGTTTGTATCTCACTGAATTATGAAATATACATCAAAAAGAGATCAAAGGTATACCTTAATGAATGTAATTATTATTACAATAAGACGATTATTACGAATAATAAGGTTAATGACTAAATTAAATTATTTTATGTGTGTAAATCATCACTAAATTTTCCTAAAGACGATATAAAATTTAGAAGAAAATGCAATGTTTTGCGTATTGAAATACTATAGTTTTAGTTAAGGGGTAATACGACTGTTAATTCGACCAAAAATTCAGAAAAAATATAGGTAATAATGAGTTCTGTCCTGAACATTTTAAAACAATCTGCTCAGAAAATTTCGATATTGATAAGAGTTATGAATAAAACTGTGTCAGTTGTCTACTGTAAATAAATTTGAACTTACAAAATTTTACTTTATTTTTCTTAATTTAATTTCTTTTTCATGTAACACACATGTTATCTAAAAAAGTCTAATATTTTTTCATGACATTTTTACAGGTAATATATATTATAATTTTAATCCGATTGAGACTAAATTTTCTTGTATATCTCCCGAAACATTTTCTTCTTGCAATAATAATTTATTTTTAATTTTTAAGGAAGATAAATCATTTTTTAAAAATATTTTTGAAAAGTAGATATGTATTTTAAATATATACAAATTTAAATTCATAGCTATTTTGATGTACTGTAGTATGTTTTAAAACATACTTTGTTTGGCATACATAGTTTGTCTTAAACTTAATTATACTTTTAGTAATAGTGTGCATTTGACTGGATATCATTTTTGCTAACATAATGTTATTTAAACAAAAATATTTTAATAATAAAATGTTATTAATAACAAAATATTATTAATAATAAAATATTATTAATAAAAAAAGTATTTTTATTATTTTAAAAGTGAATTAGATATGTATGTTAAAATAATAATTGGTTCTAACTATGTTAAAATAATTATGTTTGCGAAACAGGTAATATTATAGGTATGAAAAATTGTAAAATATTTTTTAACATTTTTTCAACTTTTAAGATTTGTATGATCCCTAATAAGTATTTTCCCTATGGCAAAGAAAATTCTATACAGAAGGTCTATAAAACAAAACTTTCATAAAATAAGTTCCTTTCCGATTTTTGAATGAATGATACCTCGTTTTTAGTTTTCTACACCAACACTGTATTTATCTTTATCTATCTCGATCATCTTCAGTTATTGGCTGAAAGCGTAAACCAATGGCTTAGTAATTACAAAAATTTGTAGTTTTGAAGTTAAAAGCAATGTTTATATTAAATTAATACCGAGTATTTCACCACAACACATAAAATAATTTATTTTTTTAACCAAAAATCATTGAATATCTAAGGAAATTCATTGAGGACAACTAAATTTTTAATGTACATAAATTTATTTTTTTTTTAAATTAGGAAATATATATACATAAAACGAAAGAAAAATATCATGTAATGAATATAGATATTTTATAATAATACAATTATAAATGTATAAAACTTTTATAAAATTCCCATTAAAATATATACGATTCAGCAGAAAAATAATGAACTGTGGAATTAAATGTCGTATTTTCAGTTAATAAGTAATTATTTTGCTATTATACAAAATTCTTTAGAGACAGATCCATAACATGAAACAAACAAAAAGCATGATACTCTTGAATATTTTCATGGAACGAAACGTGGCTATTTATTATTCTTTTAATGCTTCATTTCTTTGTAGATTATTTTAATAATCAACTATATTATAAGTGTTTTATCAAGTGCTTTACTAGTTATAAAGCCTTGTACTTTTTAAAATTACAATCAATTCTTATAAATACTGAATCAAAAACTTACATGCAAAATATATATTCTACGGACCCACAAATTGCTTTCTCATGTAATTATTTCGAAATAACTATATCTTGCTTTTTATTGTCGAAATGACTCGTACTATTTTGTTTTAATGCGTCATTTCTAAGTGGATTGCTTTTATTGTCAATTATATTCTAAAAGTGTTAACTACTGGTTTGCTAGTTATTAAGAAATGTACGGTTTAAAACTAAATTCAATTCATATAAATACTGAACCAAAATTTTACAAGTAAAATATGTATTTTACAGAAACAATGATCACTTTTTCAATTAATTCTTTTCAAATGACAGTGGCCTTTTAAATGACTAAGATTTGGCATAAAACTTGATATTACATTGAATTACAATGCAAGAAGAGAAAACAGTTTTTTTTTATAAAATTTTGTCTATTCTATTTCCTTCTATAATGAATGAGTATTACCAGAATATTATCAATACTAATAACTGTAAATGTATTATGGAAACAGTTATTTTACAAATGTATAAAACATTGCTTTAAGCATTTACATTTACAGTTTTTGAGTTATTTTCTGTATAATTTATATGAAATATCAAAATTATAATCAATTTGATAATAATAGTTTAGTTAATTAATATATTTGCACTGTGTCCAGAACCTGTTTATTCTGTATTTTAAAGTACCAATAACTTGATTTAATGCTTAATAAATGTTTCCTATAGTTTTCGTTTTCTTTTGTACTAATTCGACCAAATCAATAAAAAGTAAAACTCTGTGATTGAATTAATACAATAATATACAATTAAATATCTGAAATTCTGTATTAATTCATATATTCAATTATTTAAGTATTTGCTGTTAATATTTACTGGGAAAACTAAGATCCAAAATCTAAAAACTGTTTTATGAAAAATGTAATCCATATCATTAATTAATACATAAGCATGAAGCAATTTTTAAAATGAAGTTTATTTTGAAACGATTAATAATACATCCCTTTCCAATAGATTTCTTAGTTATACATAGAACTATCCTCCTGATTAGCACAGAAAATAAAATATTAACTTAAAACGTGTCTAAAATTATCTTTAACAATTTTCTGTATATTATACACATGTAAAAGGTTTACTGTTAATATTAACCGAATTCAGTTACAAGCTTACAAGAATAGGATCTTCGTTCCTGCATTTATACAACCCTGTGCACCCTAGATATTTATTTTCTATACTATACTTTTCTATGTATGTAAAAGAATATGTTAAACCACTATGTGTGATTTGAAACACAGTGAATTGAAAAAGTTGTGATTATTATGGCCTGAGCTTAAAAATTTAAGTAATTATTATAAATATTTAAATTATTTTTAACAAAATTCGGTCATATTATTTATATATTAACTGTTATGTGTGAAACTTTAACACTTTTTAAAACATTAAGGCTAAGAATTCGTTTTTTTTTAAATTTCAACAGTAATTTTTCACTGAAGTTGCCTACTTCGTAACAACATGTGTATAGAATACCGGGTAATTTTAGCTTTGCAATAATTAAGCAATAATTAACTAAAATTTGTCATACTAGTCTAGAAGTGGTTAATAAGTGTAATTATAGGAATAAGGCTAACAGTTATCAGACAAAATAGTTTTTTGTTCTCTTTAGGTTTATTTTCTTAAGGTCTCTTTAGGTTCTTAACACCTTTAATACAGAATTTATTTCGCCATTCTTATGACTTACTTGAAATATTACGTGTCTGTCACTCTAATGAACATACTTGATATCTTCATTAGTCTCTTTACATGGGAATCTTTGTACAGATGGAAAGAAATATTTTTAAATTGACTTGAGGGAAAATTAAACTACCTCGGAGATGCTATGTGCCAGCTCACTTGCGCCGACTATAACACCACGTTCAAACTCACGTAAATCTTGTTAGAGTGCCATTGTAGTAGCAGTTACCGATCTAACAACTGTGTCAGACACCTCTTGTCTTACACATTGTAAAAATAATGTTACGGTGGCCTAGTGTTTGAGAAAGAAGAGATCTAAACTCATTAAAAAACACATGGACAAATATATCTTTATTAAATGATTTTATACAATTAAATAAATTTCTAAGGAATTCAACTGGAATCAACTTATCATTTGTAGACATGGAAGACTGCTCTCGAGTCGGCGCCGGCATTAAAAACAGTATGGCGAAGATTTTTCTCAAAAGGTCTATCCCTCAAGCCTCGGATGTCAGGAGCGTTCACCTTCTTCTCTCCTCTGATCACAACCATGTCCTCTAAAAAATCCGACTGCCACGCGGAGAAAAAACCGGGGTCACACCAGAACGGCGAGGGTTCAGAATCCCTCAAACCAACGATCCTTCTATTGGGAGAAGTCCGAAGTTTCTTTTTAGTTCAAATCGGTCGTGTTCTGGTATGTCTTTAACGATGACTCATGGGAAGAAGTAAAAAAAAAGCTGAACCGAATGTAACTTATTGTTACATACATGTTTGTCGACCGCAGCATCGTATTCTTATTCATTATCTCTTGATTTGGATACGCATACCTATACCAGTTTTTTTCACTCTTTGGTGTACTTTTAAGTCTAGAAATCATCTTTAGATTATTTGAATACGTACATTCACGAAATTCAGTTACGAAACAAGTACGAAATATATTTGAAACTTTAATATTTCGTTAGACACTGAAATAACATCTATCATTAGAGACATTGATTAAATCAAGCAGTGTAACTGCTGTCATTTAAATTTCAAATTTTCTAATAGACTTCATGCCAGACATTGAAATTCAATAATAATATTGAATTTCCTAATACATTTATTAAAAGTTATATTACACTTAAGTGAACTGAATTGAATACAACATTCCATAAACTGTACAAAAGGTCAGTAAAAATATTTTTACAAAATTAATGCTTTATTAACAATATCTGCTAGTTGAAATTTTCTGACAACCCTATCTATGTAAATATACAATATTTATTCCGAGTCTAAATTGAGAAACATTCGTTAAGACACTAATATAGAACTAGATAATTAACGATAACAATATAGCTTAAAATAACCTTTTTATCTGGTATCATATACATTTAGACAATAGGTTCAAATTTAAATATATTCCTTAACGAATTGCAATGTTTAAAAACATATGGTAAATATTAAACTAGCATAAAACAGCTTCCGAAAGCAATGTGGTGGTACAGTTCTAACAATTTTCTGAATGAAAAACCTTAATTATTTTAATAATTATTTTAGGTAAATAAGTAAAGATAAGTGTATTAATATAGGAACAACAAATGTCAATTTTATTTGAAAACCAGTCACTCAATCATCTAGTAATATTTCCTAGGTTTATATTCAATGATAGTCAAATTTAATACATAAAAAATATGAAATTTGAGAGCAAAGAATTTTTGCTATTTTAGATGAGAATGATTACCATTAACATAGTATTTTGGCAATCATTTTTTCTTGTATTGAGCAACAGAGACGCTTCGCGCGTCGTCGGCTGCACTTTCTTAAGTCCGCACGCCTCGTTCTATACCTGCCCGCCTATTTTTACTGGGGCAGGTATCTTGGGTTCGTTTAAAGCCTATGTGGCCGACAATGAAGCACAGCAGCGACAAAATTCTTGATTAACCATTTATTATTAAGAAGATTTAAAAATAAAACATATTTACAACGCAAATCATACCCAAACAGGGCTCAACCAAGACCGAGGACAAAAAGTAAATCGTGCCGAGCGGAAACACCTCTCTCGGTCTCTCCTTTCCCAAGAAAAATTGTCCGTTTTTCGTCGCACAGATAGGGCATCTCCTTTTCACCCCTCCTCGTGAGGGCCGGGGGGAATCCCCCCCTCGGTCAAGTTTTCGCCTCCATGGGAAAAAATGTCCTTTTCTGCAGCTGGCGGGGGTGGCATCGCATCGCTCGCCCCCCTCCTGTGGAACTTGCCCACCCCCTCTAGGGGTGTCCGTCTCCGGCCGCCGAAACAACAAAACCAGGGGCCCATGTAACACCAACTCGAGTCTTGAGTCTAGTATTACAGGTAGCACAACTGATCTTTAGCCTAAATTAACGTTAAGAAATTAAAGAATATTTTCACGTTTTTAGTTGGTATTTAATAAAAATTTCATTTAATTATTGATGTTTTTTATGTTGTCTTTTTCACATATTTCTTAACATTTAACTTCCTCAAAAGAAAAAAAAAGAAAAAAGAAATTACAATTTAAGTAGATTTTCTGAACAAGCAAAATAATAATTGTGTTCAGATTATTCACACAACACATAGAATATTGCTGGAATTTCGCTGTTCTGCAACTAGAAGCAACATAGTCCTAACATTAAAAAATTGTTTTATCTAATGAGATTAAAATAAATTAATCAGATTTAAAAATTTTATGTTTGCCAAAGGATTCTAGTAGGTACACTTTTGTTTGTATATTATGAAATTTACGAAAGATGGCTGGTTGGCTTTCTATATTTCAAGAGAAAAACTTCATATTATTTGTTTAAAAAACTCTAGTATTTATTAATTTCATGCGTCACATAAGAAAGTTACCTAATTTTTACTTGTAATAAAATTAGCAATATATATATATAAATTAAATATTTTTAAGAATAGTTAATTTTGTTAATAAATTCTTTTAAAGAAACGAAGCCTTGGGGATAAGTTTGAAGAATGTGTTATGTGACATACATTTTGTTGTTGTATAATTAAATTCTGGATAAGGGAATTTACCTGCCTGGAAAAAAATAACTTATTACCGATTAACCACTTAAATACATTCGATTTTTAATTTAAGTTATTGCAAAGCAATTTTAGAGAATACATGAATATTATCTTTTCATGAATATCACCTACCTCTTTTCATGAATATTACCTTTATGGAGTCGTTAATATTGCTATCTCAATCAAAGGGAAATCATTTCAAGTGTTGTACAAAATTCACTTCTGTAGATTCTCTTAAATACGCACAATATGAACAATCAATATAGTTATATATTTCAATCATTTAATCGTTTCCTATCAGCTTAATGTGTAGAAATTTGAAGAAGCTGCATGCTTTTAAATTTTTCACTTTATTATTGGTACCGTATTACGTTAGATTTTTTATAAATTTATATCAAATGCATTTTACTCTTCATTTGATTTAAGAAAGAAATAAAATTTAGGGAAAACATTTTAAAAAGATCTTTTTAAAACACAATGTTGTAGTCATTAGTAGTCAACACAAGTTGTTGATGTTTTTGTACGCTTTTTCCCGACAGACAAACATGTCTGAATATCAAAATAGGATACATATTTAACTAATACGACAACTTCACTTAAGCATATTTAGGAAGTTTACATCCTCCAAGGGGAATTAAGTACGCAAACTATAGTTTTTTACTTTTATTATGGAAATACTATGAGTAATATGAAAGGATGACATACTTTCATTATTACATTATGAAAATGCACTATTTCCTTAAACGTGCATGTAGTTATCAATCTATTCAGTCATGTAATAATTATTAGTTTGAAGACAAAGCTTTTTGTTTGGAAAAATTAATATTTTGCCTACGGCAATCTTTTCTGAAGTACATCTCAGAAAAGTGATTGTTATAATTTTCCCATTTTAACACTTGAGAGTAAGAAAATTTGATTAAACCACCACCAAATATTTCTCAGAAAGCTACCTAACTCTTACTTGATAGAGATAATAATTAATGTGCAAAATAAAATTTCTTTTAGAACTGCAAATTATGCTCATAAAGTATTTTTTAAGAAAAGAAGCCTTGGGAAATAACTTTGGAAGAAGAGTTGTATTACGTTCATTTTGTTACTTTATTATTAAACACTGGATAAGTAAATTTACTTCCCCGAAAAAATTTCATCTTATATTTAAAGATTATTTAACGCTTGGCCTGTTAAATGTATTTGATTTTTAATTGAATATGTTCTAAAGCAATTTTTACAGATAAAAGTTTCATGCAATTTAAATATTATAACTCGTTATTAATGATCTTGAAATAAAACCTAATTTTAAGCTTACGTTCTAAAATAAAGAAACTACATTTTCGTAAAATTTTTGTTTAAATATTACCTTTTATAGTTGATAAATAATTTTGTCCTAAATGTGACCCATTAACTTGGTATTACCTCTAACAAAACTGTTATTAGACGTTTACAAAGTAAAAGTAGATATAAATCTTGTATATTTTAACATATGAGGGAATTTACAAAATTTTAAAGAACTTGATGTTTCTCGCTTGTTCATCCGTATGAGTGTATCTAATTAATCCTGTTATGTGTTATTAAAAAATAATTTTTGGGTATAAATTCAATTTCAAATAAATTATGAAATATAAGAAATCTGTATTTGGTAATATTTAGCTATTATAATCTGAAAAGTTTTGGAGGGCTACGGTTACTGGTATTCTACACGAGATCTAATGAGACCAAGCGAACAGTAGCGATTTACCATTTGGCCATTGTTAGGCCATGCTGTTCAAGCAACCTTACCTGTTTTTTTAATATTATAATCATATTTAATACTTTAATACCCATGATAATTTTCAAACAGCAAAACTAAAAGGACAAGGATGCATGCCAGTCTTCAGTAGAGAGAATATATGATAGAGAAAGAGAATATATGATAGAGAATGAAATTGAAATGAATTTTCAGAATAGATATACCAATATTTTCCAATAATTGCGATGGACTTACATGCCATCTAAACTTTCATATTGGCTTAGTTATAGAGAAATTTCCGTTACATTTCTAGCTTATTTATATCTTAATGTAAAGGTATTTAAAGTAACACTATATACAATTATGTTTTTAGACATTTTATTGTTATTATCCGGTTTGAGTACAGAAAAATGAGGCCAACATTTGTTTCAGATGCGGATCTACTTCGAATCTAGCTGGATCTAACAGGGCACGATGGAGTAGGAAATCTCAAGAGCGCAAGTGGCTTTAACTTCATGCAGGCTACTAAGATTCGCAATTTCGTTTTAGAGGACACGTATCTATAGTGTTGGACAAAGCATGAAAGAGCCATGAGCAGACGTTCGTCCTTAAATTCGACGTGGGACTTAGGACATGTTGGCCACGATGCTGTTAGTTTTCAAGTCTGTAAGCCTTAGTATTACGTACCAATCACTTATATCAGGTCATGCTGAGGTAACATAAAGAGTTAAGGCACCAGATACAAATTAGAGAAGATTTACAGTTTTGCATACTTTTTTTATTTACAAATTTAATTTTGCACATTCTTGGGACTCAAATAAAATATATTCAATCTCAATATGGAGACACCGTAAACCGCTGAAATATGGAAGCAACTACCACTGATGACGCTATCTTCAGATGGATAAAAAAAAAGTTGAGCATTCCCTGCCTCTGCTGAAGGGGCCTTCAAAATATTGAGCAAAAAAATCCAAAAACTGCTGTTGCGAAGCTCAAAGATGTCTCACCCGCGTTAGACCTGACATCGCCCTCGTCCCTCGATCAGTTTCCCGCGCTATCGTTGTCCAGCAGTGTAACTTATTGTTACACTTAGACTGCTATTTTCTGAATTAAAAAGGATTTTAAAGTCAAATAAGAGACTATGGAAAATGAACTTCTTGCAAGACATTCATCCATGAAAGAATAAGTATGTGCAACACGTGTCTGATATCTTGAACTTATGCCATAAGTTAAGTGTTATAATGATCGCATAAAGTGCTTGGAAAATAATAAAATAACCTTGAATAACATCATTAGGCAATGATTTACAAATGAAATACTTATGTGAAGACTCGGATCTTCATCATCACAAAGCAGCCTTCCCAACAAATACTAGTAACAACCTTCTATTTTGACAGATATTGCAACGCCTTTATGGAACTATATTAGTACCAATTTGACTTCGGGAGATTTTTTCCCGAGTGAAAAGAAAATTTTTTAAAAATCAATTACCGTAGCAGAGATCTGAGCGACATCATCGCGATGTTTAAAATACATTTTGAAATAAAAAAAATTTAGGTGTTTTCCAAGCATGAATAAATATTCGAATATGTGTGTCTATACACCAAGATCGTATTTTAAAGAAGTATAATTGTTTGTATCGATATCATCACTACATTTTCACTGCCTTATTACTCTTTATATAAGCCAGGCGAGTTATGAAATAGTAAAAAAAACAAGATAAAGTACAAAAATAATATCCATGTACTGCGACATTTCTGTAACAGTAATAACCTTTACACTTTTATATCATGAAATATATTGATCAATAGAAGTTTTAATATCCCCAGTAACCATCGGGTAGCAATAAATAGACAGAAAGATGCAAGGAAATAGTATATAAAGGAATATACGTATATATATGTGTGTGTGTGCGTGATTATTTATTTATTTATATGTATATATACAGATGGTGAAATGTTACTGCATTTTATAAAATAATATATATAGTTTGGAGTTGAAATGACTCAAAAGGAAAATCTATTCCTAAATATATGTGGAAAAGATTGTAAGCTATTCTATAGAAAAATCTAGGTAATATATTGAAGATAAGTTTTTATTTCTTAAACTCTATATGTGTGTAAATATATATATATATATATATATATATATATATATATATATATATATATATATATATATATATATTATGAGAGTGTGTGTGTGTTTATATTAACTGTAAGTTAATAGTTAATCTACCTTTCCTATTTTTTCTATATCTTCCTATACAATTAGATTAAATATATACACAATTTCTATAATATTCTCTACTCATAAAAATACTACGACTGTTTTCTGAAATTGTAATTTATAATTAAAAAATAAATATAAATATCTTAATGTTTAAGACCTGTTATACACACACACACACACACACACACACACACACACATATATATATATATATATATATATATATACATATATATATATATATATATATATATATATATATATATATATATATATACATACACACACACACATATATATATATATATATATATATATATATATATATATATTAAAGTAAATGATATAAATCCCACCTTTTTAACACAACATTTTAAGTATAAAATCCGCATTAAGAAAGGTACGTTCTACATATTAAATGTATTTTTGTCGGGGACTAATGTGGATAAATATTTCCACCGCAGGTTATGGCATATTTTCACCTGCATTCTTTCTATTCTCTGTTTTCATTATTCTTCCAGAGATAAACATCCTGTTTTCTTTTAAGACGTTATCTGATTTACCATAATTCTTTATCTACAGCCATATTTGTCTTACCCGGACCGTGTTCGGAAAGCTCGCAGCTCGGCTAAAGATAAAGATAAAAAGATTTGTATATATTTTCTCATGCATAAAGGAACAAAAACCGCTCGGGGAATTGCGGCTGCTGGCAAATTATTACGAAACTGGATCTGTGATTCTGCGAATGGGATAATGGGATGATAAAGTCACTTATTCGGGGAAGAGGGGATTTGATCTGGCCGTGTTCATTTGAACCGCACATTGTTACGGCCTTTTCAATATTTAAATATGTTTTGGTGGGGAAAACATCTAAAGACTCGGAATGCATTCGATTACACTCTTTACCATCAGATGACTTTTATTTAAAATTCGCATCGTAATTCTGCATGAGACTATCCTGCAGAAGATTTACATTAGAATAGGACAACGTTAAATAAGCTTATCTGTAATGTCATCAGTAAGGTCTGAAATAAAATTTGATGCTCTTATATATTGTAATACTTTACTCAATCTTTATGAAGTACTAACAATGGTAAAAACGAAAATTTCTTCATTTTTTAATTCTCAGTCAATACTATAAGTGTTTCAGAATATAATACTAAACTTGCTTGTTTATAAGACCAAACATTTTTCAAATAAATATTTATCATGCTTTTGTTCCAATGATTTTATTAAAACAGATATGTGTAATATACGATGTTAAAAAATATATAGGGTTACCTTGAAGAAAATTCTGATTAAAAACTGTAATATTTTCTCGAATTGCAAATTGAAAATTATGAGTAATATGTAATTTAAAGGACTAATGTTGAATTTCTAATTTTTCTGTACACTCAACTTTCGTGTGCACTAATTCTCACGTTTATACATAAAAGATAATAAACAGAAACAGACTTTAAATGCTAATGTAAGAGTACTCTAAGCGATACGTTTAATGAACTGTGCATGGGGAAAAGTCATCCACATGCATTGTCAATGGCTTCCCTAATTGGGGAATAGACATTTTGCTGGACATGATCCTTCTCCGAAGCACAATAACACGAGAAAGAGACATTAAGGCAGTTCAAAGTAAATTTACCAACTTCTTTTGCACTGTACAGAAATAAAAAAGGAAATAAAGTGAGGTTTTACTATACAGTACGTATATATGTATAACTTTTTATGATTTTTGCACAAAACCGTTTTTATGAGGATCTGGTAATAACAAGCAAATATTACAACTATTTTTAGACCATTATATTGAATATATTTGCCAAATATTCATTAGAAATAGCATTTAGTAAAACATAGGTAATATCCTTTAAAATAGGTACTATTCTTTAACCACTGGAGAAAGGTAAACAGCCTTTTCACTTTAAAAGAAGTTAAAACCAAATGAACTTAATATAAGCATCTAAATGAATTTATTTTCTGAAATAAATCGGAAATTAAAAAGTATTTTAATATACAAAAGCTGAAGAAAAATGACCTTAAAGGTATCAAAAATGTTCACCATCTCTTTATGGTATGAAATTAAACATTAATGTTTTCACATCAAAGATTATTTTGCACGATTCCTGTGTGAATAAATTCCTTTATGTGAGATATGTTTAGTAACAGTTTATGTTCACTTGAAAGATTTATAATGAAGTATGATTGACTGATTCATACAAAGGGTGTCTCTAAAATCTTTTCAGAGCATGATTACACAAATTTTTCTAACATATCGTTAAGACTTTGTAAATGATTGTACATAAACCGTACGATATAATAATTCTTCAAGACTCAGTTAATTTAACAATAATGGGCTGCAAAAGAATATCCGTTATTTTAAAAACAATAAAAATAAGAAATTAATTATCTCATATTCCCTTAAAGAATGTATTGAATTATTGTTCTATTAAAAATGAAATAATTCTTAATAAAATGTAAAAAAAAAACTCTTCGACACACGATTTGAAGTTTCTACTGAGTACTGAGCAGTTGTCAATATCTTATTGTCTCTGAGCCTTAAAAATGAGACATTATCTTTTCAACTATAGAAATTAACGTCATTATTACATTTTTAATAAATGCTTTTAAGACGGCTGTGACATCTCCTGTGAATAAAAGCACTTTTACCAGTCGGTCGTTTATTTTCAAACCCTTAATTTTCTTTAAAAAATGCCTTTGTGTCACATGTGATATTTATTAAAGATTCACTTACTTTACTTCATTTTTCTTTCATTCGTAAGTCATTATTGATTATTTGAGCTTCCTTTAGAAATGGACTTACTTTGTTAGACATCACTTATTACATACTTAAGCATTAAGCGTAGATTAATTGAAAGTGGGTTTAGTCTAAGATAAATAGATTTTTGATTTTTAAAGTGACTCAGACTTTTCCAATAATCTCTAAGAACCACGTAAATATTTAAATTTCCTTCAATATATTTTTCAGATGGATTGTAAATAATGGACACGTTAGTAAGAGTTGGAATATACTGACGTTTTCTTTATTCCAATCAAACAATAGGAGAGAGTTAAATAAAAGTCTTTTGTTAGTCAGTTTTATTTTTAAATAATTAATGTGGTTTTACATTTAAAAATTCATTCTGTGTTACTTTATTAATTTTAATTTAGTAACTGGAAAGTAATAAAAATTGAAAGATTGAGTGATATTTAAATAACATCAATTATAGAAAATCAAATTATATGAATTAAGTTTCAAACTTCATTTAGAATAATGTTATAGAACTAGGCTGAATAAATTAACCCTTTTAAAGGCTGCCTTTCTTCGTAGCATTGATACACACACACACATATATATATATATATATATATATGTGTGTGTGTGTGTGTGTGTGCGTGTATGTATACCAATATCTGAAGCAAAGAACAAGCATTTTTTTTAATTGATGATAATTAATATATGTTCTGTCATGACTTAGAAAAAGCAAAATATTTTTGTCAGTAAGCAGTATTTTTATTGATGTACTGTGGTTTGGATATGTAATATAACATTCATTGATCTCCAGATTACCCTATAATGACCTCACGTTTTAAATTAAAAAATGATTTTTTGTACTATAGTTATGAAATGTATTGTTTTGAAAATCGTAAAATAAATCACTCTATGAAAAGATTTTTTTAATACATACAAATGCTTGGGAAACGGATTCTGTTATGTTGACAAGAAAACAGCTTTGAAACATTTCTTATTACGAGTGCTTAAAGCCACAATAAAAGAGTTTGCTTATTTGCTTGCTATTCTATTCATAAAAAACTTAGTCATGAATATCGGAAATATGCATTGACTTGCTTCTTTAGAGTAAATAAATTCTTTCAAGTATCCCAATATGTTTTAAAAATCCATAAACATGGCCCAGCGCAAAGTTCACAAAACACAGCTTACATACGTATCTTGTGAATGCTTTTACCTGTTTAAATACAGAAAATAGTTGAGAAATATACCGAAACGTGTCGCTACTGACGTATTCAATTTGAACGATGTAATTTTTCTCTTCGTCGCATCGCATGCAACGCCGACTAGTATACCAACCGGTGACATGCGACACTGTCCAAGAAAGGGTTAAAAAACAATATTCTTTATAAAAGGTAAAATAAACTTTATATAAATATGTAGGTTATTTATTAGTAATAATTAAAACATTATTCGTTTTCGTATTTGCAAGTAATTATAACCTTATTGCATGGTAAATAAGTTGGAAATATTTTACTGTCAAGTTTAGCAGATGTATAATAGTTTACTTAGTTATGTTGTTATTAATGCAAATCTCCAATACCAATTGCAGGAAATTTATGACAGTATAAATTCTATTAGAGTTCTCTATTACATAAGTCCAAAACAAACAGCGGAGAAGAGTAAAGATCATACCTGGAGAGGCACAAATGATTGAGTACTGGTTATTACAATGATTGGTCGGAAGTACTTTATAGCTTTAGAATATGTCAAGGATCTTTTATAATATCTGATTAGCCTAGAAGCAGATATTTATATATATATATATATTGGTTATAATGAGGATCAAAGCATCAGAGGTTTGTCTTCCTTGGTAGTATTTGCCATAGATGGGGTAGTCCAAGGGGAACTATTAGACCGTTTGAAACAGAAAATAATTCCAGATAATCAGCAAATCTGGGGTAACAAACGGATTTTTAGCACCTTCTTTGATTACACTTTTCGCAATCTCGTTGCCATAGATTTCAATTTCATAAAGTAGCTATTCAACCCTAAGCGATATATATGTTCAGAACTACCACAAATTCTCAATGTGTATTATCAAATACATTCAGAAGTGAGTAAAGTAAATATCATTAATTAAAGATATTTACTTTACCAATTGCCTAATAATTACAATTTTGATCACCACATCTATTTTCAATTTCTTCATATCAGCATAGTTATAAAAATGCCAATATTATAGGAAATGGAAAAATGGAAGAAAGAAAAATCTAAATAAACCTTGTTCAAAAAATTAATTTAAAATTAGAATTATTCTGAACAAGCGAGGATTATGAATTCTAACTTCGATGGATATAAGATGAAATAATTTTATCTTAATTTAATAATAATTTGGAAGCGAGTTTAATGGCATTCTTTCCTAATAATTAATATTCAAAAGACAAAGGAATTAACCATACTTATAATTTATCATTACAAATTTCCTTCCAGACACCTCCGAAAGGAGAAAATTTTGAAGTGAAATTATTTCCAATTTCTCGCTCCTTTTGTGCTTCCACCATTACAATTGATTTGCTACGTGGAGAGTAATCAACATTTACACTTAATTCCTGTCTCGGGTAAATTAATTGAAACGAAAAAACGCAAGTGTTTATTTTCTCACGGACGGGCATTATTTGAGGCTGTTGAAATCCCAAATGTTCTTACCCATCTATACATCTTAAGCTCTCAATTAAGTGAAGCTCTTATTCTTTGCTTTAAATATATGATAATTGAGTATAATGTTCATATATTTTTTTAAATAGGGTTAAATAAAAATAGTAAAATCCAAGGAAAGAAAATTATTGAATTAACTTCAGCCTTCAAACAACATTTGTTTTTAAGTATTTTTTAAATATTATCTTGAACAACAAGAATTCTTCTGAAAAAAATATATATATTTTGTTAAAAAATGAAAATTATTATTTATGTTTTTTTTTTAAATTTTATTCTTTGCATAATCAAATAAAAAGTTACATTATCCATTTTATTTTTGGTGAAACACTTATTCGTCATTGTTTAAAAATTAAAATTTCTTTAATGATATTTTTACATATAATAAATTATGCTTAAAACATTTATTATAACTGTTATAACCTTTTACTTTTCTTGTATATAGACCTGGAAAAGACCAATACGCGATAAAACTCAACTTTTACCAAAGTGGATTGGTAAGAATCTGAAGTTTTGTTTGCTTTAATATAATTCCTTTTCGGAATTTCATCAAGCTTTTGTATTAAAACCTAGGAGTTACCAACGCCTTATGGTAAAAGCCCGTTCCGTGGAATATAAATCAATTTTGAACAAACCTATACACAGAAATTCCGTCTCGACATTTTTCTGTTCCTGCTCTTGATTATTTGTGTTCTTTGCAGTGAAGCTTCATGCAACATATATATATATATATATATATATATATATATATATATATATATATATATATATATATATATATATATATATATATATATATATATATATATATATATATACAGCATGGTATATCAAAACAGAAAATTCATTATTTATTAGTATTTAATATATACCTAATATATATTATTATGCCGTTAAAATAGTATTGAAAATCTTCGGAATATTCTCCCCAACCTTGTTAAAAAAACAGGCAAATTTAAATTCCTAATGATCTTTTAACAGAACATTGATAAGAAAAATAAAATTATAGAATATCCAATTTCTTCTTTTATCTTTCCATAAAATATTTAATCTCAATATATAGCTTGAATAAATAAATAATTATAGCTTATTGTCATCCGAAACTGCTTTGTTTAAAACAAAAATTTTCACAAATAATTATTTTTGGTGAAATATCATTGAATTATAGTGAACATTCAAACTATTCTTGTTTAAGTGGGTTATTTATAAATTGCTTTACGCATTAATCATAAAATTTCACTTCATTGTTCAATTTTTGTTGTTTTTTATTTCTTACCACTTTTTGTTTTATTTAATGAAGTGAAAAGTAATTCATGAATAAACCTTCAGTAAATTAATGATAATATAATTACATCTAATCTCTTGAAAATCTATCTGTTCAACAAATCAATAATTTTACACTGCATGGTTTTATTGTAAGTCTAGAAAAGAAATTTTTAAAAATCGTTATTCCTTATTATATAAAAGATAATAAAATTATGTATAAAATGCTTAAAATATGTAGTAAATATATGTTTTTCAGTACTTAGGTTATTTTTAGTGCACTTTTAATTAGCATTTAGCATTTTAAGAATATCTTCAAAAACCTGTTATTTAAACAAGGAAAGTTAAATTCAAAAT
Source organism: Pardosa pseudoannulata (assembly GCA_032207245.1). Classification (NCBI taxonomy): domain Eukaryota; kingdom Metazoa; phylum Arthropoda; class Arachnida; order Araneae; family Lycosidae; genus Pardosa; species Pardosa pseudoannulata. The sequence continues at coordinate 14,491,247 of CM063508.1, read as the reverse complement.
GGGCTCTTATAAACGCACCAGAGAAATGAAAAGTAATATATTTTATGTAAGTAATAAATGCCTTAACATTTTTTAAATTATTAAATAATATGAATAAATAAGTTTAATTTAAAGGATATTATGCAATTTTTTCTTGTTTCGTTAAAAATTGTAAGTTTATTAAATAGTATAAATAAGTTTAGTTTATTGATAACTTTCTAAAATGCTTTGGTTAAAATTACGAACATCTCATATAACTATTTGTTAAGGAAATCATTCAATTATATTCAATATATTTATTAGTAAAACTTATAATTGCAGTAGTAAACAAACTATCCGAGAAAAAGTGGATTATTTAAAAGACTCTTTTAAGCTTTAGTTATAAAACACTTCTACTATTCTTACTTTCATTTTTTTATCCTTTTGTTATTTTTACTGTAATGAACTGAGCTGCAACCATTAGATAAAATAATCTATGTTTATATTGATTAATGAAAATACAATTATATTTGAATTAAATGTGTTTGCCTATTTAAATAATTTTTATGATTATAATTATAAGGTGTAAATCTAAAATCCAAAAAGACATTAAGAAAATTTTTTTTCGTTGTTTATTTTTAAAAAGATAATATTATTATCACTATTTTCAAACCATTAAATTATATTTTAAAGCACTTAGAAGTAGTATTTAGCATTCTAAGAAAAGATCCAAGAAACCTGTTATTAAAAAGGACAAAATGATATCTTAAACGAGCTTTTATTACTGCATTTCAAAAAGAAAAGAAAATTAAAGCAGATTATAAATTTTCTAACTGTCTTCCATAAAAAGTTAGGATTATTATATTGTATGCATAAGTAAATAATTACAGTTTATTGTTATCACTGTAAATTGGTCTATTTAAAATAAATCAACTTATGTTATTTTTTATGTGGTATATCATTGAATAAATAAATTTTATTTTAAAGCTTACAATTGCTGTAATAAACAAACTACTCCGGGTAAATAGATTATTTTAAAAAATTAAGCTTCAGTAATAAAAATCTTCCTATACTTGCCTTTTCTATTTTTAACATTTTTTTTTAATTTAATGAACTTAGATTGAACAATTAGATAAAACAATCTATATTTATATTCTTCAGTAAATGGATGATAATATTATTATATCTGAACACTGAAAAATGTATTTTCCTCCTTAAATATATCTTATAATTATAAAGTAAATGGTATTATTATAAAATTACAAAGCACATTAAAAAATACAAATATTTTGTTCTTTATTGTTTAAAAGATAATATAATAATCTCTAATTTCATGCACCTAAAGTATAATTATAATCTTTTTGAAATAGTATTTAGCATTTTAACATTATTTACAAGAAACCTGTTATGAACACACATAAAACTAAACCTTAAACGAACTTTTATTGAAGCATTAAAGAAACAAAATGAAATTAATAGAGATTATGCAATTTCTTTTTGCCTCCCATAAAATTTTAGGATTAATATATAGTAGGAATAAATAAATATTTATAGTTTACTATTTTCATATTAAAATGCTTTATGTAAAATAAATAATCTCATATAATCATTGCTTAGAGTAAATAATTGAGTTATAGTCAATACATATTTTAGTAAAAATTATAATTGTAGCAAAAAATAAAGTGTCCCGGGTAAAGTCAATTATTTATAAAATACACTTCTATTTATTAATAAGAAGAACAATCTCGTTGCATAAGCTTTTATTCTTTTTAACCCTTTTCTTTTTGATTTTAATAAAGTAAGAAATGTTTGAAAGTAAAAATTATTTTTTATCTACTTAAGTAAAAGAAAGATAATATAAATATATCTAAACACCTAAAAAACTTATTTGCCTTCTTAAATAATATGGTAATAAGTCATTGCATAGAATTAATGTAAAATTACAAAAAAAATGTGTCTTATTACTTAAAAGATAACATAATTATATTACTTTTATTGCACTTAAGGTATATTTTAATACACTCCAAAATAGCATTTAGCATTTCGCATTCAAGATATTTTTATGAAATCTGTTATAAAAGCGAGCACAATTAAGTTATAATTCAGATTTTACTAGAGCATCATAAAAAGAAAATGAAATTAAGTAAGATTATGTCATTTCTTTTTTTCATTAAAATTTAGGATTAATACATAGCATTAATAAATAAATAGTTATAGCATATTGTTGTTATTCTAAAATGCTTTATGTAAAATATGTATCATATTATATAATTATTTTTGGTGGAAATCATTCAGTGATAACCAATTTTTTATTAAAACCTGTATAAAAAACTGTCCCACGAAAAGTCAATTGTTATAAAGATACAATTTAATTATAATTTTTTTTCTTTTTAAGCCTTTATTTTTTGATTTTTATAAATTGAGAAATGTTAGAAAGTAAAAATCATCTTTATCGTCGTCTGTAAACGAATGATATTATAATTATTCCTAAACTCTTAAAAACTTAATTGACATTTTAAATAATTCAGTAAATTCACCCTGAATAGTATTAATGCAAATTTACAACAACAACAACAACAAAAAGAAAAAAACAAAAAAAATATTTCTTATTACTTGATATAATTGTCTCCATTTAGTGGTACTTAAGGCATATTTTGATGCACTTCAAAATAGCATTTAGTATTTTGCATTAGATATCTTTGAAATATTTGTTATAAAAAAGGGCACACTTAAGTTCTAATTGAGATTTTATTAGCACATTAAAAGAAAATGAAATTAAGGAAGATTATGCTAGTTCTTTTTTCCTTACATAAAAACTTTAGGATTAATACGTAGTAGGAATAAATAAATAATTATAGCTTATTGTTATCATTCTAAAATACTTTATTCAAAATAAAGATCATCCCATATAATTATTTTTTGAGGAAAATCATTGAGTTACAGCCAATACATTTTTTATTAAAACTTATAATTGCTGTAATAAACAAACTATCCGGGGTAAAGTGGATTATTTAAAAAACTTTTTACGCTTTCATTATAAAAAACCTTCCTCTTCGCTTACTTTTTTACTCTTTTCTAACCCTTTTGTTTTTGAATTTAATGAACTGAGAAGTAATTGAGAGAAGAAATGATTTATCTTGATCTTCTTCAGTAAATTAATGATTTTTTTTTCGTTTTTTTTTTCGCTCGTACAAAGTGTAATCAGCTAGCAACAAACAAAGTAATTTCGATTGCTGTTCCGTCTAATTAACTTGTTTGGAAGAGCACAAATGTTCTGGTTCCCAGAGGCTATAATTTTTCACCCACCATTGTTTGCATTTCTGAAACTTAAAATGAGACTGGTTTTAGGAGGAGGAGAGGCCCAAAAGCTTTAAACATTGGAGTACAGGGCTAAAACTGAATGTTTTTCGACTGTTTCTGACACATTAAGAGTACGATGGACGTTAGAAAACGTTTTCGACATTTATTAAATTAAAGCTATGGTTCTTTTTTCACATGGTCAATGAATTTTAACAAAGTAATTCATATTTTAAAAATTAGGAAGAATTTTCGACAACTGAGATTTAAAAATATTTTGTTGGATGAAAAAAAATTTCGTTAACTAATTTTCAATTTTTATTTTTTTATTTTATTTTAAAACTAAAATATCTTTATATATGGAATTTATTTTGTCAGGTGTGGTAACTATAAATCATAGGATATATTTTAATGTCTATACATAGGAGTTTCTTGAAAAATGTGAACTTTCTTCCCATGAGCTGAATAATATAAATAAAATTTATATTTACAAATCATATTTATTTCAAAAGGATATTATTAATTTTTAGACAAAAGGATTTTATTGTAAATGCTTATTTTTTATTCACTGTAAAATAAACAGTTCGTCTATGTTTAGAATATTTTTTTCTTGTCTTATTATAATAAGAACGTAACTGTATAAAAATAGTTAATTTTTTCTATGGAGTAATAGATTTAAAAGCAACATAAAACATGTACACGAAATAAAAATGTAAACATCCGCTTTAGCTTAAAAAATTATAAACTGATTCTAACATCAAATAGATAATAGTTATCCATTTTATTCTGTAAACCCTGATTATAATAATGCGAGTGATGTATATACACATACCCACAAACACACAACACACACACACTCATATATATATATATATATATATATATATATATATATATATATATATATATATATATATATATATATATATATATATATATATATATATATATATATATATATATATATGTATGTATGCATGTTTGTGTGTTTATTTACTTATTAAATTTTAAATTTTTAGACACACATTTAATTTTTAGTATGCATATATTTTAAAGTTATGAAGTGATTTTCATTTTTTTTTTCATTTAGATTTTATGTTATACATACCTTTATTTTTATTTTGTAAACATTTTATTTAAGTGTTATTTAAAATGCCAAACAAATCATTGATTATATTTTGATCAGTGTTAAAGATTTTTTTAAAATTAATTATAAACGAACAACAATTTTATAGCTTATAGCAAAAAAGGATCCTAAAATGAAGATTTAATGTCTGGAGAGATACTATATCCCCTTAATTTATATTATAAGTCAATGATAAACTCTCTGGAGAAAAAATATAAATGAGTGAACAAAATCAATTCAAAAAATATTCCCATTGTTAATGAATTTCTTGGCATTATTGAATTTAAGATAAAATATATAAAATTATAATATTTAAATAGAAGAATATGAAATCAGATTTTTAAATTTCAATTAAACGGATTCATATTTTCTAAATCGTTAAAATTGTCATCTTTGTATGAATTTTAAATAATTTATGTTTCAAAAGTTCTAAATCTTCCTCAATTATAATATTATAGTCTGTAAAAAATGAAATAGTCTTGAAAATTTTAATTTATTTCCAACTTGAATATATTTAAAATTGTTTTCAGATCTTTTTTATATATCTCTATAGCTTAAGATCTAGTTGTAAGATATACATAAGTTTCAGATAATAACTATATTAGATTTTTTAAACCTAAGCAAAATATTTATTTTTATTTTTAAAAAAATTATTATTTCAACTTAAGTGTTTACATTTATTTTTGATAATTCTATAATTCTATTATTTTGAAGTCTAACAATATTGATTCGAATGAAATAATTACTTACTAATGCCTTTTATATGCATTATTGGTAGTATTTATCCTTGAAAATATTACGAAGAAGAATACAACTTGCGTTAATTTTATGCTGATTATAGTTTGAATAAATAATATTTTTTAATACCACAGTCAAATTATATTAGAAATCTTATAGTGTTTTTAAAAGCAGGAAACTAAGGTTTTTTCATACTCCAACATATTTTAAATTCTCTCCAGGTCTTTTATATAACTTTGCAGCTTGTAATTTACTTTATAATTCCCTATATCAGAATTTTTAAAGTTAGGCAGATTCTTTATTTTTTATTTAAAGAAAATTATCATTTTTAATTAAATTTTTGCATTTATTATTGATAATTCCATTGATTTGAAGTCTAGCAATTTTGATTTGAATGAAAAAATTTCTTAGAAAATTCTTTTTGTATGTATTACTGTGTATGTATTACGTATTTTCTTGAAACTATTATAAAGGAAAAAATAGTTTGCAATAATTTTATACTATTTATAATGATGACTGATTATTACAATTTGAATGCTATAGTCCAATTAAATTTGTAAACATATACAATGATTTTATAAGTAATAAACTAAGATTTTATGTGCGTAGCATTAATGTTAATGCAACTTTATTTATAAAAAAAACACAAAATATAAAAATTTGATCATTTTTAAAGTGAGATTTTTTTCCACTTTTTTATCGTACGAGAAGATACATTAAAATGATGAATACGGGGAACTCACGGTATTGGTTAAATTGAACAATATTTATAAAGCAGGTAAATATGTTGATGGGGGTGAATCACTGCTTGAAAGAAATCCGTGCTAATCTTGCCTTCCACACTTCAGTGAACTCCTCCTGTATCAGAGCAAACGCCATGATAAATGGACGTCCCTATTTTTTTCTATCTCTCCCGGCAGAACTCTGCGTGTTACTTAGTGGCATCGTGGGGAGAAACTCTTAGCAGTGGGGCAAAAGGAAATGAATAATGTGTGTATTATTTGAATGGCACACCCAGACCTGGTACACTGAAACTGAAATTAAGGTTTACTTCGTTAAACACTCAACACACCCTTTGAATTCAACTTCAGTGAGAAAAAATGTGTTGCCTAATTTAGGAGCAACTCTCGTGAATGAATGTAATTAATGATTTATGGTTGATACTTTTAGTTCTGAAAGAAACAAAGTTTTAAATTAAACATAACAAATATACTATTAAATATTTCAAAGGTATAGATGTATTTTTTTCAAAATATTTAATATATTTTATGTTTAGATACTACCATATATTTTTAAGTGTGTTATATCCACTATATAAAAATGTATTATATTCACTATATAAAATGTGTATTGGTAAAGGGTATAATCTGTATTGCTGTGAAGGAATTTGGGCTTGGTATACATTTTATGGTATGAAGGTTAATCAGTTGAAATATGATTGTTTATAAGGCCTTTTACTTAGATTGATGGAGTGGCTTATAATGAGTGGTTTTCATTCAATTCGTTTCATAATATTCCTGAAATAGCTGAAAACTTGTTATCACTCTTCTATTTGCTTATAAGTTTTAATTTTTTCTGAATTGGTTGAGCCACATCCATAGAAACTACAATTTCTGTATTCAACTTTTTTTGATAGTATTACTGCAAAACTACTTGTTATCATTTTCGAGGCTTTTTAGCTGATTCACACGTTTCTAGTTAATTAGTGCCGCTGCATCCGTAACAGGACTGCTGTCGCTGTGATAGCTTCTTTCTTCTCTATTTTATGTGAGTAAAATAAAACCCTAAAAGTGTTCTTCATTAGATAGCTCATATTCATTTATGTAGTTTCTAGTCTTACAAATAATCAAGGTCTTAAAAAGAATTACCGTAGTCCTCCAAACTAAACTATATTCATTGAGTTCCATACTATTATCATTTTCACACAAAATATATCTATTCCTTTATACGTAAAGCATAATATTAGGGCATATTATCTGCTTTACAGGGTTCTTAATTCAAAGATTTATACCAGTTACATTAAAACTGCTACTAAAAACATGCAAAGAAATCTTTCAAAGCAATAAACGTGTTATGATTTCCTTGTAATTCTCTCATGAAAATTTTCATATGTCAATAATTTGTCAGGGAAACGCGTAACTATCAGACACCATCAGTTTGCTTTAGAAAATTCCTGAAAATTCCGTTCAAGAGGTTAAATAAAGTCGGAGCTTCTTGTTTAAAGATGATTCTGAACTTCTATAAACATTCATGTGACCAATGGGATTCAAACTCAAAGATTATGATACCGAAACAGAGTATTTTACATTTTTGCTCTTTAGATCATATGTAAATTTCTATCAAATATTTTAATCGGAGAACTATGAATGTTATGGTTTATTATATTTTATGTTGAGAAGAATTGTTATTTCTGTTTGGAAGAGTAAAAATGTCTACAAATCAAAAGTGTATTTGTAAAGTGTATATATTAAGTGTACTTCACATATAGAATATATTGCAGTATGCAATTTTGGGTTTCGAGAGCTACGGTACACTTATTGCTTTCTAAAGGTGAACTAACTGTGATTTAATGCTAAAACATGAATATGAACATCTACGAACAGTCCTCCTAGAAATGTGAGTCGGTAATATGACTATCAGGTTTTATAGGCTGCATTCTGTGGTTTTCTTCCTAGTTAGGCTAACGAACTTTGAAAATACTCAGGAACATATACAGTTGTAGATTAATTTTTTGATATTTTTAGAAGAAAGCTGTTAACTTTTTATAACAATTGTTTTCATAATTTTTTTAAAGTTAGTTATAACTTTAAAAAGATTCTAAATGTATTTTGCATCTGGGAGAAATTATCAATATCAATATACGTAGCAAAATGTTTGATAACATAATAATATGTATTTGATATGGGCATTAAAAGTTTAATAATACAAAATATCGTTAACAATTATATTAATTTTAAGTTTAATTTATAGCAATAACTTTAATTTGTATTAAAATGAAAAACATTTTTGTGAATTTTGTTACTCGCTGTAAATATGTCCCATATTTCGATTCTTTTAATACCTTTAATTATAATTATTAAAATGTTTTAGTTTTACAATGAACCAAATCGATATAAGGAATATATTTTCGAACTAATTGTTCATACATCATTTTTTTATAATGACAGTAATTAAAAAGGATATTTTAATTAGACTATGTAGAGATATGTCAAATTGTTAACATTTTTGTTGTATTGTTAAAATCATGAAATTTTGGTTCAGTGACTAAAGGTAAGACTACATTATTAAAATACGAATTTCAATATATATATATATATATATATATATATATATATATATATATATATATATATATATATATATATATATATATATAATACTTATACGTTTTATGAAAATTACCACCCAATATAAAATTTCATTTTTTCTGTTTACTTTTAGAGTTATCCGAGAAAAATAAATTTGACTCTTACCGCTTCGGAAAACGTGATATAGTATCGTATATTCAAGAAAGAGAAAAAAATTCTAATGCATAGAAATTTATTTTCTGATGATATAGACAAAATGAAATATTCAACCGTTTGCTATATTTGCATAATTTTATAAGTTTTGCCAGGAATTTTGTCTTCCTACTATCAAGTTTCTTGGTAAAAGTAGTATTACGTGGAAGAATCATGATTCTCCTGTCGACATTCTTCATATCATATGGGAAAACTTTAACTAAAAAATGATCATGAGAAAATTCAGTATTTTCGTGAAAAATTTACGTACAGGTTGCGGAACAATGAGCCAGAAAGCTATTCGTTTTAACCTCATGAAAAATGCACGGTGGCGTATATTTTTGATGCCTTTTAGATAAAACGTTCAAAGGTATACACCCTGTTGTATCTTGTTCAACTGCTTGCCATGAAATAAATATTTTTATTTCTTGAAACAGTTTTCTTTAAAAATTTACATCTATTGATATGAAATTTTGTGTTGTGACATTTCCTCGGAAGTTCTAAACAAATTTATTGTATTACATACATTTTAAAATCAAGGTTTATATTTGGTTGACGTATCATAAAACATTCAGAGGTATGCTTTTGTAAATACGTATATTTTTTAAGGAATTAACCCATATTCTCCGTTGTCGATATATAGAAAACCTTGTAAATTTTCTATATTTTTGTAATTTGCAAATTAAACATTTTATATTACATTCATTTTTAGAAAAGTTTATTTCTATTGATCTCCCTGTAAAATAGCTAAACTTAAGCTTATGAAAATATTATCTATTTCTTAGAAATTACTCCTTATTTTCTGTTCTCCATAAATGTAACTTTTATAGAATGACACACGGGTTTATACAAAAAAACAGAGTTTTAAAAATCTATTCTGATTTTTATCATATAACAAATGTGAATAAAAAAATAAATATTTCTTATAATTACTTTTTTAACTCTCTGCTAATTTCTTTACATAATACAAACAATATATCTCATAACTTATATAAATAAAATTGGTGCTAAGTAACATTGGATTTTTATTCCCTTCTAGAGTGGGATTTCATTTCATTCTTAAAAGTTTTCAACTTTTTATTGCCTATTTTTTAAAGAAAATTTAATAATAATAATTACTAATTTATAAAATTAGCTGCAATTAAGAAAATGATGCCTGTATTACATAGTAGCATACACAGAGAAACTACATAAATATATCAATGCTGCTTCACAGATGTTTCTAAGATATATCTTATCATATCTTATTTAAGTTCCATTAAAATAGTTTTATCACGCGGTAACAGTGTCTATACAAATGTACATATGTAAATATTTAATTTCTTGTTTTTGCATAAATTTGTAAGTTCTAGGTAAAACGTGCAGAAGATTCAAAGATATATAAACGCTTCTTATTTTTTCAAACAACAACTCATATTCTCTATTATTATATGTCTAAAACCCTTGTAAATTCTCACAATTTTGTAAATAACAAAACAATTTATTACATTACAAAATTTTCCAAAACTTCTTATTTCTAGTTAGCATTGTACAAACCATTTGGCCCATGCGTACTTGTACAATGAACGAATCTCCATTTTTTTTTCATCCTGTATAATTACACATCAACATTACACCCCATAAAGTTACAATAAGGAGACGCTTTCTAACAGAAATTAAATTTTTCATATATGGTTCCTTGCAGCTACAAATATTTTTCAGCATTTCATTGTCTTTTGTGTGAAATATAGAGAGTTTTAATCTCTCATCTAGTTTTCAAATTGAGAGTAATTATTAAAAAAAAATCCATAACCATGAAATGAATAGTAAGTAAGTTCTGTAAAAGCATTCATTGAAAAATATCTTTCGAAATTTGAATGAGATTGTGTATATGGTTTCGAATTAATATCGGAATACAGCGATACTCGAAAACTACCGTTCTAAACATACACGTGTTTAGAGTGAAACAAAATAATTTTACGAACATATTTCCCATATCTGAATTTCTTAATTAATTAAAAAAGTTTACATGTTAATATATAAAATAACAGTATCGAGTTAAAAGTTGTACATATTCCATACTTACACAAAAATCAAATTTCTGAACTAACTAAAGATGTTTCATAGAGGGTTTTCTTCATACCTTTTTAGAATAATAAAATGACTTTAAAAACATAGTTGCTAAATATTGCACAGAAAAATATTTTTAAAGTAGTAATAATATTAAAATGTAAAAAATAGTGAGTATTTTCTGTGAGACACCTATAAATACAGTGTAAATTATGGAGTTATAATGAACCTAATTTATGTAGTAGGATATAAATTTTCAAGGACTGTGCATATGATTTTAAATATATTTGCAGTAGAACTACTAGGATAAATTTCTACCATACGACTACATTCTTCACATGCTATAACAGTTTTTCAAATCACAAGATTGGTGGCTAGCCATGACATTGTATTTTGCAGATGAGGGAAATTACTAATATGCAATTAAAAGAAATATATAAGGTTGTTCATCAACGTTTCTTTCATTCTAATCGATGACAAAAATGCAATTTGATTGGAATTTACGGGTGATATTATTTGACAAAGCTACTTCTCTGCATATCAGAATTATTCTAGAGATGATAAATGATTTATATTCGACTTAAATTTCGAGATAGCATAACAAAGGGAAATATTGAAACGAACTTTACGTTTGGAGAAATTTTGCATCGATTGCTACAAAGTCAATTTCATGTTAAAGTTTCCTTTTTTCAATATCCAGATCATTGTGCATATGTAATTTATTTTTTCTGTGGACAAGGAACAAAAAAAGCAGACAACTTGAATCATTTTATAGGAAGAGAACTAAAGTGTGACTGAGCTGTCATGGGTCTTTTTGCATGACAACACTCTTCTTCATAGTCCCCTCCTCATATCGAAATTCCTTGCGAAAATACAAAAAAGGTATTAAGCCACATTCTTCGTACTCCCTTGGTTTTGCTCCTTGTAACTTCATTCTATTTCCTAGACAGGACCGTCGCTTGTAGGGTAGTAAATTTGAATCCAGGTGTAAAATCAAAATTGAGTCGTCAAACGCATAAATGAAAAAGAGTAAAATTCGATTCTAGAAGTGTATCTATGACTCGTGCAAGTGGTAGAAAAATTTATACAGCTTTATTTAAGCAATATTCATACTTATTTACCTACAATCTGAAATTTTACCTGTCCAAAAGCTTGTTTTGTATTTTTACCGTGGTGTTTAGTACAGTAACTAGCACCTTTACAATCCAACCAACCAACCATCGAGATACAACACAAATTATGAATTCCTAAGAGGAAATAAAAACAGTAACATTAGTTTCTTAAAGAATCTTCTGGAATGTGGCTTTTAAATTATGTTCAATTCGAAAAAGCTAGGAAGTTCAAACCAATATATATTGTTAAATAAATCTTATGCTGTGTTGTTGAACAGTGAAATATCAAAATACCAAATACACTTTAAAATATTCTCAAAGTAGTAATCCTAAATTTTTCAGGATCATTCCGTACCGATAATTACTTAAATATTTTATTTACTAGACTTTTCGTATAAATAAAGATTTCGGATGTTTACATAGAGAATAGCCATTCCTTAAAATATTTTTCTTCTAATTTCTTTAGAAACGTGAAAAAGGATATAATTTATATTTTACCCAGGCATGGATCCTCAGACCTTTGAAAAAGAAAAGAAAAGTTGTTAATGAACCAAGATAACGAAATAATCAGAGAAACTTCATAGGTATTACTCATTATTGATATAATATATAGAAATATATGGTTGGCCGGTTACATTTTATTGTGCTAAGATTTATGAGGGACAGGCTGTGTTAAATGAGTTAAATTCATAATGAGTTAAAACGCTCAAAATATATTCGTAGTACAATTGTAACAAATTAAAATAAGAAAGAAAATGACAATAAATAAATAAGTAGTTTTTATAAACCAGTTTAAAACATCCAAAGTGTCAACATCAAATTCTTTACAATAATTGCAAATATATCCATGGAGAATAAAACCTAAACATTATAGTTTCATGCCAGGTAAATATATTACATAGATAATAAGAGTTGGTCTACATTCATTGAACTTAAGGGAACAGTCTTAAAAAGTTAAAAATATAAAGACGAGTATGTTTGTTCTACAATGATGCCATTTAGGATAAATTAGGACACATGAGATTTTCAACGAAGAACTACACAATAAGCATATCGGTTGCTGTTGGACCTGTAAGAGATGTGAAAGGGTAAAAATGTATACCTAAACAATTGACAGTTTCTCTACATTGGAGGCAAATCCATATGCAGAATATTTTCTTTATATAATGTAGTTTTTTAATCACTCTGAATATTTCATTCTTTTTGGAATATTTTATATAAAGCTTTATAATTTTAAATTTTATGTTTGCCTCATTAGTTTTGATGACAGCATGCCTTGGCACCATAATAATAAATCATCGATTTCTGAATTTTGGATACATGATGAGATGAATAAATAAGTTATATGATAAACATTTTCTAGACATATTAGAGACCCTAGCCGTGACTCTTTGTGTAGATTATAATTTCTTCCGAGTCAAGAGATATTCCCTAAAAATGTACGTCTATATATGTATATTCCATGTCATTATAGCATCTTCATTTTTACAATTTTCTGATAAACATTGTCATGTTTAGCATTGTTAAGAAAACACTGTTTTAAAAAACTACAGTTGTAATTATAGTTCAGCTGACACAAAACGTATTTCAAAATATTTTGAAGTAAGAGATAAGTTTGATATTGTTAAAAATTATATCTACTCCTTTTTTTTTCTAACTACTACACATAGAGATGAACCTGAACTGAGTTGTCGTATATCAATAAATAATAGTACATATTATAATTTAACAGTTATATATTTTCACTAACTAATGTTTTTTTCTCTCCTGAGGAATGGTCCAACTTCTGTAACTGAATGTGAAAATCCTTTTTTCTTGCTTTCTACAAAATTAATTGATTTGATTTTTATTCTACTAGTTCGTAATAAAGGAAGAGAAAGTAGTATAAATTACACGCAAGTTTTCGATCCATTAATTAGTCTAGAAACTTCTTAATGTTTTAGTTTTGTATGATGTTAATTCATTTGCAGTTCATTTATCATTGAACAATTTAAGTTCGTCGGTGTTTCTTACACTTTTTAAAAATATATTATTTCCATTGCATTATCCAATTAATTAGATAAATATAAAAAAAGGCCAATTCTAGAATTTTTTATGTTGTTTACAATTGATTATAATTTATTTCAAACAATGAAAATATGTGCAAATGGTGCAAAACTTAAATCTTCATTTTTGAAAATATTTCTTCTTTAATTTGATTTAGATATTAAGTACTTTATAAAACGTTTTCATAAAAAGTGCTTAAAGTATATTTTTAGCTATTTCATAGTTAATTAACACATATATAAAATATTTTATTGATTTTTCTTAAAAATTAGATTTATTTCTTTCATTTTTATAAAAACCATATCTAATAAAATTATAGCTGTAATGACTATTCCTCCGCTATAGTTAAATAATATAGCAAATTAATCTAAAACGTGGTTATTTTGTTTTAATAGTATAAATAAGTAAATGTGTAAGATCTACAATTACTTAAAATATTTGTACATAAGCCTAGCATATAATTAGAATTTATTTAAACTGTGATATTTTTAAAGGCAAAAAGTTATATATAACGCTGGACCTAAATATTTAGGGAGCTGCTTTCTGTACCGGTGTTTGTGGGTTTCAATCACACTAATATACTGGAGGGTTGGTGTTAAGAATCGGCTTTAAGCAGTAGACTCTTGTTTCTTTAGTCCTCATGCAGAAATAATGTAGACCGTAGTGCCTACAACCAAACACATAATACTGGTTATCCCTACGCATGTTTTTCACACAAAGAACTCTTTTTTCGAATCTGATGAGTCATGTACATGAAACAGCTTAGGGTTTTGTATCATTATATGGATTTTCGGATATCGTGATCATAAAGGCTGTGTCAGTCATAAATTTCAAACTTTATATTAGCTTCAGACAGCATATATTTTACAAATATATTCAATAAAATTGCTGTCGTAAAATTTTCTAAATTATTAAATTTGGTATCGCGTATTCGCAAGAGAACCAAGTCACCTGAATCACGAAGTCTGATTCAAAACAGGAAAAAATGTAAATCTGCAGCATTGTTACAAAATTGAACCTATCAATAAGTATACAAACTGTTTAATAAAAATACCGTGATAAAATTTTATGTTTTTGCAATGTGTTATATCATATTTTTAAGAAGCCCAGGTGACCTGAATCGCAAAGTCTTATTTCAAAATAGTACAAAATATAAATCTGCACCATTGTTACAAAAGTGAGCCTATCAATGAATGTACAAATGGTTCCATAAAAATACCATGATAAAGTTTTATGATTATCCAATGTGTTATAACGTATTTATAGGATTCCCAAGTGACCTGAATTGCAAAGTCTTATTCAAAAAAGAAAAAAACTAAATCGGTACCAATGTTAGAAAAGTGGACCTATCAATAAATATATAGAAATTATTCAATAAAATTTTGTGTGATATTTTTATAAATCATTTAGTGAGGTATAGTGCTTTTACAAATTACTTAAGTGACCTGAATCACAAATTCTTTTTCATAAAAAATGTAAATCCAACATACTGTTAGAAAAGTGGTCCTATAAAGTGGCCACTTAAAGTGACCCTAAAAAACATACAAAATCATCAATTTTCAAAATAATCAAAATTTTATGAATTATTCAAATTGGTATATAAAGCATATTTGAAAGAGGCCAGAGTGACCTGAATCACAAAGTCTTATTAACACAAAACGAAAAGAAAATGGAAATCTGTACCATTGTTAGAAAAAAGTTAACCTATAAAAGGTTATAACCCATGTACGTTTAAAATACTGTTCTTTCATAGATGAATAGTTTTAAAACATTTTTTTCTGAGAATTTCATGGATGACATAAAATCTGTACTTGAGAAACAGAAATAATCCATAATTTAAGCGCATGGGTTTATTTTTTTGATCTACAAAAACGGAGCAGAAACATCGGTAAAAATACATATTTCAATCTAAATTTGAAACTCGCCGTTTTCGAAAGGACATGACACCCACGAATTTTCCAGAAGTGACAATACATTTAATGGCAAACACTTTACTTCTTTTATATGTTCTGAAACTTTCAGTTCATTTTTGACAGGTGTTGCAAAGAGCTTACATTTCCAAATGTAAAGCGTTGAGTTACCATAATGGCTTCTGTCCTTTTCTTTTTTCGAACGCATCATTCTTCTCTTGTCAACCGCATGAACTTTTAGAACACGATTTTCTAAGTCTTTGTGTTCCCAAAAGCTTATTTTAATTGTCAAAAGTGGTAAAATTTATGCTAATAAGCATTTACCATATGTTACAGCATTTATAATGTTCTGACTTATTGATATTTTTATCCTTTTTATTAAAATAAATTTTATTTTATGAAACGAAAAAGCTTGTCGTCGGTACACCAAACGAACATTCTAACCGTCACAAGCTGTATTAATATATTTAGGTATCGGAAATATTTTAAATTAAATACTATATTGATGCTTAATACCTGGAGATTCCTGTATTGGCAATCATCATGAATTTCTTGTAGATGACGGAGACAACTTAATTCTCAACATATCCTTTAATCTTGCACAGATTACACTTACTACACATCTTACACATAATAATTGTGAAAGCTATCATTGCACTCATGATTAATAATTATTAAATGGCGAAGACATCTTATTTACAGATGTAATTTTTTTAAACGCATGAATAGAGATTTTACACTTACAGCACATATTAGACATAAAGTATAATATAGAATGCTGTAACGTTAATAAAGTCGTCAAGCAGTTTTCTTCAGACCATATCATACCGTTTAGGGTCTCGTTGTGTTATATCAAGCCGTATTTTGCTTCGCGACCTCACTGACGCAGCGTTGATGTGATCGCCAATTCATTGTTCGAGGGGTCGAGTCGCCTCAACAATTTTCTGCCAGGTACTCTGTGAAGATTTGTGATTGGAAAGAAGAGGTGTGTACTTGAATCCTAGCTATCGGAAGCTTATTATACAAATGCATTTGTTTACAGTTAGTTTCTGATGCTACGAATATACTCATTACATTACTAAAACGGTGTGGCATAATATTCCAGTACCGTATAATAGAGAAGAAGCTCAGTATCTCAGCTCTTCGTTCTGCCAATAAAGTATCAAGTACTAAATAACAGATTTCTGGGTGAAAATGTCAAGATTTCTACCTCTTACTTTACATTTAAGTGGCAATATATTTTCATTAATTGAATTTATAAAGATTTCACTGGTAAAACACTGATCGACAATTGGTAAGAGCAGATTTCAATAGTAGGGATATCAATAACAAAATGGAAAGGATGATCAGTGAAATTAGTAAAGGTGCGAATTACTCTACGGAATGTTGTACATATACAAATTTTGGATTGCAAAGGATGTTAAATAAAATCTCTGATAAGATATATAAAGAATTTGACTCATAATTACCATTGTTGTTCAAATGCATAGTTAATCAAAGAGAATCAAATGTGTGAGAGTGCAGCTACGTTTTACATAAGGTTTGCGAAACTGATTTGCTTGCCGCACTCACACGTTGTGGGTTGCATGCCCAAGTATTTTTATGCTACTCTAGGAAGCGTGTGGTGTGAAAACGATTGCACTTAAACTTCACCAAGTTTTGGAGAGTTGTGATTGGTCACCAGGAGACGATTCAGGACCATCCTTGGAGTCCCGGTCCTTCTAAACACAGCCGGGAAAGGACGCATTGTGCACAGGATAATGGAAAAAGTATAGCAATGTACTACACCACAGCAAATTGAAGTACTTGTAATTGTTGGTATGTATTCCAAAACTAACTTAGGGCTATTTTACGGTGGCAGTATTTTTAGAAAAATTGAAGAAGAATAAAAAATAACAGATGTTGCCAGGGAATGCCAGGGAATGTCTGTCTCAGCTCTGTTTCATGTCTTTGAAAATAGTTCCAAACGAATAGCATATGTAGTAGACAGTGGATGTCATGTTTCCAGTAAGATGCCTGAAGAAATTTATACATAGCCAAGAAACTGGCAAAGCACATCTACTGAGGAAGAAAGAACAGGTTTCTAGAAAAATTTAGCCAGATGTTTGCATCAAGGACTATACATCCATTGTCTTATTGTATACATCCCAATGTCTGGAAGGGGCTTTGCCTTCTGTTTGCTATGGTGTTGCCAGCATTTGAATTGGAGGGTAGATGACAAAACTTGTGTACCATTTATTAGATGAATTTTAGGTTTGTTGCACATTTTCCATAAAAATTTACAGGATAGTTACCGACAGCTAACATGAAGTGTCTTAGTATGGGCTAGAGTTACGATCTGTATTTCATAACTCTAGAATCAAATGCCATCGAATCAAATTTCAATCGAATTTCAGTGAAGAGTTTATCATTCGTTTGTAGAATTACAAACTTATTTTTATCATTTCCAATTATTGTTCTGTTTTTTTTGCGGCATACGATTTATATAACTGCAAGCGTATAGTGTAAGTGTTTAAAGCAAATAGTAATGTCATAACGTTCCATTTAGTTAATTTTAATTCTGTTCCATTTAGTTTCCATTAATTCTATAAGCTTCCCTTAAAAATTCCCTGTTTGTAACTTTCCTGCCATGCTCCCAATTATCACGTTGGTGAGTCGAAAAACCTATTTTTTTATCGCATAAGCCGCTCTGGATATTCAATCAGTTGACATCACACATACCAGGAGCGTCACTTGGAGTTTTCCTTGGCGAGTGCTGCATTGCAATAGTTTTATAAATTCAACTTTTTCATGATATGACATATCCCCACTCCACACACATTGGTATGTTTTAGTCCTGCGCTTGGAGGTGTTCCACCGTGCCTCCAGACCACTGGAATGTTGATGAGTTTTCCAGCCATCAGCGGTTGCCAGCCGTTTCAGCCCTGCAGACTCGAGATACTCTTCACTTAGACTTGATTCTGCATTTGGACTTGACTTGCTTTCCACACTGGCGGTTCTTATCCGGGCAGACAGGATGGAGGAGAGAGAGAGACCTGGATCTCGAAATGAGAAGAGGAGCTCAGAGTTCCATCCTCCATAATCGTCTTACCTTTTTAGTCCATTTTTGTTTTCTCCTTTTTTTATTAATTTTTATCTTTAAAAAAATTCAATCAATTGTCTTCTATTAATTTTTAAAATTTTATATTAATATCAATAAAATCCATTAATTCAGTAATTTCTCCTCTCCTTTATTTTTAATGCCTGTTGTGTTTTTACTTAAAATTTAAACTTAATTTGGCGAAAAGCCAAATTCAATTTATATATTAAATATTGGGTTAAGGACATAACGCTTATTACCACTTTACATCATCCACTCAAATAATATATTTTTTATTGTCTTTTCTATGGGTTTCTTTTTCAGGTACAAATCTTTTTATGTTTTGTTTGACTCCTAGTTCCCCATAGAAACCCCACTTCCACAGTAAAACACCATACCAGAAGTAATAAGAAAAATATACTCGTTGCTTTGCCTTGCCATGTTAATGACTTAGAATGCAGCAGAGCTATATATTCTGCATAAACAGAAACCTAACAATTTGTTTTCCATAAATGCAATGCTACTATATAATTCCCATTTTCCTGGGGCTTATAGATTATGTTTTCTCACCGAAGCTTTGTGGTTTCGTTTAAAATTATATCTGAACTACTTTCTAAATGTATTGTTTAAAAAATACTGTATAAGCTTTAAGCCCTTACAACCGAATTTCAACCAAAAGATTATCAAACGCTTGTAGAATTAGAAACTTATCAATACTTCAATATTTTGTCCTGTTTCTTATAACATTCGATTTATTTAACAACATAAATATGGTATAAGTATATAAAACAAACTGTAATAGACAAAACTATACACTTTGTTATCGCCTTGTCTAATAAACTAGTTTAATAAATGCAACAGGACAAACGCTTTCCCATAAACAGAAATCCAACATTTCTTTCCATAAATGCAATACTAAGTTGTAATTTATATTTTCTGGTGGCTTATAAATTGAATTCCGAAATCTTGTGGTTTCTTTTAAAACATCTTTGATTTAATCTCCATATTTTTTTGTTTCAAATTTCTTTCTATATATACTTAAAATATTGTTTCTAGAACCCAACCAAACATGAATTAAAGATTATCAAACAGTAGCCGAATTAAAATATTTTTATGTCTTACATTATTTGTCCTTTGTCTTACACCACAAAATTTAGTGAAATTCATAAATATGATATAAGCATATAAAACACGTAATAAGTAAAACATACTCTTTGCTTTTCCTTATTAAGTAAATGAATTTAAATGTAGAAGAGCTATCTCTCGCGCATAAACGATCATTTCTGCCCGCAAATACTGCGTTATAATTTATATTTCCAGTGGGTTACAAATTAAGATTTCTTAACGAAACTGTGTCGTTTCGTTTAAAAAAGTCTTTGATTTATTTCCCAATAGAGCGATTTCTCGCAACGTCAAGAATACGCTAATGCCCTTCACGTTCATTTTATATATATGATATAGGCCACCAATATTATGCCTTTCGGTTTGAAACGAAAGCCAGATTTCTCAAGAGTTGAGATGTGCCCTGCTGCATGAAATTGCCTTATAGAGCAATTTTGAGCATCGTGAGAAACTTCTTTAATACTCTTTCCATTCATTTTCCCGTTTACAGTAACCAATATGCTATCGTTCTGTTTTAAACAAAAGCCAAAAGGGTAATGAGTTGAGATGTGTTCTACTGCGTGAAATTTCTCTATTCTTTTGTCTAATAGTGCTACCATATTGCAGTCGAGATATGTCACAGGTGATATACGCGTTATAAGGATGTCAGAAGTTATCATTATGACGAGATAGAAAGAGGAATTTATGGTACCAAATTCTTATGTCTGGTGACTTTTGAAGCCATTATGATGTTGAAGTCCCCTGTGACATATCTAGATAACCTTAAAACATTATATATATATATATATATATATATATATATATATATATATATATATATATATATATATATATATATATATATATATATATATAACTATGCAATTTCAATCAAACTATTATCAAACGATAGTGGTATCACAAACTTTTCATCTCTTTCGTGTTTTGCCCTGTTTATTAAGACATGGTATTAGTTTAACTGCAAAAATACAGTATAAGTGTTTAAAACAAACTGTAATAGGTAAAATATACACTTTGCTTTCCCAAGTAAGCCGAATTAAAATGTATCAGAACAAACTCTTTCTCATAAACAGAAATCCAACGTTTGTTTTAATAAATGAAATACTTAGTTATATTTTATATTTCGTTATATTTTACATAGGCTTATAAATTATATTTTCTAGCCAAAATCTTGTGGTTTTCTTTAAAAAATCTCTGAACTACTTTACAAATATAGTGGTTAAAATACTTTCTGGATACACTAAAAATATTTTTTTAAATCAAAAATGAATGTATACTAAAAGAATATCAAATGCTAGTAGAATTACAAACTTTTCATTACTTACATTTTTTTGTCCTGTTTCTTATAGCATCCGATTTATTTAACAGCACAAACTAATATACGTGCATAATGAAAACTGTAATAGGAAAATATACACTTTGTTATTGCCTTGTCAAATAAACGAATATAAACACAGCTGATCAAACGCTTTCGCATAAACAGAAGTCCAACATTTGTTTCCATAAATGCAATACTACTTTATAATTTATATTTTCCCATGACTTATAGATTATGTTCTCTAAATCGTGTGGCTTCGTTTAAATCCACCTTTGATTTATTTTCCAAATGTATTGTTTCAATATTTTATTCTGGATACGTTAAAACATTATTTCTAGAACCCAATCAAATATGAATTAAAAATTATCAAACGCTAGTAGAATATTTTCATCACTCTTGTTCTTTCTCTTTTTCTTACTTTCTATGGTTTTTTAAAATGCATACATACCATATAAGTGTTTAAATGATACTATAATGGGAAAAATGTACAGACTGTTTGTTATTGCCTTGTCAAATAAACCGAATTTAAATGTAGCAGAATACATTCTTTTGGATAAGAGGGAATCCAACATTTGTTTCCATAAATGCAATAATATTACGTTATAAATTATGTTTCCCCGTGGCCCTCTCAGAGGTAATAGATGAATGCTGAGATTAAGCACACTGTAATGACGTCAGGAGCAAGATGAAAGGGAGGTTAGGGGAATGAAATCAGTTTTGCTTCACCTTCAATATTTTGACTGTAAATAATCATTCGGCCAAATGGAAGAAAGGGAGGGCGATGCATTTTTCGGGTAGTTGCAGTTCGCACTGTCGTAGAAATAGATGATATGTGGAACTCTGAGGAATTGTTTCTAATATTACGTATCATATAACGTTAGGTTGGTGAAGAATACTTACATACAATAATACATTAATAAAGAGTTTTTGATAAAATTATTGAAATATATTCTCTTAGATATAGCCCTGTGTATAAATTTCGTCATTTTCATACTATGTGTTTATTAAGTCTTTATCACATGTCAATATACATATGTTAAATAAGTTAAAATTATAAATAAAATATTAAAAAACACTTTTATTTAACAAAAAAATTGATTAAAAATGCACACAATGTAAAAATATTATTTGAGTTTTTAGGCATGTCGCTTGAAAATAGATGGCGATAGTAGTTTAAATTTTTTACAATTGACATTCCAGTGAACAGATTTTATTTTTTCTCCAATCTATTTTTATGGTTGCGTAATGCATTGTGACTAAACCTATGTGCAAAATCTCAGATGTTTAACCAGTCATAAAGATAGCTAAAATTGATTTCAAAACAACTATAGACTTGAAAGTAAAATTATATAAAAGCACAAATCAGCTGATTCAGTTTGTGACTCTTTTCTCGTTGAAAAATATTTGGATAGCAATTGTGTAATAGCAGAACATTTTCAAACTATAAAGTACCTTATCACTTGTCAAACTAAACTAAAATAAATCGAATGAAATCATATGCTGTATATTTAATGTTGTAAAAAAATTATGGCGTTGTGACATTAGCAACATTGTTAAATAAAAGTGTTTTTTAATATTTTATTTATAATTTTAACTTATTTAACATATGTATATTGACATGTGATAAAGACTTAATAAACACATAGTATGAAAATGACGAAATTTATACACAGGGCTATATCTAAGAAAAATTATACAAGCATTAAAAACACTAAGAAAATATTTTAAAAAGTAAGTTCGTAAAAACTGGCTAATTTATTAAATTTCATTTATTAGGATATTTTTCTTTATAAGTAGTACATAAACTCTTTTGAATTTTTTCTTTTAAGCAATTCAAATTTTAATTTGACATTATGTCGCTCAATTCTGGTAGATGTCCAATATTTCATTTCTGACATAGTAACATTCAAAATATTAGCTAGCATTTGTACGGCATTGAGTGATATATATGGACAACCTGTATTACTTATTAAAATTAAATATACGATAAACTTTTAAATTTAATATCCTAAATATCATTTAATGCTGTATCACTGCATGTCATTAAAATATTATTTTTGAAATTTTATGACATTAACAACTTTAGTAAAAAGGATTTTTAAAGTGAGTATGTTTATTAAGTTTTTTTTAAAATTTAATATTTTAGATTTAAGAAATTATATTAATAAAAATATCTTAAAAATAAAGATTTGTAAAAACTGGCAAATTTATTAAATTTAATATTTTAGAAATAAAAGATTATATTAAGAAATTTATATTAAGAGAAATATTTTAAAAGTAATATTGATAAAAATTGGCAAATTTATTAAATTTTATTTGCTATAATATTTCTCTCATAAGCGATACATAAACTCTTTGAAATATTTTATTTTAATCGATTTCAAGTTTTTCGGTCAATATCGGTAGATGTCCAAAATTTAATGTCCGTCATAGCGATATTCAAAATATTGGGCAACAATTCAGCGATATATATGTGTTATCTATGATAATTAATTTAATTAATAATACATTGTATATAAAAATTTATAATACTTATTATGATATGATATTATAATGCTGAATATTTAAAAAAATATTTTTTGGCAGTGAATGTCATTATCAATATTAAGAAAGAGGTTTAAGAAAGAAAATTTTGTAAAAACTAACAAATTTATTAAATTTCCTTTTTTTAGTACATTTCTCTTACATAAGCAATACATAATTTCTTTGAAATATTTTCTTTTAATCTATTTTAATTTTAATTTTACATCATGTCTGTCAATGTCGGTAAATGTTTAAAATTTTATGTCTGAATAGAGACATACAAAATATTGGACAATATATGTACGGCATTGATCAATATATATTCTGTTAGCTAAGACGGTTAACACAACGAAATATACAACACATTTGAAAAAACATCATCCTAACTATTCGGATATGATGTTTTAAATAAAATGAAACTTTTTTAAAATTAAATTGTTGTAGTCATAAAACCTTAACACAAATATTTTATACAATGGCTTATTCCTACTTGTATTACTTACTCATTCAGTGTTTAAATGACTTTTACAAAATGTCTTTGATTTTACGCATATATGCATATTTATTTTAAAAAATATTAATATTATTTATGTCAAAGAAGTGTTAATCATACAAACTTTATATCTTCTTACTAACATATCTCAAATTTAGCTAAGTGAACCCCTTTTCTATAGCATTATTCATTATGATGAGAAATTCAAAATTTTCTCTGATGAAATTAATATATTAGGAAAGTTACAGTCTTCCTAATTATAAATTAATATTCCGTTAGTCTTTGACCTTGAAGATTTCTGAGGAATGAAACAATTAATGGCTAATTCTGAGTGACGACCATGTGGGTGACTGTCTCCAAGCCTTAATATATTAATTCAAAATATATTACTCAGAATAATTGATACAACAAAAGGACATAGGTAAGACTGAATGTTTGATCGATTGTATTAAATGGATACGAATAGTTTTAAAAGAACAGAGCATTACAAACATATAAATGACTTTTAAAATTTATGAATTTTTGAGTATCACCTATTTAATTTAAGGATGACAATAGTTAAAGCAGAAGGGATATTCCGGAGAAAAAGTGAATATTAAGAGACACTGCAAGATTTTCTATAACTTTTATTTAAAAATTATGAGATTTTAAAGGAGATTATGAAAAGATATTATATATATATATATATCAAAGAGTCACATCTTTTCTCACATCTTCGAACACGTTTAAAAGAATAGCAAGAACCACCTCATAAAAATAATTTACTTTTGTTTTATGGTAAAGTTAATAAATAGTCATTTTATATAATTAGTATTTTTTGCAAACTTTGAGTGAAATATACTCAGATGGCAATAGAATATTTTTAATACTCGTATACAATTAAAATTCAATAGAATTTGGTCTTTTCGATATATAACACAATATACAATAAAAAGCATTTAGCTATAATTTTCCGATAAAACATGTTCTTATTTATGCATATCTCTCTAAAGTTAAATCAATTATTAACAGTCTGTGCTACAATGTACTTCTTTTGTCCTAAAAATCTTAGCAGCTAATTTAAGTGGATTTATAAATAATAAAGAGTCTTAAATCGTTCTCAAAAGTGACCTGTTTTTATAGACAATAAACTTTAAAATAATGTTTAGAAGATTATAAATGATTGTGAATTATTTTATGTCTGTTTCAACTTTTAGAAAATAATAAAATGGAATAATTTGTCTGAATTTAGTATAGAAAGATTTAGAACAATTAATATGTAATAGATATATGTAATATGTAATATATCAATAGACAAACACATATGCTATACTATGGTCCATATGATAACTTAAATTCCCATATTGGTAATTAGAACCTACAACTTAAATTACACAGACTTGAAACCTGCCTTTCATTGAATGTACAAAAATATTTTTCATACAAAATATTCAAAAACTTTAAAAAATAGCAGAATAGATAGAACTAGTAAGAAAGTAAAATTAATTGATATTGAATAAGTATAATTAATTGATAATAATAAATTAGTTGAAATTTATTATTATAAATGAAATTAATTAATTGAAGGTATAATTATTAAATTTAATTGATAATTAGTTCCAAGTTTTCCGAGAAAGACTGCAGTGACTCTTTTTAAAGGTTGACTGGACATGACCATCTCTACAGAATTAGGGTGATGGATTCACGGGACTGTGGTTTGTGTAACTCTAGTTATCCAATGAGTTTTGAAAATTTAAATAATTGTGTTGTATCCTCTCAGTATGAGGGCATTATTAAAAAATATTGGTGAACCCATGAACTAATGGCTTAGATGGTAATTGTTCGGCATTTGTAAAATAAATAAATAACTAATTGATAAAAATAATCTAACTTCTTTAATTATGGAAATAGTATTAATACACACGAAGTCTTTCTTCATATTACACGTATTTAATATATAAAACAAAATTTTCTTCATTTAGAAGTGTGCTACCATAATATGTTAAAGCTTTAGTCTTCATACATAATTCACAGCTTTAAATGTATAATTCTTATAAAGTTTGATTATTACTATAGAAAAGTTATTTATCAAAATGCCATGAAATGTGACTTGCTGTCAATTAGATTCAAAATATTTATTACTAAATTCCAAGAAAGATATATTATTATTTTATTTTCTATTGCATAAAAAAGGTTTTGATACTTTATTTTACTAAGCATTTAGTGTAAAATTTTATGCATACCATTTTATATAATTCAATTTGTTTACTCAAATTCAAAGCTCATTCTTATTTGCTTTTATATAACCTTAATTATTTTATGAAATGTATTTTCCATCCTTGCATTCTTTCGACTAAAATAAATTATGATTTATTATCCTAATACATGAAAAGTTTTATTAAATCTAAACGCATTTGATTGGATTGAAACAAACTCTTGGATCCCTAATCCCTTGACCCATTCATAACTCGAGATAGATAGAACCCTCAGGACATAATAATTTATTACGTTAGATAAAATATCTAGTAATAAATGATTGCGCTTTTTCTGTATCATGGAGCAGAATCCATTACGGATTCGTGGCCAGAGATTTCAAACTTTTTTCGCTATTTTTTTTTCTGAATATCATGCTTATATAAGATATCTTAACAGGGTAATTATACTTTTAAATTATTTTATTAATTCTGTTATCTCATTTTCGTATAATAGATGACTATGCCAAACAAAAGTTACATTTTTAGTGTTTTGATCAATAAAGCGAATTTGGGATTTAGTTTGCAAACGTATATATATATATATATATATATATATATATATATATATATATATATATATATATATATTTATTTATTTATTTATTTATTTTTTTTTTTAGAAAAAAATATTTAGAAAAACAAACTTTTGAAACAATAAGGTATAAAAATGTATTTTTAGGGGAGTTTTACTGAACTAGCCTATTTATTTTAAAAGCAGATAATATCTCTTATAGCCATTGTATCAATAAGATAACAAAAATGGTTTTAGTGATATCAATAAAATATAAAGTTTGGATACAAATAACAATAAATAAATGTAATATAACCCACTATCAGACATAAAAATACCTTAGTCGTTTTAAAACCAACAATATCCATAATAGCTATTGCTGAATTTCATGTTAAGATAAGATACCTTTACAGGGTTCATTATTTTTTAAAATTATTTTCCAAATTGTTTTATCTAATTTACGTACAATAAATGGTTACGTCAAACAAAAGATTAATAGATTGACCGTTGAAATGAATATGTTAACATTTCTTTCTGTTTACGAAAAGTATTTTTTATGCAATGTAAAATGCTCACAAAAATGTACTTTTGTAACAATAAAATAAAAAGAAATAATTTTAGAAATTTTTTACTGAAACAGCTTATTCCTTTCAAAAACAGATATTCATTATAATCATTGTATCAATAAGATATATAAATGTATTTTTTTTATTTGGAGTGCTACGGTCTACTTTTCGCAACACGAAGGTTAATGTGACCGGTACCTACAGCTTAAAGCCGATTCTGAACGGCTATGAACGTTCATGCCACTATGGGATTCTAACCAACGAACTCAGGTACCAAAGCTCAGCACCCTAACTAATCGGCCATCGTTCGGTTTAATAATAACAATTTGAAGATAATAATAAAGTATAAAAATGAGGTTTTAGAGAAGTTTTATTAAAATACCTTACTTTTTCATAAGGGCATATATTATTTGGAGACATATTATGTTCATTAATAAAAATTCCTGATAATTCACGTGCAAAAAATGTATTATTTTCCTTAGTATAACCAGAATCAAAACATGTATTACATTTTTCTAAATACCAGTAAATTAATATCAAAAAGTATTAATAAGGTTAAAATCCCGAGAAAAAGATAATTAGTCATTCCTGGGTTGGGTTGTTAGTCAAAAAAGAGTTTCCTAGATAAAGGCATGAATGCTATTACACTGAAATTGAATGTTAATTTCATTTTCTCTTTAATATCATGTTATGCGGCATTCTTTTGTATCACTTTTGAGAATTAAAAACGTTTCTGTCAGTATAATTTACATTTCCTTGTGCAAATTAAAAGGAAATAATGTAATCGCAAAAAAATTCAGTATTCCATCTTGAAATAAAATGTTAACTTTGACCATTCCTTTCTAAATGTTTTTTGAAAATTTCAGTGTTATCTTAAATTTTAAATTTCAAATATCTATCTCAACCATTCCATGACGACAATTCTCCTTGGACTAAAGTAGACTCGCTCCCTTTCAAAACTGTCTGAAAGAAACACACACCATTGGTCTCAGGGAGTAAAATCATCTCCCATCTAGGCAAGCCGAACGCTGGCCGATTGGTTAGGGCGCTGATCGTCGGTACCGGAGTTCGTGGGTTCGAATCCCATTATGGCATGGATGTTCGTAGCCGTTCGGAATCGGCTTTAAGCAGTAGGTTCCGGTCTCATTAGCCCTCGTGTGCAAAACAGTAGACCGTAGCGCTCCAAACCAAACCAAACCAAACCCATCTAGGCAAATATATATAGATTTTCTTGATACCATTGATCCAGACGCAACAGAGGGATTGCAAGATTCGGGCCCACCACCAAATTTTACAATATGTTCGAGGCCCCTCCAGATGTAACAGATCAACCCTATAAGGCTGCAACCCTGTGTTTGGTGATAGTAGCCATCTGGCTACTGGACTTTTAAAGTCTCCGGATTTGACATTTTCGGACACGACTGAGAAACATGAGATATCTGTTGGAAATGGTTACTAAACGACAGTGTGGTAAGAATCGATCTTCCTGAAGATACGGATTTTCTGATTGATTATATTTTGAAAAGGGGAGACGGAATGTTTTAGCCCTAGAGAAGCGGATAGAAAAGAGTAGAAGAAGAAATCTCAGAGTGCCTTGGATGGATGAACTTGGAAGGAGTAAATTTAGTTGATTCTCATTTTTCGTCACGACAAAAAAAGGAAACCGAATGTTATTTCTTTTATCTTTGAGATCGCTGATCCATGAAATGTTCTTCATGGCCTTCTCTCCAGCTGGTCGAATGATGTTGTCTTATTCACTTAATTCATATGATTAAAAATAAATACTTGTTTTCCTATTAACGTTGGAGTCCAGTCGGACTGTTTTCTTCATCCTGACAACACGGAAAAACCCATTGTAACTGCCCTAGTGACAATTAAGTTTGCAGATTACATTATATCCCAAAAGATATTTTTTGAGGTTTGCCCAGTAGCCACATTGGTATGACTCCGTATATTAAAGACCACATTAATTTACTATTAAAATAAAGTTATTTATGTCATGTGAATAATTTTTATTAAATGATAGCAGAAAGTACCACATAATGAATCAAATTTCATGTAGGAACTATCTAATATAATTTTACTGTCTAACTCTAATTTTACTAGTTTTTTAAAAGTCAGTTCGAAGTAGTTTCAGCAGTTTATAAAAGCTATTAGTAAATTATTTGTACAATTTTAAGAAAATATAGAGATAAGATGCAAACTAATCGCAAAATAAAAATAAATACACTATTTTAATTATTATGTCTGAGCAATTTTCTTTCTCATGAAAGAAAAAGAAAAACGGTCAACCAAACGTGAATGGCAATTTAAAATACTCCAATCTCTGCAATAAAAGGAAAGTTAAATAACCTATAATATTAACTTACCCCTCAGCTCATTAGAGGGGATTTACATGAGCCTTACAGATTATGCTTTGCCTATATATTTAACGAAGGCTTACGTAAATGTGGTTCTCTCACGACCTTCATGGGAAACTGCAAGATGATGGCAAAGATGCTTAATGATGATAATAATCATTCTTCACATAGAGAGGGGCAATATATAATATAACCATTCAAGGAATAATTTGGTATTTGTTATTTATTTCTGTGAATATAAATTAATGTATAATATTTTTGTGAAGCTAATAATTAAACATAGAATAGTTTTCTAATTCTCTTTTCTAACAGCGTCATGTGTAAAATTTTATAAAATATTTGTCTGACTATGACAATGGCTTGAAAGGTTCAATTCTCAAACGATGCTAAGTTATCAATATAAATTAATAAATTTAATTACAATAAATGGAGAAATAGAGTAAAGTCAATATTACTGGCTATTAATTACTGGATTCCGTGCAAAACGTTTATCAATAACACAAAAAAAAGTAAAATTTAAATAGTAAATAATATTAAATAAAGCCCTAATTATTGATATCAGCAAAGATTTTAACTCAGGAAAATTTCGGTGTTTTATTTAGAGTACTTATTTAATTCTAGTCAAAATATATTTCAGAAAACTTTATAGAATATTGTAATTTAAGAGTACATACAGCTATTCAAGATATTATATATTAATTTTAATTATCTAAAATTTAATTAATAGTAGATGAACAAGTTCTAGTCAGTTTACACTTTAAGAACACACTAGTTTTAAATATCACTCAGCTTTGTCATTTCAATAAGTATATTTTGTAAAATGACACAAAAATAGATATTATAGAAAAAAAATTAAATTCATTGAACATCAGAATAATTTTTAATATATATATATATATATATATATATATATATATATATATATATATATATATATATATATATATATATATATATATATATATATATATATATATATATATATATATATGTATATATATATATATATATATATGTATATATATATATATATGTATATATATATGTATATATATATATATATATATATATATATATATATATATATATATATATATATATATATATATATATATATATATATATATATATATATATATATATATATATATATTAGAAAATAAAGAGGTAAAATTTTTCAGTTTTGCTAGCCAAAACTTATCTTTATTTTTAAAACGTACATACTATTTCAAAATTTAAAATATTGAAATACTGTTAAGAAATAAAAAGTTGAAAATAAATTACCTATCATTATGCCATAAAATATATTGATAAAATTATCATAATTGAGGTGAAAAATTATTTAGTTTGTGTTCGATATGAAAAAATAATTTCTAATTCATAAATATAAAAACTTATTTAACAGTTAAATATATTTCTTTTTTTTCTTTACTTGTTGAATGTATTTGAAGCAAGAAACTAAAGTTAGAACCTTAATAAAAGTCTTCGAAAATTATTTTTCAAGACAGAACAGCACTTTTTACTTTATATTGAACCTAAAATATAGTAACTAGGTTGAGACTTTTGAATTTTAAAGGTACTATATTTCATTAAGAAGATAATGGGTCTTCGAAATGACACGATTGAACAAAAATATTATTTTTGTTCTAAAATAACCAACTTAGATATGCTCTTCATTATCAAAAGTCATTTTTTTGAATAACATGACTATTTCCCTGTACTGAAACCTACTTTTTTTCACCCACTTTTACTTTAAAAGTAGTATCTTCAAGTTTGGCGATATTTGTATTGAATTAGTAATTTCAAATTATTCCAGGTGTGTTACTTTTGGCACTTTTATTACATATTTTGAATATTAATGTGTTTATAAACTTGTTTGTTACTACATTAGTCATGCTTTTGAAAATATTAATGAATTATCTTGATTTACAGAGAATTTAATAACATAAAACAACGAAAAAAATAGAGAAAAGTTTTACTTTAAAAATATTTTCCAGTTTGGTGATATTTGTATTAAATTAGTAGTTTCAAATTATTTCAGTTTCGTTTCATTCAGTATGCATATTTATTATATATTTTGGTGATTAACCTGTTTGTTACTAAATTGGTCATGCTTTTGAAAATAGGAAAGAATGTTCTTGTATTACAGACAATTAAATCCCATAAAACAACGAAAGAAATTGGCGAAAACTTTTACTTTTAAAAAGATGATCCAGATTGTCGATATTTGTATTAAATTAGTAATTTCAAATTATTCCAGGTACGTTACTCTCTATATAGTTTTATTACATGGTATAGAGTTTAAAGTATTTATTAATGTTGTTAAGATGAGGCCGACATAGCGTCAAGGCCAGCCGCAATCATAGTGTTAATTGGGAAAAAAACTAACTTTTCCTGCTGAATTTTGTTTATTAAATATTAAATAAAGATGTAAATGGCAATATATATATATAAAATGGTTTTAGGGCTATGACACCAAATTAAATACACTAGGTCGAAGATTTAACCAACATGGCGCTTTGATTAGAGAAGAGTTACAGTTGGACAAAGCAAGAGCGAGACCAACCTAGAAGTGAAAGAGGAGTGACCCTCCTTCGACCCTATTGGTCAAGAGTCGTTGCTAACCGCGGAGTAGCCCGCTTCGGCCCAACTGTAACTCTTTGTTACAAATGTGTTTATTACTAAAAACTGTGCATGTTTTAAAAAGTGCCAAAGTATTTTCTCGAATTACAGAGGATCCAAAAACATAAAATGGTGAAAATTTTACTTTTAAAAATATCTTCCACTTTGACGATATTAATATTGAATTAGTGATTTCAAATTATTTCAGGTGCTTTACTTTCTGTACTTTTAATAAATATTCTGGAGATTAATATGTTTATTAGTGTGTTTGTCCCTATACTGGGTATTCTTTCGAAATTAGCAAAACATTTTCTTGAATTACAGATAATTTAATATCGTAAAACGGCAAAAACCCTTGCTAAATCACTGTATAGTTTCAACTGTCTTATATTTAACGTAAGTAAAAATCGGTATCTAGTTGTATTTCCTTATAAATTCTAAAGATAAAATGAAAAAAAAGGCAATCGCTTAGTATGCGGTGTACTAGGAATATTTTTTAGAAAGTTTCTTGGACGACTCAGTATTTAACAAATAATATCATATTTTAAAGAAAAATTGTTTTATGATGTTTTATACAGCAACATTGTGTATTTTTTTATAAAAAATATTGCTAAAAATTTTATACTGTAAAAAATAAAATTGAACTTTCCTTTTCCCCGTAAATTTAAAATTTCATTATGAAGTTTGGAATATTATAAATATTTTATAATACTTCTATAGTATGCTTGCTCTTTATATTTAATGATTATATATTGCATGGAAGAATACAAAATAATATATTAAATCAACGTCATGATACATTCTACAAATGTTGGAATAATTCAATCGATAAAAATTCTTATTAACTATGACAATTTATTCTGATTTTTATCCATGATTACAACTCATGAATTATGGGCATAATGAATGTAAAAACAAAACTATCAACGAAACAAATTGCTTTAGAAACGACAATTTTCGTTTCGGTTTTTAAAAGAAAATTACATTCTGTCATATTTCAGATTCAATCTGTTGTCACAGATTCTTTATCCTCTGAAGAAAAGTGAAAAGTTTGAAAAAATTCCCCCAGAAACCATTCTTTCACTTTATTTTTATTGAATTAAAGTTCCAATATATTACCACTTTTCCTTGCACATTCTTTTCTTTTATCCGGTTCTTTGCTCGTATTTTCGCCTCTGTTTCGCCCATCCTTTTATTATTTTCGAACACTGAGAAAAAAAATGGTGCATGTATATTATAATCACGATTATATTAAAACGTGTATAGAAACTATACAAACGGCTTAGGCTGCAAATTCATGTCACGTTTGAATTTTATTTGTTGTGGAGTTTAATACTATAACTAATTCTTCTTGCTGTTACTAGGCTTTGTATTATATATTTTATAAACTATATCTTTTTATTCAACTTGGTTATATTCTTCATCAAATTATACAAAATTATTTTCTACCAGTGAATATAGAAATAGCATAGTTATCATTCCTCATTGGCCACATAGATGTATATAATATATATTTATAACTCAAATCTTTTGAATTCTAAATGATTTCAAAGTTTTTTATTTATCCTTTTATTACATTTAATTTTAAAATTCATGAGTAAATGTTTTAAACAGTTAAGAAAAATTAAATTTTTAATTATGTCATTCAAACAATATATATATATATATATATATATATATATATATATATATATATATATATATATATATATATATACACATATTATATATGTATGTATGTATACATATATATCCTTTTATATAAAATACAACACATTATTTAAAGATTCTTAAAAATTCTTACTATTTATAAAAGTGTACTTTTCTATTATTTTTTTTGTTTGTAATAACCCAATAAAATAATTTTTATTTGAAAATTCCTGAAAAGAAGTAGTTAGAGATATACATATAATTTAAACTTATCAATTCTATACATGTGTAAATCCTAATGGAAATCAAGAAGTGGAGAGGGAAAAGAACATCAGTTTACTTTGCTTTACACTTAATCCTTCATAAAAACACATATTAAATTTATATTTTAATATTTTTAAATACATGGGGAGTAAGTATTAGTTAAAGCTAGTTTAAAATGGTATTTACAATTCATAAAAACTGTTCTGAAACAGGTTATAAGAACGAATATAATTCAAATAGTAATAACATATTAAATAAGTACCTTAATTTATATCGAAGTAAAATAAATAACTGTTTCTTTATTTTAACTCTAAATTGCTTCTCACAAAAGCACACTCAAAAAAGGAAAAAGTTGATTCATTTAATATTTTTAGAGTAGACCACATAAAAACATTCTGGAAATGTTAAAAAAAAAACCCAGCTATTCTATGGAGTTTTAGAACAGACTTAAAATATATTCATTTATAAAATGGAAATTAAAGTTTTGCTGTATACACACTAGATATGCTTCCAAATATGTAATTATTAAAAACGTTCTTCATCGATTCCATAGTAGTATTAACTCAGGTATTAGAATCAGAAATTAGTCATGGTAGAATTATTTTTAATTTCCAGTACATGATTGTCAATGTAACTGAGATACAGTTATCGTAGTGTGAAATTATGTCGTTGAGAACACATGAGAAGTGAATATACTTAGTAAAAATAATTTATTTTTTTATTAATGACAGAAAACTGCCGGACACGTGTTAAGGACACAAAAAACATTACTAAATATGTTTGATCCATGAAAATGGCGAATCGACGAAAAGAAAACCATGATGATGAATTCTTATGAGAAATAATTTTAATCAGCGTTACGTCTGTGGCCTGTTAAAATATTAGGGATGAAAATGCCAACAAGGTCTTTAACGATGCAAATATATTCCTATTCTCCTGAGAGTTTTGGCATTTGGATTAGAGAAAAAAATACAACATGTAGCAATTATTAGTTCAAACTTTAGTAGTTGGAAGTGCGAAGGGAATTCTATTCTTTATAATTCATGCCTTTGACTCATCTTGGGTGGCTGGAAAAGTTAAGATTAAGAAAATTAGAACATGAAATAGGAGAATTTTGAAGAAAATTAAAGGTCATAAAGTTTTCTGTATGCTATTACCTTTATAATTTCATGTATAGAAATATATATAACAGGTATTGAATAAATTTTTAATCGGTTTCAATTAACTTTACTTGTGTGTCAGTTAGTATTTTAAAATCAATTTTTAATTGCCTTCCTGACTAGCTTGAGATCTGGATCTAGTAACAAAAAATAATCAACCATAAAACTTTAGAACGGGGAAACAGAATAAAATAAGTTTTGTAAATGCAAAAAATTGTTCAGCGTACTAGGAATTCCAGTTGTCTATGCTTTATAACAATATCGCCATCTAGCGGCATAACTGAATACTAATATAAAAGTCTTTTGTTTTTAGTGCATTTTTATCGTTTTCGTTGTGAGATAAAAGCTATTTCTTAAAGAGAAATTTTTTTGTAGATTTTATTGTTAATTAAATATGCATTTTACAATGTTATGAATTTAATATAGAAACAATGTAGGTATACAAATCATAGGAACAATATAAGTATTTAATACACGTATTTTCTGTCTAGAATGAATAACATTCTGGTATTGTAAAAACATTCTGGTTTTCTCCATGGCATTTAAACTTTACATATTTTGTAAAGCATGTGAAGATAACCATTGATTAAGATTCATATTCACAACAGATTAAAAAATATGAAAATTATACATGTTTCCTAGAAGAATATTTGTACATTCTTTTCAGTGCTGTTATCCATAAAACCTTTTTTCCAAGTAAGGATATTTAGGACACATTTATCCTAATGAAATCTAAAGATCAAAGGAAGTACATATTCATAAATGTTTAGTAAGAAGAATAAAGCCGTCGTAAATGTTTGAAACTGTTGTACTGCGTTTGATAGCTGTAATACAAAACTTTTCAAGTGCATTATCGACACCCTTAAAAGAAACCTTTCTTGTAGAAATCGAATAAACTCATTCTCGAAGGATCTTTCGGAGTCATAAAATAAATTTCATATTCCAAGTGTCTTTGATTAGGATTTTTATTACCATCGTTATTGCTTTCGAAAGGAGCCATTTCTATTTGATTAAAATTTATCCAGGAATTTTATGTGATATTGATCTTTCCAAAAGTAACTAAGCGTAGAAAAGAGGTTTTTTTCTTTTATTGAAAAGAACTCGCCTTTATAATGGTACTGTATGTGTTTATATTTTTGAAATGAATGCCAATTGAGGACACAAATCTGAATCAAATAAATCAATTTTAGAATGTAGAGCTTACGTCATAACCTGTATTTAATAAATAAATAAAAAAAATATGTGACCCTTGCATTCTAATGGATATACATTTCTTTCTTATTTCAATCGAGAAATATGAAACAAACCAATCGACATCATTGCATTGGATGCAATTGCATTAGATGTGTTTTTCTAATTCTAAAATATCCAGTTTAGTGAATAAGCTTGAATATATTTATTACCATGGGTACCAAATTATGTATAATCAGAATTTTCAGTTATAAAAACGAAAGTGTATAAAATGTTTAGAATGAGAGAATAGATTTACCCTTGCTACAAGCTCATTTGCTGTTTTACGTGCATTTAAGTTATTCTACTGCACTTATATCGGTGCTTTAGAAACACGTAAGACAAAATTACCTACATATTCTAATGAAAATATATTGCGTATCTGATTTTAATTTTAAAATAAGCTAAAATGTGTTCTGAAGTATTACCAGATTTTTTATCTTTCTTAAACCTTAATTAATTTATAATTGGTAATATTAAAAATATTCATATATATCACATGGTTACCAAATTATTTTAGAGAAATTTTCACAGCTATAAAATTAAAAACATCTAAACTATTTAAAAAAAGATAAATGAAGTTATTCGTCTGGAGAAGCTATAACGCAATTTTGTTTCAATTGCATTCTAATTATTCTTTTGTTCTCTGTTAAATTATAGAGCGGGTTAGAGAAGTAATTATCAAATATTGTTCGTTTTCCGCATTCTAATGTAGATACAAACATAAATTATTTATTACCTTTCAAAAAAATCCAAAAATTTTAGTTGCGTTTTAAGCACCTTAGTATAACATTTCGACACATTAAAGGGATAATTCAAGCAAAATTTACTTCCTAAGGCCGCGTAAAGCTATCAGTGGTCACAGTGGAGTTAAAAATTTGGGGTATAAAGGTCATGCCTTGGGTGTTATTTTTGGACCTCAAATGAACAAGGAGCGAATGGGTAAGATCTGCTTGCATGAATTTCCGTAGCCGTTCATAATAAGCTTTAAGCCTTAGATTCCCATGTTCATCAAAAAATGAGACCATAGCTCTTCAAATCTATTTTTGATAGTATTTTCTAAAAGCAATTAGAGGACGATTTGGTTCAATACCAAGTCCCGGATGTGTCATCCTACTGAAAAATGGAAAGTATATTATACTTATTTAGCCGTAAAGTAAAACGTTAGGCAGTCATAGAAGTTCAGATAGACAAAACACAGTAAACGCAGGAGAATTTTGGAAACTAGTTTAAAGATTATACTTCATGGCTGTAATACTAAATTTAATGGGGGAAAATACATTAAAAATGACAGAATTTGATAAAACAGTTAAGTTACTTTTTTCAGAGAATAGTTAAGGTATGTCTACATTCAATAATGTAGCATCTTTTCTAAATTTAAGATTTTAGATAATTTAACTAAAATTATTATTTGAAGGCAGTATACCATATATCCTTGCTTAAAAATTGTTAACATATCTTTCAAGATCCATTCATTGTGTTCATTTTTGGTACCAGATGCATTTTATTTTTTTAATCACTCTCATTTTTGAGAATGCTTATAAATATAATATTTCCTAATAAACTATACAAGGTTTGAAAAATCCTATTTTAATAAAAAAAGGAATACGTATCCCTTAATGAATCCATATTGCTTATAGTTTTTGAGAGTTTTGCACTTTTTCGAAATCTAACACTGATTAGCATTTCCGAATCACTTTGTTAGAACGCCTAATCGATATGTAAGCTTCACTGTCGTATACTGCTGGTTACAACATATTGGATAATGGCAAAGTCCATTTAGGTGTTGCTAAGGGACTAAATTAGCGCACTGCCGTCTACATTCCAGTTGTTATTGTACTCTTCATGGCGTGAATTTGAGACGCAAACATCATACACTAATTGTGCTTCACGTGCTTGCAAATGACCATGCCTATCTAAAATACATCTTAAATAAATATAGCGTATCAGCACATAGTATGAATTCAGCTAATGATTGTGCTTTCTATATAACATTTAGCATCACGTTTCAGCATTTTCAAATAGAAGATTCCTTTCGTATTTTTTGCACTATCGTATCTTTCTCTTAGTTATTAATGCAAATACATGGGATTTTCAGCACTTGTTTCCTGTTCTTCTTTAAATAATTTTGCTGATTTTGTTCTTATAAAATGTAAGAACTTTTTAAAACAGTGAATTACAAAGCGTAAAATAAGTTTCAGTAATAATTTTTGCTTTTTTTTGTCTTACAATAAATATTATGTATAATTCTCCACTAAATAAAATTTAAAAAAAGGAACTTCACAAGTCTTACTAAAGGAGATTGAATTTTCACAAAAGCTAAAATTATAGTTAAAATTTACATTTCAAATACAACAAACACCCAGAAATATAAAAGAAAACGTCAATAGCGGTTTAATACATATATATAATGTTTTTATTGTGAAAATCGGAAAACAATATGCACAATAGTTTTTTTTTCTTTGTGTGCACTTAAGTCGAAAAAACACCATTTTGAGTAAATTCGAAAATTTTATATTTTCATTTTACTTTTCTTAAAAGCTAAGATAAAATATTTTAAATTGTTTAGATTCATTCCATATCCAACCTTTTTTGAATTCTTACTATTAGTTAACTCTCCTCCTATATATATATATATATATATATATATATATATATATATATATATATATATATATATATATATATATATATATATATATATATATATATATATATATATATATATATATATATATATATTATATATAATATATATATATATATATATATATATATATATATATATACATATATATATATATATATATACATATATATATATATACATATATATACATATATATATATATATATATATATATATATATATATATATATATATATATATATATATATATTAATATATATAATATATATATATATATATATATATCATATATATATATATATAGTTCCAATTTTTAAATCATTAATATTTTTTTATTCATCTACTAAACTTCAAATAGATATTTTTTAAACTTGGATGACACTTGCTGTTAATATAGTTTTTTTCAAATATTTATTCATTAATTAAATTAAATTAATGAATTTTATTTATATCAGAAAACTCGTGCCAAGCTCTTGGCGCGAGTCTTCTCATTTCGCCAATGCATCCTCATTCAGTTTACAGCAAACAAAAGAATCGGAATTTGATATGATTACACGATATTACACGAGATAAAATGATTAAGAGATTATTTTTCTTATTTCACATGTGATCATTTTTAATATGAAGTAACAAAAATATTTTTTTTCGCCCTTATTTCAAGCGAAAGAACTGATTATTGATTACAGCTATATAACTTTGCTTTATTATCAATTTTGTAAGAAAGTTTGTTCACTATATATTGGAGACGAACATCTACAAGACATTTTGACGTCTCTATTTGCGCATTTGCATGTGGGTATTTGTGCCTGTATTTGAGTTATGAGTAATGTGACCACATACCTCACAAACGATAAAAGGTCTATATTTTCTATTTAGTACATTTATAATGGCCAAATCTGCAACTGCCATTAAGATAATAATATTCATTCTAGATAACGAAACAATGCAATGTTTTCAATGTTCATTTTTAGAAAGTAAAATAAAAAAAATCTATTAATCGAGGAGCATAATTTTGATTTTTCACTGTTTATTGCATGCTGATACAAAAGAAGGGAAGCATTGTGATCATGAAAAAAAATCTTGTTTAGAGGGACATTTCTATATAAGGAATATAATCTCAATAAAACGGATATTAATGATATAGGTCTACACCAGATTGCAGTACTTGAGTCCCATTCAGATATCACGATTATCTCGAGAAGACAAATCCAACAAAATTATGTAAGGTAATAGGTGTAGAAGGAAATCGTGTGATGCCCATTTTTGTTATTAGCAATATACAGAATAATTTCATAACTTGGAGAAAAACAGTTTTATAAACTTAAAGAGTAGAACACATCCAGAATATCCAAACGCCACACAATTACTCCAGTATTTTCCAGGAAACTACCAGTAGCTCATGTTCGACGATTTTTACACGGAAAAAAATGCATAGAAAATTAATCAATATTTTTCAATAACCATTGTCTATCTGACTTTTAAAATAATCCAGTTTTTCTGTTCTACAAAGAACTAGTTGGTTTTGTGAAATATACGAAAATAGATAAATTGAGTTGGAATATTTTTGTCTAATAAATCAAAAAATGCATTTCCTAACTTTAATCATGTTCTGAAGAAAGAGATGAATCACCAAGGGCCGATCCCACTAAAGTCGTTTAACGTCTACCCACGATTAACCCATGGCGCCAACCAATTGTGGGACCTAATTCTTCGTTTAAGAAGAGATTAATTGCTGTTAGACACTAAAGGACTTTGGTGAGACCAGCCCTAAATATAAATTAACTAGAAAATCAAAAATTTTAGCCTGTTCTTTTTTTTGTCCCATATCAAAAACCACGGAGCGTTTTTCCCTGTAAAATATTATACTATCAAAAATTGAAAGGTAGATGATCAGTTAGGTAAAAATAATCTAAGGTATGTAAAGTTCACACATAAATGTTAGTTCTGATAGTAGTATAACATCAACTAAGTATAAAATATCCATTTCTTCTGTTAGTATTTTTACGCGGCAGAAATATATCACAAACAACTTGATTTTTTTAAATATATAAATAGAAAATATTTTTCTTTCTAATTTTTTACTGATACATTTACACAAGTAATCCCTATCAATATTTAATCTATAATTTTAAAGTTACACATATAAATATAATATCTGAGTTGCAAGGTGGTAATATTTATTTTTTACTAGCTGTTTACTTTATATAATATATATATATATATATATATATATATATATATATATATATATATATATATATATATATATATATATATATATATATATATATATATATATATATATATATATATATATATATATATATATATATATATATATATACGGAAAAAGCAAGTTTTTGTCTTAAGTATATATTTCTCTTTTTTCTAATATTTTACAGAATTTTTTTAAGAAATAATCTCATTACATAATGTGGTCGTACTTCCTTTTTTTCTTCTAGAAAATACAAAAGAAATATCAACATGGTATTTATTCTATCAATATTTATTTATTCTTTTTATATATATAATATATATATATATATATATATATATATATATATATATATATGTATATATATATATATATATATATATATATATATGTGTGTGTGTATATGTATATATATATAAATATATATATATATATATATATATATATATATATATATATATATATATATATATTATATATATATATAGAGAGAGAGAGAGAGAGAGAGAGAGAGAGGTGTTTTTTATAACTCAGTATATATATATAAATGATAATTTATTGTGTGACATCTATTTTTCCTACTTCTTGGATTTCAAAATCCAACTATGATTTAAATAATGAATATGAATATATTTATTGAATATCTATTGTATTTTTAACTAACGTATCATCTTGAGCGAAGCAGCAAAATGATACATTCTACCTTAACTGATAAGAGGCATATTTGATGTAATGCAATTTTAATAATTGTTAAACGAAATTCATTGCATCCATTTAACTCTAAAATGTGAATGCACAATTGCTCAAATTTTGATTGTAGTACAGTCCTCGTGAATGCATGCCATATTTTATAAACGTCGTGTGAATGTAGAAAACAGTAAAAATTGCTCTATGTATAACGCGAACTTTGAGTTCTTGCCCTAAATATTTAAAAACAAATGTCCGCATTATACCATAAAATATGATTTAATAGGACGATTTATGATTTTTTTATATTATTGAAGATACGTATTTTATTATAAAATAAATTTTGTAGAATTGTACTCTGATTGAAATGAACGACAAGGAGTCTTAAAATATTATTAATAAGTACTAGTTATTGAAATAAAAAAGAAATATATTTTTAATAACAAGGCTTTGGTATAATAAATATCCCATCCAACATTAATGAAAATATGAAGCATTTTCTGTTACACCTTTAGCCTGTATAAATCCTGTCAATGTGTTCCCACGTCAAATGTTTCAAGTGCTTAACAAGCGGAATTATGGGTACACGATAAAATTTATTGCTTGTCAATTTCAGACTCCCCGAACCCAGACAAGAATTTTCCACGAGATTTTGGTACCAAAGATAAATAATTTTGTCCTCGTTAACATACAAGAATAAAAATACTAATTTGTCTCTTAAATATAATCTATAGATGCTGTATTAAAATTTTCTATTATTATGTAAAGTGATTTTGATTGAAACTATAAGCCCAAAATAATCTAAAGAATAAATTTATATGTATACATAAACACAGTTTCGTGTTTTATTATTAAATACATTATTCATTCAATTAACGAAAAAATTATATCTATGTAGTAGTTAAAGGTTTGGTGTGGTTAAAAGATAATAAAATGATTATGATGTTACTTTGTATTATTTAATATTCGTTTCAGTACAAATTTTATCTAACCAAATATTTTTTAAATATATTGGATAATACAAGACACAAAATTATTATGTATGTGATTTTTAAAAGTTTAAAGTAAAATTTACACGTGATATTAACTGGGTCGTGTAAACTTATTAAACTTATTAAATACTAGAAAAGAGAAGTAAAAGTAAAATGTAATAATTATTCGTGTATATTTTAAAATATAATTGAAATATTTATAACTCACTATGTATATATTATGCATATAATCAGAAGAGATTTTTATGGGTGTGCATGTACTTGAATGTATGTAAACCTGTTGTTCGGTACATATCGACGTTCCCC
This sequence comes from Pardosa pseudoannulata, assembly GCA_032207245.1. Classification (NCBI taxonomy): domain Eukaryota; kingdom Metazoa; phylum Arthropoda; class Arachnida; order Araneae; family Lycosidae; genus Pardosa; species Pardosa pseudoannulata. Next base: position 14,447,529 of record CM063508.1, on the reverse strand, counting down.
CACCCCTTACGACCAATCGATGTGTCCAGCACGTCCCTTTCCTCTTTTTTTGTATTGTAACCAGTGGGTGAGCGTTCAGACACCGGCTAGGAAGGTCTAACCGTTGTCCGCGTATCCCTCAGAAAGCTCGTATAGAGCCAATTGCTCTTATATATCCCTGATATATATTTTTATTGTCAGAGCCCATGCTCTTGTATGACCTTGTCATATTTTTCTTAATAAAAGTCGTTGTTAAGTTTTTAAATACAGTCCACTTTATTATCGTCCTCAACACCTGTTTTCAGAGAAACAATGAGAGCTATATACATAACATATAGTGCAGAAAGGCTTCGTGTTACTGTGCGAAATGTTACAAAGCCCTTTTACAAAAATTTAAATAGATTTCTAGCCTATTATTTGGTTTTTGAGGTATTTTTCTTGTACCTTACATAATATGTAAAAACGAAAGCACTCAACATGTCCGCTAAGAAAAGGAGCTGCCATACTTGCTCTAAATGTTTTCAAAATTTAATGCATGGTTGTATTATGTACTGGAAGGTACTAGAATGTCTTAAAAGGTTTTTGACTTGATCTGAGAATCTGATATTTAAATAGTGATAAAAATAAAACCCGATTATATATATATATATATATATATATATATATATATATACAGAGAGAGAGAGAGAGAAATAGATAGATGGATAGATATATGGATAGATATAAATAGGTAGATAGATAGATTTCAATATTCATAAATAATGTTTGTCAAAAGCTTTTATAATTTATTAAAATTAATCTATTTAAATTTTCCTTTTCAACTTTATAATTAAATTCAATTTAAAGATAGTAACGTCCAAATTTTCCATAAAAATTAGTGATCAAATTTAAAAAAATTTCCAAATACAAACTATTCAATCTGTCGACAAAATAATAATGCAATAGAAATAAAAAAAATTAAAAAACTATTCAGGAATTGAAAATATATCTAAAAAATGTTCCAAATGAATTGAGTAATAACATAGACAATGTGTTTGGTTTGTTGGTGTGTGTCTTGTCCATTTAGAAATTATATGACTGTTGATGGAAAAATCTTCACTCTTGCCCCGGAAGTTGGAATTTACATATTTGTTGGCCTTTTTATTATCGGAGTAACCTATAGAGGGTCAACTTTTCTTTCATAAACAAAGTAAATCCTCGTAATTTAGAAACAGGGGAAAAGTAGAAGATCCCCCCCATTCTTAGGTTTCGCCTTCCAGTTTATTGCTCGGAAACTTAGAGGACGTTGCGACCAAAATCCTTTATTATGTGTTCCATTTGCCATTAACGATCACGACGGTTCTTTGATCGGGTCAATACTCGAGCCTACAACCCTCCTGTCCCTAAGTCACCGCCTTTGCCAACTGAGCTGCTGCGACTTTTATACAACAACTATAAAAAGGATGAAAATTGTTGCTTATTTAGCATGTAAAATAATTTAAAAAATATATTTCCAAAAAAGAATTTTTCAAACAATTTATCTAATTTTCATATTGGTTTAAATATTATTTCTTTATACCTTAACATTTACGTGTAGAAAATTTCACAATTCTGAGTTAATATGTTTCTTAAACGTTTCTTAACGGTGAATGTTGCCTTCAGTTTTTAACGCAAAAATAAAGTGAAGCCCTATTTAAACACCATAAATATTTTATATTCGTTGCAACCACAACAACAAAAAAAAATCTAGCATGATGAACACAAGAAACAACATAAATTTTCTTTAGTGTTAAATATCTAAACAGCATATCAAAATAACTTGACATTTTTGGCTTTCCCGTAGGCAAAAATCTCCTTCCTTCCAAAGAGCTTAAATTTTGAACAAAGCTCTGCCGATTCTGCTTGAGTTATTAAGAACGCATGCACAAAAATATTTCCTGTCCCCATATCTTTCACAGAGAATAAACAGAGAAATGTTTTAATGCTTCAGGGAAATTTAATGATTTCAGTATTTTTCCAGGCGAATTCAATTTAGAAATGTTTGCTGAAATATTTCTGTGTGATCTGTACAATCTGTAGCAGCATAATAGGCAGCTTTATTGTACAACAAACAGATTTCGATCTGGAGTGATGGTTCGACATCAGCTTTGTATATTGCGTTAGAAGAATTTATTTATTTATCTGTGTATACGAAGATCTTTATAAATGTTTATTCGGAAGAAAGGATGAAATTCAGCTCTTTAATCAGTTAAAGGGAGTAAATTGCATGGATGTGTTTTGCTTAAAAGACATCTTTATTTACAGAAAAGGTTTTATTAGTGAGGCTTTTTTATTCAATTTTTAGGAAGAAATCGCCCAACATTAAATATTATTTTGCTGATTTATCGTAGTGATTGAGGCGAACTTTTTACATACAAAAGTGGTCAAAATTTTAGAAACGTTTTGTTAAAAATGTTTTTGTTGTTTAAAGGATTATAAGTTTTTTCAAATAGAACTATAAATTTATATATCATTGGAAAGATTACTAAATGAAAATATTTGTACATAGAAACATTAAGTTAAAGAGGAATGTGAAACATACTTAAATAATACGATACACAATTAATATGAGAATGATATTTAATACTCAGTTTGGTAATTTTATCTTTACTAACAGCCTTACAAAGCTTTTCCATGATGTGAACTAACTTACAAGTTAGCTGTTACAATATGATATCAGATATATATGAGATAGAGATGAATGGATGGATAAAAAAATGGATAAATAGATAAACTGATAGATAGATCAATGGATATATGAATGGATACATGGACAGATAGATGTATGAATGGAAGTATGGATAGATAGGGGTATAGATAGAGGGATAGATGGATGAATAGATAGAGGAATAAATCATTGAATATATAGATGAACAGATAAAGGGATAAATCAATGGATTAATGCATGAATAAACTAATGGATATATAGATGTATGAATAAAGGATGAACAGATAGATGGATTGATAGTGGGATAGATGGATGGATAGTTAGAGAGATAAATCGATGGATATATGGATGATTGATGGATAGGTAGATGTATAGATAGGTGGATATATATATATATATATATATATATATATATATATATATATATGGAGAAAAAGAGGAATAGATCAATGGATAGATAGAGTATTAGATAGATTGATAGACACAGGGATAGAGAGATGGATGATAGATTTTTAATCATTCGAGAAATATATTGCACTTTATTATTGCTCATTGTTTGTTATGTAACTTAAGGGAGTTTAGAAATGTGTATTTTACATTAATACGATATAATTAAAAACGAAAAATACACATTTTATTCAATTTTTACATTAGATCATGTTTTCTTTATGTTATATTTTTTAGTTATTCTGTTTCGCAGTTTCAATTTCCCCCAACCAATGGTGTTTAGTTTAACCAATGGAATCTAGAATGACCATGTCGCGTTCAGTAATTAAGATTGTTTCGTGTTCCGATATCTATTAAACGAATGTCCAATAAATGGAGCTAGCTACAATTAGGCCTTCAACGGTCTAAGGAGCTGTAATTTTAGATGTATGCAAATATTATCTGAAAACAGTATTAGTATTTTAATGATGTGGTCTATTTTTCAATTATAAAATTTGACATTTTTTACTATGTTTCTCTTAAATGTTATGATTTTGAAGAAATGTTTAATAATATTTTTTATGGTATTTTTATAAGCTTTTTGAAAATAAACAGTCTAAATTATTCTTCTACTGATGAATCTTGATTGAGATTTTTTTAACTTAACATATTAACCTTTTGCCTGTCTTACACATCATATTTGATATATATACTTAATGGTTTATAGGCTGGTATACCACATGTTGTAGTGTAGTCCTCCTTTATATTTGAGTATCAACCTGTGATCAAATGTATAGTGGTGATTTATTTTTAACTGCATTGTGTTAAGTATTTTTGTACTAAATTTAACCACAGGTTTTGAGAAACTACAGACATAAATATAAAAATAAACTAACAGCTAAACTGACAGCAACCGAGACAAGCTTAATATTAAAAAATAAATTTATTAACATATATATACATCTATGTACAAATAATGCTAATGCTAATTTAATGATGCTAATTTTCATAAGCTTTTTCAAACTCTTCTAATTTCGTTCTGACAAATTTTATATATTTAAGAAATTTTGTAAATAGACAGTGGACCTAATCTCGATTTCAAAAATGTATGCAAAATGGGGGTACCTTTGTGGGACTAAAATGTTGGGCCCTGAACACTTCTGGTTGAAGGGTAGCTATGGCTGATCAGGAGAGGGAATCTATATCATCCGTTGGTCTCGTCAGGGGCTTCCTCCTGAGTCTCTGGGGTGCGGCCGTACTATTTGGTGCAGGAACACTTCCTGTCGAACTTGGCTGGACTCTCCTAGTCCAGACTATCGAGCACCGTCTCCCCTGGACTCACGAACAACTTCCGTCGGACCCGACTGGACTCCCGACTTTTAAACACCTTCTTTTGGGACCCCGAACCTCTTCCCTGGGACCTACGAATCAACTTTCTGGGATCTCCGCATCAATCTCTCATCTTTTTAGATTTTTGATATTTTATTATTTCAACCTTGTCCCCTCCTCCTTCTTGTCTTCCAATCGGGATAGTTGTAAGGATTACATTGGTCTGACCCCGCCCTGAGACCGCCAACGTGAAAAAACTTATCCCTTCTAATTGGGCACTGTCCCTTAGGGACTCATAAATACTCCACAAAGTACATTCTTAATTAATGTCAAGTACGGAGACGGGATTCTAATCTGGGACTGGAATCAGAACCCCGCCCGAGACCACCGTACAAGACAACAATATCCGTTGAAAAAAAATTATGATCCTCTATCTGTTTACAACGATATGATGAGGTCAGGTTTAGATCCCGAACTTTTTTCTTCCTGTATAAATGAATCAATTATATAACAGATCTAAATCGCCTCATAACACATGTAATACAAAATAATGTAAAATAAAATATAAAAATAAACCCATTTAAATATGGTTCATTGAGTATGGCATCTCAAGTGTATAAAACAATAAATATGTTTATCATATTTCATCTACAAGATAGGCAAAGGGTTAATAACTCTGCAAAAATTATTTTTTCGATATTTGACCCTACTCCTGCTAAATCTGATGTACCCCAAACTTCTAAATCCTAATATGAATTTCAATTTTTCTCCGTGACCCACTATTTTCTGAGAATCCATATCCGCAATGTTTATAATTTTTTTATAATTTTATGGCTATGAATTTGATTTGGAGGGGGAAAAACGTTATTTTAACTCTTTATTGCATATCGTCTTATTTTATATACCTTTAAAAATAACTTGTAAAATTTTTATCTTTTCTTTGAACGAGCTTTCCTTTTGAAAGGAGGTAGAGGACTTTTAAACAAATCTGGAATATATTCCAGTAATTTGTGCTATTTACAAATTTTACCTTTGGATTGAAACTTTCTTATTTTTTGGACAATGTACAGAAATTTACTTTTTTATTTTCATTTGACTGAAATCATGACAAATTGATTTATCTATAAAAAAACTTCATTTTACAGTACCTATTTTATGTGTAATACCAAATAAATATTTTTATGAAAGTATTTCATTGTCATAAATGACATCCCATGCCGTTTAAAACACTAGCTGGTCAGTAACGTGACATGCCATTGTATTCAAAGCTGTTTAAACTTCATATTTATATTATTCTGTGCATCCCATAGTAAATTAGATTTAAGCTATGTATCGATATGTGATAGTCAGGAATGGATTACAAAATATTTTAAAATTGAAGTTCTTCTAATGAACTAAATATGTAAAGATCTCTAAAACATTTTTAGCAAAGAAGTAGATTTGGTAGATAAATACCTTCTTGATAATTTACTTAGTTTCTTTGTGAAGCATTTTTTAAAAGAGATAAGCGATTATCTAATTACAGTTTGAATTTATAGAAATTAATAATAATCCCACATTTTAGATGCAAAGAAACAAATTTGGATTATAATCAAAGACAAAACACGTGTTTGTTAATAAATACATAAATAAATCTTGCAAGAGTTGTATTTAAGAGTTGCATGTAAATTAAATTTAGCATGAGGACCAAACCTAGTCTAGAACTCAAAACATTTTAGAAAGACAGTAATTATATATTAATTTTCTTAAAAGTTATGAAAACATTGAAAATGAAAACTGGCTGTTAATACTACTTGTAACTACTTGTAACTTGAAACTTGAAACTTGTTACTACTTGTAACTTGAAAATAATAATGGCTGTTAATACATAATACTGGCTGTTAATACTACTTGTAATATTGATAATTTTTCTCATGTATCGCATAAAAATAGTCTCATTTCGTTATTTAATATTCAAAATTGTAATAAAAGTCCCAAACAGTGGTTATCATGATTAAATGGTTATCTAGAAAGATGATTTAAATATTCTCTAACTAATAACAATGCGTCAAATTATCTAGTAAGTTACAATATTGATGTATATTTTCCCCAAGCAACTATAGGTCTTGCTAGATATTTTATGAAGAAAGTTGCTAGCAAGATAATCATTACTCATGTAATCTTTACACAAGGGAAATTTCTCACCATAACATTACAGATAAAAATAAACTTATATTTCTTAGTATATTTCTAAAAGAAACTGGACACAAGAAAGGTTCAATGTAGCAGTAATTTCAGTAATTCTATGTGTAAATGGATATAAATTTAGATATTTTATCTTACAATGTATTTTAAAGCATTAGAACTATTATGTATATGTAGTCACAAAATAATAAAATAAAGCATATATTAAATCGTTATTAAATTTATGTGAACACACAATCACTCGCATATGTATATGTATGTATATATATATATATATATATATATATATATATATATATATATATATATATATATATATATATATATATATATATATATTGTTAGTTTCACTTACATTAGGAAAAAATAATTAAAAATGTCTGGTGATTATAAATAGAAAATTTATCAATATTTTAGGTATTACCTCTCTTGAAAAATATGACATTTTATTAATATCTGTGGCGATATGATTTATTAAAGGGACATATAAAAAGCATAATTAATATTATGTTTTATTTACTGTCTTATATTTCTATGTACTCAGTGTTAACTCAATGTAACTCAGAGTGCCGAAAAAACCAAACGAACCAGTGTGAATCTAGTGCAAAAAAATCTTTTAATCTGAAAGTAACTTTAAAGAGTATATGGCGGAATATGCCAAAATATAACATACGATTATATATATATATATATATATATATATATATATATATATATATATATATATATATATATATATATATATATATATATATATATATATATATATATATATATATATATATTGTGACGCCTTCAATTTTCTCAAATGATAGGTAACGTGAATAAGGGATCACAGTCAAATATAAAATTTGGAAATTTACTTTAATTCTTGATTAAATACGGCTATTGACAAAGGAATGTTAATTCCTGAATCATGTAGAACTGCAAAGGACGGTTGCCAGTAAAACTTCCTCACAACGATCACAGTCGAAAGAAAAACAAGAGATTTAATAATCTCTTACAAATGGAGAGGCTTTTCAGGGTGCAATCAAACCCAATTTATCCCCCGTTCGGTATCCGAGATTCTGCTGCTCCCTGTATGAGCGGACTTTGCGAATCTCCCGAACTAGCAAGCTGTCTCTGGTAAATAAAAGAAAGTCCACGAGGTCAACACATATCTGAAAAAAATGACGAAAAGCCCTGAGTCGCAAAATTGTAGGCTTTTTATACCAGGGGGGGTCAGTTAAGGTTCCGCCAATTGTTTTTGGGGTCAGTTAAGATCCCAGTTACTTGAGAACTCCAGCTAAAGTTACAGTTATATTTTTTAGCTGAATTCTCATTCGCTGGCTATCTCTTCACGTATTTCCGAGTATTCATTAATGAGATCCATCAGGGGCGTATTCGTCTACTCAGTCCGATTGTCAAGATCCCAGACTCTGGGATGTTACGCTATTGTCCAGGTAAACAAGTGGGCTCTAGTCAGCTGTTTTGGCACGTGCTCGGACAAAGAGGAGTCTTCACAATATATATATATATATATATATATATATATATATATATATATATATATATATATATATATATATAACACATTCCACAATCCAAGAGCTTTCTGAGCAATAGATACAAATATATTGTCAATTCAACACATTTTTCAGCTGTCGCCTGAAATGACTCAGTTTTCCCCTGATCTAACACTTAAATTCGATGACTAAGTTTCTTCTTCCTTGATTCTATCTATCTCGCTCTGTGATACACTTCTGTTCGAGCAAAGTGTTTTTCGTATTTTTCTTTTGTCTGCTGTTAACTGGCAAAGATGTCTTTTTAGCAGCTCCTAAAGTTGTTATCAAAATTGTGCTTCTCTTAAATGATGCCAGACTGCAACACTATTTATTACTGTTAGTTGCATAGTAACCCGGGCAAGTAAAAACAATAGTTGCTACATAATTTTTGTGTCCGGCAGTTGTATTGTATTGATTGATTACATATATGTATATATTAGTTATTTATATATGCATGTATATATACGCAAACACACTGTCCTGCGAGCCTAAGATAGGAGCAAGTTCTCTTAATCTTCCACTCAGTTTAATAGTCTGTGTAAAGAATAATTTCATTAATTACGTCATTTTAAAGAAAGCTAACTCTAAAATTAAAGAGACATTATAAAAATATGTTTTTATTCCATTTCTTTATATTTATTTATATTTATTTATACAGGGCGTCCCAAAACGATTGCATAAACTTTGCTCAGCGAGATTCCTAGTACATAAAAACTACCCAAAGAAGCGTTACTGTACGATCCATAGTTTACGAGAAAAATACGGAAAATAAAGTATGACGTCACGGCCGGTGCAAGATAAAACACTTTAATGAACATATCAACAGCAGTATATGCACAACTTAAAGCAAGTTTTCAAAATGTCCACCTTGCATGAAGAGGAAGGCTTGAACATGCTGTGGAATGCCTGTCATCTCACGTTGCAGCATCGCGAGGTCCATCGAAATACAAGCAGCATGTAGCGACCACCTAAGTCCACTGTTATTGTCGCTATGTCTCGATACACCAGTTCCTTCAGATGGTGCCATAGGAAAAAATCCAATGTTGTAAGATCTGGCTAACGTGGCGGCCATAGAACCGGACCCCCAAGTCCGATCCCGCGGCCGGGGTATTCCATAACCATCCAACCACGTACAAAAGCACAGAAATGCGCCAGAGCCCCGTCGTGGTGAAACCAAAGTCCCTGTATTGCTGCTAATGGTATGTCATCGAGAAACTCGGTTAAGACCTCTGGGAGAAACACCAAGTACGAATGTCCCGAGGACCGTTCCGGCAACATATATGGTCCAAGCAGGCGATCTCCTAGTATTCCAGTCCATACGTTAAGAGACCAATGTTTCTGATGTTTCTGCGGCCGAATTGCATGTGGATTGACCTGGGACCACATATATCTCTTGTGATGGTTTAATACCCAATTTAAACATTATTGTCTGAAAGATATGCAAATATTATTGTTGATGTAACCAATAAAGTATTCTTTCTTTCATCGGCAGTGACGTCATACTTTGCTTTTCGTATTTTTCTAGTAAACCATGGATAACAGAGGAACGCTTCTATGGGCAGTTTTTATGTACTCCCAACGACGAATCTAGGTGTACAGAGTTTATGCGGTCGTTTTGGGACATCCTGTATAATTCGTCCAAAGGTAGACACCTTTACTACTTACATTTATAAATATATTTTTAAGACATGACGAATTATTCCCCCCCCTATTCAAGGTTAGCTTAGTAGACAATATCAATGCAGATTTTTTCTGATAAAGAACACACTTAATATTAGATATGAATGGACAGATAGATAAATATAATGATACAAATATAGAAAAAGACAAATACAAGAATATTAAACCCATTTGCAAAAATTGTTTTTCATAACAAAATTAAAAGACATCGAACTGGTTTTATTTTCTATTTTAAGTTTTCTATGCAACTGAAAAAGCCCATGAGGATGTGTATGAATAAACTATCCAACTTGTTCCATAATAAATGGTATTCCAAGAGAAAACAAATCACATGAATTCTACGACTTATTCGCCTGAAATATTATGAAAAGATTTGTAAATTGGAAAATTCCCGATAAAATATAACAAGTACAAAAATCTCCCAAAGCAATAAAAGCAATTTATTTTAACAATATTTTTTGCGATAAAAAATCACATGATCTCGGAAAAGGAATGTTTGAAATTTTAATGTTAAGTGATTGATTTTTCGATTATAGTTTCATAGATGGATAAAGATTTATTCGATATATAATGGATGGGAAATATATCTTCTACCATTAAATGCTATTTTCGTAAGAATATAAAAAAACATTTGAAATACAAATTTTTAATTCCTTTTGTAATCTGTCTAGGTGTC
>CM063508.1:14274525-14432025 GCA_032207245.1 Pardosa pseudoannulata | reverse complement strand
TCACTGAGAAATGAAATATCAGAATTAACATTTAATTTAATTTTAAGAATCCTTAAAACTTCTTGAATGCTTAATAATAAGAGTGAAACTCCAGAGTCTAAGGAAAGTGTGAGTCTCGAGCATTCATGCAGATCACCTCGCTTCCGCTTCTCTGAAATGGATAATTACCATATTTTAGAATATTTAACGGCAGTCTGAAACTTTATTCCGAAAATACAAATGTGTCTCACAGAGTGTGTCAAATCCAGGTACAAATAAAGCGATCTATCAATGGGACACGAAGCAAAATTCCATTTACTGTAAGCGTCACAGCTTCGAACCGATAGGAATATGTTTTGTGGTTAATAATCCTCAAAACATCATTGTTCAGGTTCAGCTGACAGCAGAAAGCAAATTGGAACAACGCAGATGACAAAGTACGTAACAACCGTTCTGAACATAATTAATTTCTGTATAAAGAGCGAGTTTGGTTGGTGACAGTGCATTAGAAGAGACTAAGGGGGTGCTATTCCAATAGAACCCATTAAAGAATTGTTAAGACTTTCTGTCACTAGGAAATCACATCGCTGCTAAACTAGTTTCTAGAAAAACAAATTTTCGAGACTAATAACATGCAATAATTATAGCAGTACTTATCGAATTTATGATAAATATATGATAATTCATTAATTTAAATGATGAATTTGGTATCTAAATATACGTGTAAAAATTGTATTTAATTTAATTAGTATTTAGTTTTAATAATTATATTTTAATAAAAACTTTAAAATACTTACATAATAATAAACATATTCTGTGTTATATAATTTATGTTTTAAAGAAAATCGGAAGACAAACCTGTGAATGTTTAATAGTTACATCATTAAAGTGTTAAATAAAATATGTTTGTTTTACAGAATTTACAAATATGTGATCCACAAATATAATAAATATATCATATATATAGTGTGCTCTTGTTAATTTATATAAAAATACAGCATTCGTTTTGAATATTAAAAGAGTAAATATTTTTTTAAATATTTACATTTTTTACAAAAGTTCTATACTTACACAATATGTAAATGTAAAAAGAGTTTCTAATACATCTAGCGTGCATACATATATTTTCTTTAAAAGTGATGTGTGTCCATCTCGACAAAAGATAAAGTTAGTTAATGATAACAATTACTGAAAACTTCTCCGAGATTTCTTTCTTCAATCCTCCTGACCCTCCTAAAAAAATTTTAAGCTTTTTTTCTTTTTAATAATATAAATTTAAGTAGTTTTAAATTTTAAATATATTTACTTTGAAAAATGGTTTTAAGTCCCCGTAGACCTATTGCTTCTAAAGACGCAATATTTAGAACAGAATTTGAACATGTTTTAATCTGCTACTTCGAAACTTTCATATTATATATATAAAGAGAGAAAGATACTAATTTATTATTAAAAAAAATAAATGCAATAACATTTCAAATGTTTTTTAAACCATCGAAATACAAACCTTTGTATTCTGCATATAACATAAATGAATTTAACAACTTAAGAAGGAAATAGTTATATACGTATCTTTGAGCATATTTTGCAATACGAACAAAGTTTGAACTCTACAACATCCAATTTCAAATAACCACACGTCTTAACTAACAAATTAACCAAATCTAAAATATTCCTTCTTAATTCCTGATAAGTCCAAAATTACAGGATAGCTTAATCTAAGCTTCAGATGCTGACGGTTCATTCAAACTCCCTTTTCGTGATCGCCTGCTAACTCGAGGGAGGGGGGAGTAACGGGTACAGGTTTCCATGGGGGAAAAGGAGGTAGCAAACCCTACCTGGCCATTTGGGTTGACTGCGAATGCCACTGAAATCACTTCATATCTACTTCAGTCCCTCCGTACTGGCAGCGACGATGTTGTAATATAAGTCTTTCTCACCTATATCTCACAAATATCAGATAAACGTGTTAATCTAAACGGGTAACTTATCTCCCAAAGTTGAATCTCTCTTAGCGGATTCTGTACTGTCTTACAGATGTACCTATACTGACTCCATACACTGCCGATAAATTTTCTTTTTGGTGTATTTTGTACATTCTGTTAAGTTCTGCTTCCCCACTGTTTTTGAATTCTTGTTGACTTAAGGCGTTAGTGATGAAACATGTCGGCAGCTAGCCAAATTCCTCCCCAAACCCGACAAATACTGATAACTCACTATGCGTGTTATTATTTTTATTTTTCATAAATACTGACTGTCTAAACGATGATCATTCAAGAAATTATATCTTTACAAATACACAATTTGTTAGGATATTCAAATTAAAAAAGTAAATTTTGTATGGCATTTACATTATAATAAAAATATCACAGCAAAAATAACTATTAGATATAAAGAAAATGTTCCTAGAAATTGCTAACAGCTAAAAGAAAATATATAATTTTCCTTGTCAATTTTTATACATTTCGACACACAAAAAAAGAAATTTTCTTAACTGTCAACCAATTCTATATAATAAACAATCTGAAATGAACTCAAGTTAAAGTAACTTAAAAATATAACGTCTAAAAATTGCAATTCGTTTTTGAATTTCATGATAAGGAAAATATTGCTTTTGACATAATTTAAACGCACAAAAAATAACATCACATTAGAAATTTTTTATCTAGCAAAGCAAGTTAAAAAGCTGTGACATTAGAGAGGGAGAAAGGAAAGACTTTTTCTATCATTTGAGTCAAAGCAATTTCATATTTTTATTTTGCTTGAGGCATTTATCTCAAACTTTCAACTTTACTTTATTGGAAATCAGAGAAAAAAAATTACTGTTTATTCTGCTTTAGTAATTATGAAATCAAGAATATCACTTCCAATTTGCTATCATTTGCTATCTTATGAATTATTAGATAAGAAAAGGTTGAAATTATTGACTAATAAATATGAGCTGCAATTCGAAATCATATATATCTCTTAGCGTAGTAATTTCATTCATCTTTATTTTTTACCAACTTACAATTTTTACAATTTTTCATGGGGTATGATAGTAAAGAATTATTATTATTTATCTTTGTGTATTTATGCATACTGAGAATAATTGCAAAATATGTTCCTGACATTAGGAGAAAAAATACTTTTTTTCATATCTTTTATAATTTTTACAAAAGTTCTATCTCTTTCACTTCCAAGATGTATCTAAACTAAAAGATTCCTATAGCATTAGCATTACGTTTGTACATCCATACAAACTTTTATTTCAATAGGGGTGTAAGTCCATTTTTGAAAGGAAAATTGTACTGAAAACAATAAATGCAATCAGCTATGAGCTATTTTTTATGCTCATTCTACCCCCTCCCCTAACAAAAGAAAAAATACATTCAAATAAAATTTACGGTGTTAATGAGATTACCAGTATAATTACTATGAAATTTTTCCATTTTCTACAAAAACGTAATACTTAGTTCAATAATATATATATATATATATATATATATATATATATATATATATATATATATATATATATATATATATATATATATATATATATATATACTACATCTATTAAACTTTATAATTTTTGTTATTTTCTTCAAATAGAATTTGCTATTTGCACTTGTTATTGAAATTACCATTTATTAAGCCAATACTTTAGAACCAATTGCAATATGAATTTAAACTAACTTAATGTCTAACAAAATACTAAAAACATGTGGAAATAGGATGTTATATAGAAATGTTTTATTAATACTGAATAACTAATATATAAACTTGTTTTGGAAGTTTTCAATTATGAATTTATTCCAGAAATTTTTACATATTAAAAGCCGTCATTTTACTATAGTACTATGAGTTTCTAATAACTTAATAACTTAAAGTCTTATAAATTTATTGTAACAATATTATTTATGATCTTTACTTGTTTAGGGTAAAATTTTGAACAATTAATGTACTGAAACTGAAATGAAATGAAGTAAAAGTGTACTGTTCGTAAGTGTAAGATTCCTTGTCTCCTAAAATGTTTTATGTATAGCCATAATATTTTTGTGGCTTTCGGAAGGTAAAATTTAATATATAGAATAGATAGAAGTTCATAGGATACATAGGAGGTCACGCTGCTGCCTTGGACGTCCCCATTCATCTTTAACATTCCAGCATGCATGTTCAACAATGTCCTATTGCTGTCCGTGTATGCCCTATTTTTTCCAATATCTGTTTATATAACCTTTTAAGGTTCTAAAAGTGATATACACGGATTAACATTAATAATAAATTTAAAAAATAAAAAAACAACAGTTTTGCTCCACAACGCAAGTTAAGTGAAATTCAAATAAAAAACATTTTTAAAATCTTTTTTTTAAATGTATTTTTTATAGATAATTTAAAATTTACTGTTTTTAAAGATAATTAATTATTTATCAAAATCAAGTTTAAACAAGTAAAAAAATGTTTTTGAAATGTTTACTTCAACAAAGAAATTAACTTTTATGAAAAAAAGTAAAGAAAACAAAATAGTAGTTAAAAAACTAATTTTTTACTGTAATTTAAATTTAAGTTTTCATTTATTTTCAAAATATAGCAGTAAAAGAAAATAATGGAATAAAAATCTCCTTAATTGAAATAGTTATTACTCCCAGATTTAATCGTTCCTTTCTCTCCAATTCTTCATTAAATATATGCGGCAAAATTCAGAGCATTAAATGTATTTTTTGCCTTAAAAATTGATAAAAAAATTATAGATTTTACATCCAGCAGAATAAAAGAACATATGCCAATTATTAACACAAAATTATAAAAGGATTTAAAAAAAATATTTTTTATATTTTTATTCACAAACACTAGCATGTCAGAAACTTTACGAAGAAGTTACTAGATATCACAAAAACCCATTAAAAACTGAAAATTTCCATTTGAATTTCTACTTGCATAATCCATAAAGAGGGTCAATGTTGAAAAGCGGAATAAAATTACTTTTAGACTTGCTAGTTGCGATATGTGGGTAAAAAAATGCATTAAAACCAAATTTGTTGGAAAATTATTGCAGACAAGCGTGTGACAGAGTTAATTAATAATTTATATCCATCCTATAACAAAATGTAGATGATTATGTTCAGATGCACTGAAAACCATACCAAACCAATTTTAGAATGGAAATAATGAAAATTCTCAGATAAGACAGATTTAGGATGTTTTAAATACCATATACTTAAAAAAACATTAATTTTGTTTGATGACATTGCACTATAAAATCTTTAAAAAATAATGCACGCAAACAAAGTGGGATTTACTAACTTATTTTATATATGAATATATTGCTATATATCAAAGAACAGTCATATATATGGCAGATATTTTAGAAAATAATTGAAGAAAGATTTATATTGGTGAGTAGATATAAAATTTGAAATATATTACATAACTCTCTTCAAATTTAAAAGTAATATTTTTAGGTGTAGGAAAAAGAGGAAAATGTTTGAAAGTTTGACAGTTATATAAGGTTTATTTATCTGTTTGAAGTATAATTTATTTTGGGATTGAAGAGAAAATTTATAAGAATTGTAAATACATGGAATATGTTTGTTCGATATAGAGTGTAAAATTAGGTTGGTATTTATCATCATGGTTCTAAAAATATTAACATTTAAATTAATAAAAGTTTTACCAAAAGGAAAATTATTTAGAAGATTTAAGAATTTTATACGTTAATGAAGTAAAACACAAATCAACAGTCAGACAGAAATTAGACTTTGAATGGAAATCCATAAAAGTTTTTGAAATGCTAAAAGGCTAGTTTTATGTCTATAAAGATTATCAATATTTTTGATTTAAACACTACTAATTTCATCGGTTTTTTATTTCGTCCAAATCATTAAACCACAATATAAAACTGTTAAAATTTTCGAAAACGTGCAAGAGAATGAAAACACTACTGTGTAAAAATTGTTTGGTTCAATTCCATCTCCTGACCTTGAAAAAACTAATTCAAGTAGTTCAAAGGAACGTTCAAGTGACAAAATATGACCAAAAATATGATCCAAATATAGATGTATATTAGCGTTACTTCCCGCAAATCTCATTATATATATATATATATATATATATATATATATATATATATATATATATATATATATATATATATATATATATATATATATATATATATATATATATATATATATATATATATATATATATATATTATATATATATATATATATATATATATATATATATATATATATATATATATATATATATATATATATATATATATATATATATATATATATACATATATATATATATATATATATATATATATATATATATATATATATATATATATATATATATATATATATATATATATATATATATATATATATATATATATATATATATATATATATATATATATATATATATATATATATATATATATATATATATATATATATATATATATATATATAATCCTACAGAGGAGACCACCCAGCCCCGAACTTCACTTGAATACTTCTTTTGAAAAGGATCAGTCCTCGTGGCTAAACATAACTTTTATTTCATCCTCTCAGACTCGGACAAAATCCAGAGGCATCTGAACCGGACCGTGTCAGAATGCTCTCTCTGATGCCAACCTTCTTCGAGAGACGACCATAACCCGCGTGTGGTTAAATGTCGTGGGAAAACTGCTGAGGCAACTGTTTTTTGCTTATAGAAAGTAACCTTTGATTAGAGACATCTGCCAAAGTGTGGTGTTTCAGAAGATTACACAGGCCTGCGATGAAAAAAATACAAGGGATGTGACATCTAAACTTAACGTATTTTTTAGTACTGATTTTGAAAATAATCATTAAAAATGTCTATCACGTCACATTTTTTTGAAAAATTGAATTTTATGTAGTTTTTTATGAATATTTCTCACGTATTTTGCTTTCATACTTTCCTTTGTGTTGTGACATTTTACCGTGATGAAACCCTCAAAATTACCCTTCTGTGGTAAACTACAACAGCGCAGTTGGTATTTTAGGGCTTTTAAAGCTTCAATGTTGATCCAGATCACCAATTAGACAGATTCCTGGAAGCGCGCGAGCCTGGGAAGAGCCTAGGAACGCGCAATGTCCCTCTTCATCATCCCTCCCTCCCGTCGCAATCGCTGTTAACCTATAGTGACGCTCGAATCCTTATCAGTGACCTCATGTAAGCACCAGTACTTAGTCTGTAAAAGAGGCAACTCATTTATTAGGCTCCAGATTGAAAGAAAAAAACATATTGGCCAAAGGAACCACTTTTTATTGGTACAGGAATCGTGAAAAGGAATTTATTCAGTATTTTGATGAAGATGAGAACCTCATTTATTGCTCAGAGACAATAAAGATGAATGGAGGCTTTTTATAGATTCGTCAAAAAGGAACCTTAAAGCTGTCCTACTTCATCAAGGAAACCAATGGGCGTCTGTGCCAGTTGAATACTCGGTGCATTTAAAAGAAAGGTATGAAAACCTAGCTCTCGTTCTCAACAAAATAAAATATGAAAACCACGGCTGGATCATTTGCAGTGATTTAAAAATCACCACCATGCTTCTCGATCAACAAAACGGGTATACAAAATTTCCGTGTTTTATTTGTGAATGAGACAGTTGTGACAAAACACAATATTGGATCAGAAAAGATTGGCTCAAAAGGCAAAATCTTGCGCCAGGCACCAAAAATGTAATTCGAGAAAGCTTAGTTGTTCAAAAAAATATTACTACCCCCCTGCACATAAAATTAGGTGTTATGAAGCAGTTTGTTAAGGCTCTTCCAAAAGATGGTGATTGCTTAAAATATAAGTATATATATTCCTGGATTTTCTAAAGCCAAATTGAAAGAGGGAGTCTTCGTAGGACCAGACATCCGAAAACTTATTAGGAATAACAAACTTGAGACAACTATGACATTAAAGGAAAGAGAAGCTTGGGTTGCCTTCAAAGATGTTGTGGGAAAATTTCTAGGCAATCACAAAGATCCTAAATTGAAAAGAATTGTTGGCAACATGCTAGACAAATTTCAAGTGTTGGGCTGCTCCATGTGTGTAAAATTGCATTTCCTCCAATCGCATTTGGACTTTTTTCCCGTAAATTTAGGATCCGTCAGCGAAGAACAGGGAGAAGGTTCCACCAAGACATGAAGGATATGGAGAGAAAATAACAAGGTAGGTGGAATAAGAATATGCTTGCCGACTATTGTTGGATGTTAGCAAGAGATGAAGATAAGATTGAACATAAAAGAAGAACGTCAAAAAGAAATTTTAACGGAAAAAATGTACGTAACTAAATTTAAATGTCTTTGTTTCGTATTGAGTTTCAAATATATTTCAAACTTACATTTATTTATATAAACCTTAATAAAACGTAAAAACAGGTAGTTGGGGTTTTTCTAGGACTGTTTTTCTTATAAAATTAATGTAAAAAATTTCATAACGAGGGAACTTTTTGTCTCGCCCTGGTGCAGCTCATGCGCCCTGGTTGCGATAGTTTTCATTCTTTATATACAAAATGTATACATTTTTAGTTTTAATTGTTGTTTAAAAATTAATATGCCTAATCATAAACAGATTAAATAAACTCACATGAATAGATAAAACCCATTGTTGCCGGTCAGTACAAGCTAACAGTTCGATAGCATTTTTTCCATATAGGATATTACCAGTAATATGTACATCAATTTTACAAAAAATCCTGACGTGATGGAAAAAAATGGAGGTCATTTTCGAAATCAGCATACAAAATAACCTTAAAATAAGAAAAAACTTCTCTTGTATTTTTCAAAAATTTCAATTTCGCAGGCCTGTGTTATTATTGCTGATCGTTACAGATTTTCCTGGGAGAGTTATTGCTTCCTAATTAAAAATGCCAGCTATATCATTTTCTGTTTTGGGAATCATAGAGAGAATTTCGGGGTTCAACTGAAGGAATGAAAACATCCTCGTTTAAATTGGATGGCTGGGAAATATGGTTAATATAAAGAGAAGAAATTAAGATCTGGAATAATGAATGAGGAATAGAAATAATTTTGGGTTATGCTTTAGGGCTTAGATATCGATATTATAACAGATATATATATATATATATATATATATATATATATATATATATATATATATATATATATATATATATATATATATATATATATATATATATATATATATATATATATATATATATATATATATATATATATATATATATATATATATATATATATATATATATATATATATATATATATATATATATATATATATATATATATATATAATATATATATATATATATATATATATATATATATATATATATATATATATATATATATATATATATATATATATATATATATATATATTTATAACAGAGACTTCAGGCAGTCGCCTGGTTGACAATTATTTTCCATTGACTGATCTTGAACATCCTAAAGTACTTATTTACCCCATCCCCCCATTTCATCTTTGGTCTTCTTTTATTTTGTCTATCCATTTGGTTTAGATAAAAACATCCTTTTTAAAGAGTTTGAGTTTTCATTCGACAAACGTGAGCATCACATTTAAATCAATTAATTTTAAAATTCTTAATTCTGTCTTAGTCTTCATAAAAATTTAGAAATCTCTAAGTGGTATAGTGTTTTCTAAACGCTATTTTCTTAATATATATATATATATATATATATATATATATATATATATATATATATATATATGTAATATTAAAATCCCTTATTTACGTATTTTAATATTAATTTAATAGCTTTTGTTCATAAAGAGAATTCGGGGTTTGCGCGGTAATTCTGATTTTTCCCTCCAGACACGCTATAGACTTAGTTCAGCCTCTGTCTGGACTATTTTAGCTAATAGTTAGAGAGTTCTCTTTAAACATGGGTATTTTGTATCACGTGATCAATTGTGCTTAGGGATTATTCGTAGTCTTTTACCTTAGGAATCCCTACTTGAAAAGAGTATGTAGGGGTTACATTTGTCTGTTTGAACGAAGTTGTAAAGCCGTCTGCCCCTTGTACGGATTTCATGTTTATTACTAGAAATAAACTGTGTTGTGATTTTGAATGAGTCTCGCCAATATTTCATATATATATATATATATATATATATATATATATATATATATATATATGTGTGTGTGTGTGTGTGTGTGTGTGTATGTATATATATATATAGTGATATGTGAACCAAAAAACTGGTACACAGGCCTAATGTCTTGTAGGGCCCCCTCTGCAGAAGCGCCACAACACGACGTCGCATAGACTCGACTAATATCTGAAGTATTGCTGGATGTAATTGACACCATGGATCCTGCAGGGCTGTCTATAAATCCCTAACAGTAAGAGGTAGTGGAGATTTCTTCGGAACAATTCATCTGAAGACATCACAGATAGTGTCAATAATGTTCATATCTGGGAATTTAGGTGCTCAGCGGAAGTG
Source organism: Pardosa pseudoannulata (assembly GCA_032207245.1). Classification (NCBI taxonomy): domain Eukaryota; kingdom Metazoa; phylum Arthropoda; class Arachnida; order Araneae; family Lycosidae; genus Pardosa; species Pardosa pseudoannulata. The sequence continues at coordinate 14,421,576 of CM063508.1, read as the reverse complement.
TTTAAAGTCATAGGATTGTTTTTGGAGTCACTCTGTAGCAATTATGGACATGTGTTGTGTTGCATTGTCTTTTTGGAATTCCTCAAGTCTATCAGAATGAACAATGGACATGAAGGGTGCAGGTGATAAGAAAGGATGCTTCCCAGAGATCTTTTTTCGCCGTCAGAGATGTCGGACTTTTTGTTTTACTAGATTCCTGATATTTATGGTACACTCGTGAAATGTCATCATCTATTGTGCGCGCACTATAACACCACAATAAAAATCACTTAAAACTTTGGTGAGGATTTCGTGAAGTAAACATATATTCTGTTTTATCCTGGTTAATATTTGAATTCCTAGCCCTTGCAGCAATTAATTTCTATATACTTAATTATATCTAGGTCTTTACGAAATGTAGAAATCTATAAGCTGCACAATCTTCTTTGAATGTCCTTTTTTTGGCGCCACCAATAATTAATATTAAAACTTTTCCCTCGAGAATACCCAAATGGGTCTGACCTGATATTGGCAGTTTCATATTTCAAAACCTAAACCTAAAACTATTGCAATGTATATCAGGAATTTTTTTTCTCTAGAAATACATTTTGACATAAAAGGTTTTTTATCTCATAAAAAGCTTTATTATCAACTATGGTTTATTTTTGATTTCTAACGAGATATTATTTTTGGTTGGTATTTTTTTAGGGAAACACATATTTTGTTTGTTTTTTATTAATACTTAAATCCAAACACTTGTAGTCAAATCAAAATGTAAAGCCTGTTTTAAATCTGAAAAAGATTGGAAGATCTTTTACAATTAGATTATCTTTTTCGATTTCCAATTAAAACAAAATCATCAGCTGTTTATACATTACCATTGACCAAATGGACAGGACAGTGACTGGCAATTACGAAGTTATTTGGTTCTAGCTCCACTGCAAGAGTAAACAACGTGTGTTATCAGAATTTATAGAATTTATGCAATAGATCACTGTATATTGTACTAAACCAAGATTAGAAAAGGCCAAACGTAAAAAATGTTATGTGAATAGATAAAAAAATCCTCTAAATTAACTATTCAGTCATTGAAATAACACACACACATATGTACAAAATAAAAAAAAAACATATTATTAAAACTATAAGGTTTAAACTACATAACAGTAACTGTAAAGATAGTTTAAAACTGTATTTGAATTTTAATATCATTTTAATGTAAATGATTTAGCTTTATTTCAATTTGTATGTCTACATATTTCGATAATTTTCACTTAATAATTTACATAAATGTTTCTTTACAATTACCGTTCTCATAATTGAAAGTGTATAAGAAAAATTGAAATGTACTATAAGTAGTACTGGTATATATAAAACATAAGAAAATGCTTGTTTTGAAAAACAAATCCTTTTTCTTATCTTTACTGTAAAATGTATAATTAAATAATAAACAAATCATATTACCTGACTACAAATTGGTAATCAAATTACGAGTTCTTTTTACCTGATAAAAGCCTTTTTGGCAGTGGATTTAAGGTATATTTCTTGTAAGCTCTTCAGATATACCTTCATCCATTCACTATAATTTAATTTCTAGTCCCAATGCTTGAAATGAAAAGGATTTAAGAAAGATGAAATTAAATAACCTGTCTTGCATTCAATCCATTCTTTGATTAAAATGAAAGGTCGATGAAGTGTATTAAAATTGTAATGTCATGAGGCTTCATGTATATTTCAGCCAGCACAATAGAAAAAAAAATAAGTATCTGTGTATTACATTAATGTTTTGATGTTTAGGAGAATTTAATCCAAGCAAATTTTGATATTTATACAAACAAATATATTAACAATGTAAAGAGCACGTTTCGAAAAATGTGATAAAGAAAATGAATAGTAGAAATATAATATTTTGTTTTCATCTTCTGTAATTCAAGGAAAAATGTTAGAAGATAAATGTATATATATATATATATATATATATATATATATATATATATATATATATATATATATATATATATATATATATATATATATATATATATATATATATATATATATATATATATATATATATATATATATATATATATATATATATATATATATATATATATATATATATATATATATATATATATATATATATATATATATATATATATATATATATATATGTATATATATAATATAAATTAACTATAATTTTCAATAATATCTCTCTATATATAAATATATAAGTACATATACCTATGTACACACACACACACACACACACACACACACACATATATATATATATATATATATATATATATATATATATATATATATATATATATATATATATATATATATATATATATATAGAAGAGTAAAAAAACTGGTACACCTGCCTAATATTGTGTAGGCTCTCCGTTAACACATAGAAATGCTGCAACACGACGTGGTATGGACTCGACAAATGTCTGATGTAGAGCTGGTGGTAAATGACACCATGAATCCTGCACGGCTGTCTATAAATCACTAATAGTACGAGGTGGTGAAGATAGCTTCGGAACAGGATATTTGAAGGCATCTCAGATATGTTTAATATTGTTCATAGCTGGGGATTTGGTGGCCAGCAGATGTATTTAGAGTCAGAAGAGTAATCCTGGAGCCATTCTGTAACAACTCCGAACCTGTGGGTTGTCGCGTAGTCCTGATGGAATTCTTTAAATCCATTGGAATGAACAATGGACATGAATGGGTGCAGTTGATCAAACAGGATACTTACGTACGCGTCACCTGTCAGAGTCGTATCTGACATATCAGGGGTACCACATCACTCCGATTGCAAGTTCACCATACCATCACAGAGACATTTGCTCTAACAGTCCCCTATTGACATGCAGGCTCCATCGATTCACGTGGTTGTATCCATACCCGTACACGTCCCACACTCGATACAATTTGAAACGAGACTCAACAGACAAGGTGACGGTCCGATGTCGGTATGACGGGCCCAAGCATGGCGTAAAGATTTGTGTTGTGCTGTTAAGAAGGTTACACGAGTGGGCCTTCGGATCCGAAAGCCCATATTGATAATGTTTTGTTCAGTGGTTCAAGCACTGACACTTGTTGATGGCCCAGCTTGGAAATCTGCTGCTGTTTCTGGAACTTTTGCAGTTTTGTCACGTTGAATGATTCTCCTCTGTCTTCATTGGTCCTATTTTTTCACGATCTTTTTCTAGCCACGTGATGTCGGAGACTTGATGCTTTACTGGATTTAGGATATTTATGGTACACTAGTGAAATGTACACTAATATTCGTATGGGAAAATCCAAATTTATCTCTATCTTGGAGATACTATGTTCTATCGTTCGCTCACTGATTATAACAGCACATTAAAACTTACTTAAATTTGGATAACCTGTCATTGTAGCAGCAGTAACTGATCTAATAACTGTGAGAGATAGCCCGCCGTATTTTGATTGGTTCCTTTTGTCTTTATTTGCATAGGATATCCTTTGCTCTTCATAGTATATGTATATATGTATATGTATATATATATATATATATATATATATATATATATATATATATATATATATATATATATATATATATATATATATATATATATATATATATATATATATATATATATATATATATATATATATATATATATATATATATATATATATATATACACTGTGTGGGATTGGGAAAGGCTGTGGATCTAAGCGATTTTGATAGAGGGCAGATTGTAATGGCTCGAAGACTTCGGAACAAATATTTCCAAAACTGCACAACTCGTGGGTTGTTCACGATCTACAGTTGTTAGTACTTATGCAAAGTGGATGAATGACGGTCAAACCAGCAGTAGACGACATGGTGTTGGATATACACACGTTATCAAAGGAAAAGGTCGTCGGAGACGACGTGAAATTCTCACATGGTGAAGCAAAACCGGAGCCAAACAGTGACAACTGACAACCCAATACAATGCAGAGCGAAGTAGCACACTGTTCAGCGATCACTGTTGGATATGGGGCTACGCAGCAAACGTCCCATTCATATGGCTTTGCTGACCAAATTCGCCTAAGCTGCGCCCGGGATACATCGCGACTGGTCCATGGATCAGTGGGAGAGAGTTGCCTGGTCAGACGAATCACGGTTTGTCATTCATCATGCTGATGGCCGTGTCAGAATACTTTGTTTTCCAGGCGAACAGTTGCTTTCTCAATGTAAAGTAGGTCATACACAGGCCGGTAGTGTAGGTATTATGCTTTGGGGACGTTCTCTTGGGCATCTCTGGGACCCATGGTTGTGGTAGAGCAGACCATGAATGCTACAGGGTATCTGAACACCATTGTGGACCAGTTGTACCCTTACATGGACTCTGGTATTCCAGCTGGAAATGGAATGTTCTAACATTACAAGGCCAGTGTCACAAGTTGTGTTGGAGTCGTTCCAGGAATATGATGCTGAATTACAGTTAATGTCCTGGCAGCTTAACTAACCGGATCTCAATCAGATAGAACACATTTAAGATATCATAAGACGGCAGCTCAGAGTTCAAAGACCACCAATTCGCAATATCTCATATTTGCGAAACCGTTGCTTAAAAATCTGGTACAATCTGTCTCCTGCCATCTACCAAGGACTTGTGGCATCCATTTCAAGGCGGGTTGAAGCTGTGTTGATCGCCAAAGTTGGGGCAACTCGTTATTGACAGGTGGTCATAATGTTTTTTCTCTTTAGTATATACACACACATACACACACAAACACATATATATATATATATATATATATATATATATATATATATATATATATATATATATATATATATATATATATATATATATATATATATTGAGGACATGAGATTATTTTATTTTTTAAAATTTGAGATTTTCACTTTTTTTAAAACTAAAAACTAACCAAGTTACTCTTTAATTCTTCAAACCACATTTTTTTTATTTAGTTATTTTTCGTTGGTCTGAAAAATTTTAAATTATTTCGGATGCATGTATATACATTTCTAAGGAATTGTCGATTTAAATGTTTGAAAACAACATTTATAAAACATAAATAAAAGGTAATTCAGAGTTTATAATATCAGAATCAAATTTTGAAATTCAAATTCCAAAACTAAAAAAAGAAAATAGCTTTGTGATATCCCTGTATATCATTCATATGTATATGCATTTATGCGCACAAAAATATAAAAGAAAAATTAGAAACATAAGTTAATTACTGTGGAAATTAGAAAATTTTAGATATATCTCTATAAGGATATATGTATGGATTATTAAATTTTATTTAGGTAAAGTTATCTTTGAATTAAACAAATAAATGTCTATCAAAGTGAAACTTTATTTGCATACTATATCTCCTAAAATTAATTTTTAACAGTACCTAGAAATAAATTTTTATCGATAGAACTGATTATATAGGTACAAATCATCGTCAGAAAGAAATGAACACACGCAATCACCGACACAAAATAGGAAGAAAAATGCAGCTGAAAGTCATGTCTGGGTCACCTTTTAACGAACGTCATGGTGTTGTATACGGCAGCTGTTATTGACTTAATTATCCAAAACGCTGGGGTACATCCTCCGTCATAACAAGTCAGAACTGCTCTGTGGGATACAATGCTGCAGTAACTTTACCTACAGAAAATAAGAGTTGATAAGGGATGTAATCATTTTCTTTAACCTACTTCAAGCAAAGGTTTATAACGGGAGATAATATTTAATGAAAATCACTTCTGAACAAGATGTAAACTTGTTTCGCCCCACAAGTAAAAAACATATAGTGTCTGATTTAATGAAAGTTGTAAATTGAAATTAATTCTACCTAAAACCTAAGAGATTACATTAATCCTGGTTAGTTTTTGAAACATGGTATACATATACATATACATATATACATACATACATATATATATATATATATATATATATATATATATATATATATATATATATATATATATATATATATATATATATATATATATATATATATGTATGTATGTATATATATGTGTGTGAGAGAGATATAGAGAGAGAAAGAGAGAGAGTGTCATTGAAGCATTCTTTTATTTAAATTTGAATTAATTACATCAAGCTTAATGTTTTATACATCTCTAATAAGAAAAGTGTACTTAAATTTGAAATTGGCTTTTTCTTGGAGAACAGAAAAAGCTGTAATAAAACATATTACGTAATATCAAAGTATAGGAGTTAAATTATCTTATGAAACTTCATATAATTGCCTTTGCTTCCAGATCTTTGCTTAGTTTCTGATAGAAATGTGCTATAAACATTGCAAACAAAAAATAAAACTAAATTAAAATGTTACTTGATTGATATATTGCGAACTAAAAATATTATAGATATTAATGCAACATGCTAGTGACACTGGCCATCAAAACTGGAGTAATCACAGGATTTATATGACCATTTGACTTTGGAACAGTAGTATGTTTTTTACTGCACTGAGTGATTTTGTTAAAACTGAAATTACTGCGTCATACGAATTTAACAATACTCAAACTTAGTACGGAGACTAAAGACATGGATTAGTTGGTTTGTAGCTTTACGGTCTACTGTTTCGCTTCCCGAGGGCTATCAACAGATTACAAGCAATTCCTAACAGATATGAACATCCATGCCAGCTAGAGGATTCGAACCTACTAACGTATAACATGTAAAGTAAGATTACATGAAGAAAGTTTAAAAACTTACCAATATTGACAATTATATCACTATGAAATATAAAAAAGTATTACAAAAAAGTAATAACATATTCAAAACTGCAGTTCAGTGTCAACCTTTATTCACTACATGCAATTTCCAAAAGACTTTGGCCTTTTTTCTTATGTCCATTGTTTTCAAAGTCCACATTTTGCATTCTCTGAACAATATTCTCTTACCAACATGCATTCTCTTACCATCATACGTAACATGTCAGAAGGAATGTTTCTCAACTGTTTGTGAGACGGTGTCCTTTAAAATATTGATATTTTTGATTTATTAACCAAATTATTTAAATTTTAAATAACCCCATAGCCAAATGTCACATTGAGTTACTTCAGAGAAACAAGGTGGTAATGCAACTGTAAAACTGTGAGTAATGATTGTTTTAGCAATAGAATGATAATATAACAGATGGTGTACTTTAACATCATTGTGTGATAATGCACCGTACTTCATGAATATCATCTGATTGAGACATATTGTTTTTTGGAGCAGTTAAATGTCAAAAATAATCAGCATGTCTTGATATCTTTATGCATTAATAGTAAATGTTACTGCTCTCGCCGTATTGATGATCTCGAAAGCAGATATCTCGCAGATTTATTTAGCTGTAAACTGCATTTAGAGACAACAGTGTTGATTGTATATTTATTTCTTTTGTTCACATGTCCAAATTGGTCATTTGTTTTTGTTAGAAGACGTCTTTAGATAAAAATGCTCCTCACCTTGGCCGAGAATTTGCTATTAGAAACATCGTCAACCTCCATTCTACAATGAAACGGCAAAGCAAATGTCAACCTTTGATCATAACCACCATGTAGGATTTTTTTCAAGCATTGGAAATTTAAATATTAAGTTTACGCAAAAATATTTGCACAGATATTTCATTGTTACTGCAAAGTAAGCATTTTAAGTAGGTGTTTGCTCATTCATTATTATTTATTGTAGTATTATTTATACATTTTTAGATATTGTGATATCATTTTATGTGCTGAATAATTTCAAATTTTTAATACACAATATTATACGTTAGTGACACGAAACTGACTGTACTTTGTAAATATAAAATGCAAGTAATATGGCTGAAAACAGCTGAACGTAGTGATTCAAATTAAACCAATCATACTCACTTTCAAAAACGACATTTAAATTTAGTTTCAGAAGAGCACATTTTAAAAGTTGAACAATTAACTTCGGCAGTATTTTGATGAAAGATAAATTGCAACAACTGAATGAGAAAACTGTAAATTTGACATGAAATTTATAATGAAACCAGAAGTTTAAAGTAAAAAGAAACTGGAAATATTCCAAGAGAAACACACAGAATGCGCAAGAAATACAATTAATTCTTTTTTGAAGAGAAAAAGAAATTCTTGCACAGTAAAAACGAAAAATAAAAATAAGCAGCAATGATAAATAAAAAAATACTGTTCAGAGATCTATTTCTTTAAAATAAAATAAGCATTTAATATTTGAAACTTCTATTTGATCAGGAGAATTTTTACGAGGTAATTATATCTGGATTGCAAAAAAATTTGACACGAAAGCAAATTAACTTAAAGATCCAAGGAGCAGATATTAAGGAAATGTTATTTTGACATTCGTCAAAAACACTGTAAAACTTCAGTCATATAACATTATATCATTATGTATTTATAATGCATAAATTAATGTGTCAATAGATTTGTAAAAATAATTAATGTGCAAATGATTCATGTAATTTAATACAAATAAATATATGAATTACTTTATTCATAAGACATGTTTTAAAATTCTAAAACTGCCCCAATTTTACTTATAGTATTTTCTGTTTTCAACTATTAAAACTATTTAAATATATGTCATTAAGTATTTTTAATGAACATTATCCAGTCAATGGATTTGTAAAAATAATTTGCAAACTATTCATGTAATTTAATATAATTGAATAAATGAATTATTTATTTTATAAAATTGCATTTTAAAACTTTAAACCTGCCGTTATTTTCCTTGAAGGATTTTCTATTTTAAAGCTTTATTTAATATATTTTATTAGAGATTTTTGATGAATAAGTAAATGAATCCATACGTTTGCAAAACTTATTAATGTGCAAATGATGTAGGTACATTAATATAATTAAATAAAGGAATGATTCCATTCATAAAAGTATGTTTTAAAACTAAACCTGCATTTATTTTAAGTAGTTTTTCTACATTTAAAGGTATTTTTCATATATTTCATTAAGTATATTTGATGAATAAAATATGCAGTCAATAGATTTGCAAAAATAGCTAATGTGAAAATGATTCATGTCATTTAATTAATTGTTTTTAATAATTTAATGAATAATACATTTTAATTTTTAATAAAAGGTTTTAAAATTCCAGAAACAATTTGTACCTTATCTGTATTGGATCTTCTATATTTAAAGTCATTTTAGTAAAATAAATCTAAAATAATAAATTGAATCCCCCGCTACATTACTCAAAACTGGAGAGTTCTTTAATATGTATTAAAAATTTATTATCCAGTTGTTTATTAAAAAGTCTGAATATAGTCTTAAGTGTATAGCAATATTAATTTATAAAGAATTTTTGAATTTATAAATTAAATAAATTTTATGAAAACGTCATAATAGTTCTACAACCTCTACAATTACTCGATGTATGCTATTACATTTATCATAAAGTATAAAAATATTTATTGAATAAAGTAACGGCTTGATAATTTATTTAATAATAAAATAGAAATAATTTATTAATTTACTATATTTAAATGAAAAAATATTTCATTCTTATAATTTGTTTTGAATTCTTATATTTGTTTTTATTTTTTAAAAAGCTAGTAATAACTTCTTTCTTATAATTTCTAATTTTAAGATATTTTTGGAAAACATAATGTAATAAAATTTTAAATTAAATTCTTCTTGTTTTTCCAAAACTGAAAAGCACTTTACATTTATTACATTTTATTAAACAGCTATTCATTTAAAAATTTACCTCTTGAACTAAATTTATATAAATATTAAACTACATAATAATCTTTAGTTTATATTAAAATTAAAGTTTTAAATCATTAATAAGAACATGGAATATTTATCATAACTGGAAAATTACTCATTGATATATGCTGTTATTTTATTCATAAAGTATAAAAATGATTTCAGGAGTGCATCAGATAAGAAAGTTTAAATCCCGGGAACATTTATTTTTGTCACAAAATAAACAAAATACTGAGACGATAAATGAAAGGAGATACGTTGGTGAATAAATTGAGTTTCCAAATATAATAGAATTTTAAAGAATCTGTAACATAGTAACAAACTTTAACAAAAATTAGATATTTTCCATCGCTTACAATATATTTGTCTTAAGTTTACTTCTTTATCAATCACTTATTTAATCAGTATTCTTATCATGGTCATGATATAAAATTTATTACAAGATCATCAACAGCAAACGTAATTTATTGAATATCATCAGAAATACTACTGGTTATCTGCATAGAAACTAAAGGGAAACAAAATAGCGAAGTTATTTATTTGGTGTTACTGGGCAGTATTTTTATTCATTTGATCTCCAGACAAAGATATATCTTTCTTCAATTCTCCAGAAGACAAATGGGTGATTTTCTAGCGTCTTAGATAAGTTTACCAAGATCTTTTCCCTTTCATTTTATTCTTTTGTTTTCCAGGTTTGGAAAATAGACTGAAATAGTTTATCTTTTTTAATACTATCAGTGAGCACGTGCGTGTCTTGAATTTGATGATTGTTCTTTTTTTCTTTCTTAATATATTTTTCTTCTCTATGTGTCAGAAAAAACAACCATGGACATTTTTTATTTATTCTAAAAAGTACTCTCAGCAGAAAATGGTATCTTTAAAAAATTTATGATACGTACTTTGGATTTATAATTACTTTAAATGTTAAAAATTTGAGTTAATGCATGTGCTTATGAAGTGTAAATATTCAACATATTTATATCATAAAATTATTAAATATAACAAAAGAAGAGAAATAAATGTATTTTAATATTGTTTATTATTTAAAAAATTGATTACTTCATAATGAGAACATTTTTAAATACGTATTACAGAGTAATTTTTAGAAATATTAAACTTAAAAAAATAATTTTGTACTCTATAAATATTTAAGATACACTAGATGTAATACCAATTGTTAAATTTCTTTATAATTTGTCTAGAATTTGTTTTACAGCATACATAACAAAAATTAGTTTACATTTATTTCTTAAAATTTCTGTGTTAATTATAAATTTAAAATACTAATGATAGAGTATTTATATAAGAAAATTATTACTTTCTTAATATTTCAATGATTTTATTGGAACAACTAAATTTTCTTCTAAGTTTCAGAAGTATACTAGAAATCAAAAGTATTTTAATATAGGAAAAGAAATGAAGATGGAATATTTTAATTTAAATACAGATAAAATAGCTTAAATTTTTAATATTTTATTACAAAAATTTTCATAATATTAGCATACATTTATTAATTATAGCACTCTGTATTTTTAGGGAGAACTTTATTAAAATATATTGACTTTGTTACAAATGTGCAGTGAATCTAAAATTATTTCGGTTCACAAACTATTTCTAATTACTGTTTTACAGAAAATTTCTGTTCCTCAATGAAATACGTCAATTAAAATATTGTGCAAATTTCCCATTTTCGCCACTCAGGGAAATACTTAAGTAAAATGAAAGAAATGCAAATTGTCCTTCGAAAGTTATTGTTTCCTATTTCACACTTAACATAAAATGGTACAGCAAGTTTCACATCAACATTATTAGGAGAAAATGTAGATTTAATCCCGGCCCTAAGTGAATAGAGTACGGTCATCCAAAATATGAATGCTGCCATATCCCAGCTATTAAAATTTTATTGTGAGAACCAAGAAATTATATTTGTTGGCTTTATTTTAGCAGCATAACTTGTGTTAAATTAGATTGGGAATTGGTCAGTTAATGCTCTTTGTTCCTCATTTACAGTTTAAACAAAGTAAATCCAGATTCTGGAAAGTAAACTTTATGAATATACAGTGGATTTTACTGATTCGGCTACTGTTTGGCCACCTGTATCCTAATACCAATTTTTTAAGCTTCTACTTTGGTTGAATGACATTGTTGAGACATTGTACTCATATAATCTGACAGCAATCATTGAAAGAACGTACTTACTAAATGTTGATTGTTGTTATCTGCTTTTTCTTTAATTATGACGAAAGTCAAATTTTAATTTTTGCTGCTCAATCGTCGTTTCTGATATCAAACTGTAAATTTACGTTCTACGAGTTTTGAAAATGAGAATTAATTGTATTTAAGTAATCTTCCAGCTATTTTGTTTATACTGTTGAGTTATATAAATTTACAATATCCTTTAATTATTTTGAGCAGAAAATTATAACTCCAGCGAACTATTATATCAGAAGCTTTAAACATTTAACATTTATTAAACATTTATAGCATAAATTGATTGCATTTTGAATTTAATATAGCTATTATAAATTAAAAGCTAAATAAATACCGATGTGTATAAAACATTTTCCATTTTTAATAATATGATTAAAATTTTTTTAAAAATAATTATAAGTAAGATTATATACCAAATGGATCTCAGGAGTATTAAAAAAAGTTTTCAAAATGGACATCCAATCTTCTGAACGTGGTTTTAGCTCAGAATACATTCAGTGTTTCTTTCAAAAAATTTTATCTAAAAAATATATACAAAATTTTTAAAATATGAAGATATTTTTGTTACAACAATTTTTAATCCTAAATATCCAACTGGTTGCAAATTGCGATTTGAAAAAATGATGAATTTGTCGAATATATTAAATTTCCCATTTGTGCAATGCTGACTTTTCATGTCATTTCAAAAACTTTACGATTGTATATAAAGTTTGTAAACATAAACATCCATATTGATGTATAAATTTTCTGGGAAAATATGTTAGCATGAATGACGTTAAAAATCTGGAACTAAAACATTTCATGGCACTACTTTTAAGTAAAAATACATTAAAAGAAATGTCAGTAAATCTCAATCAGTTAAAAATTAAAGAATATAAGTTTCTGCAACAAGAACCTGTGTAATCTTCTTATTCGTGTCACATTATGGGTTCAATTCTTTATAAGTCAACATTGTATGTTTGTGGAGTAATTTCTGTTTTTGACAATATGCCTTTTAAGTTAAAATGAGGTTCTTATGATTTAACTTGTTAGAGAATTATACTGCCAATTGTAATGTATAATTACTATTGAGATCTTGAAGTTTTATGATATTTAATACGTATGACTTTGTTAAGAAAAAAATCCAAACTGAGAAGGTTATCCAGGAAAACGACTGCCCGCATTCTCCAATGTCACGCTAGATATTTTCTGTCAAAATAAGGTACATTAGTGAATCATGCAAACCGTTTGATGCACAAGAGACCGCAGTGCACTTCCGTTTTAGACAAAGGAGAGTAGGGTAAGTGTAATGAGTTAGGGGAAAAGAGGCCCCTACGTAACCTTTTATCTGCGGGCTCGTATCTACACGCATGGTGAGCATGTGAGGGATTTATCCGTCATGCTAGCACAGATGAAGCAATATGCAAGTCTTTTAAAGACGAAAGTAAAAGACTACAATTAACGACAGTATAGTAGGATGTAGGAAACAACTAAGAGAACAAACGAATGATGTGAAAAGTGGGCTAAACATCTTGGTATTTGAACAACTGGACATAGAAATGAAAACGCTGCAAGATCCAGAGAAAAAATTCACAGGGATAGCATAAGGGATTTATTAATATTCTAAATGCTATATATTCAAGAGTATTATATTACAAGAAAACATATGAGGGATTAATGAAAATAACCTTAAAATCTCTAAGTTTTTATTGTGTGCAGAGATAGTTACCACTGGTACATTCAAGTTGATAATTATTAAATGATGATCACCTGTATTTCTTGATTGGAACTGATGGGGAACATAGCCTAATTTGATTCGACCAGTGACCTTGCGAGGTCACTGGGACCATTTAACTGACTTATAAATTCTTCCTTTGGAAATACACAAAGATATACGGTCGTATAACCACATTACCAAACACATGTCTGCATATAACAAAGTAATACCCTTTCACAGGATGTTGTCTAGACAATTATTAAGTAATTTCAAATACTTTGTGAAGGAGTGCCACGTAACCCAAGAGTTACACGTAGGATATTCATATGTATATGTGTAATACTTTTGAAAGCATAGGCTTTATAAAAATTAACTGATGTTTTATTATAGCAGCCGTGTTTTCCAGGGTAATTTAGACGAGAGGTCACAATAAAAATCTAATTAAGTCACTCTGATACAACAAGAACGTTTCAATTAGGATCTCTATGTGTTACATAGTTTGATTACACCATATAATTATGTAATAAGAATAAAATGTCAGTAATAAAAGATGATGCAAAAATTTACCATAACTATTTTGAAGATATAGCTATTTTCCTGAATAAACAAAATAATATATAAACTCTATTGCAATTATATTGCTTGTATTGCAGTAATAATCAAACAAAAATTATTTATTGCATTAAAATATAAAAGGTGTTTATAATTGATAGAAAGTTTAGAATATAATTATATCTAATTCATATCTATAATTGTAAGAAAGTATAAAGGGAGAATTTTAGAGATATTTTATGTATATTTACAATCCTTATTTGGTGAAATTTTGAAAAAGATTTCACTGCAATGCAGTATCCTTTATATTTATGATTGATTTAATATACTGTTAAAAAAGTAATAAAAGTTGCATATCCTAACATTTTATGCTTATATTATCTCTAAAATTTGCTCAAGGAAACCTGCAGCTTTTCTTTGGTACACTACAATAAAAAGTAAAGTATTTATTGCCTTTACAATTATTAAAATAGCATTTAATAAATTTACAAGTTTATTGAAAACAAGAAATATGTTAATTAATAATTGTCTTAAAACTAAAAGAATGATAGATGTGTACAGTTACGAATTGTAATTTGAGTTATTTAGTTATTGTAAGTGCCAACATTTTAACATATTACACTTCAATACCATTAAAACAAATAATTATTTATTAACAACATTTATTTCTTTATATTTTTATGTTTAACTAAACCAGTTCTTATCATTCAATTCGCAATCAAGAAGAATTGTTTGATAAAATTTCTAAAATCAGATATCATTGCTCATGAATATTTTTCTGAATTTTTATTATTATTTTGTCTGTCTGCGTACTTATTTTCTCTGCTATTGGATTGCTATACGGATTAGCCAAGTCCAGTATTTTATCCTGAGTGACACGTATAATACGGCGACCCTCAATGACAAACAAAAAAGAAAGAGGCATCAGAATAAGAGCTTATTTATTTCGACAAATATTTTGTCTGTGTAAGGGAAAGTGGAGAACAAATCCATTATATTTCAGAAGAAATGAATTATGTGCCGAAAGAGTTTCACTGGATACTGCAAAGAAATGAAAGAAAGCTAATTCATTAGAGAGGATTACATTTTTTGCAGTAATAAGCCTTATCACTTGATTGAAATTTTTTTTCATTTCGAGATTTTTTGATAGAGCTTTTATTTTCTCTTGTTTCAAGTAAAGGGAACCATTTTTCAAGTATCTCATGACAGGTTGCGGATGCTGTTTTAGCATATAAACATTTAAGATTTTATTGTTTGTTTACATATTTTTTTTTTGTAAAATATTTTTAAGAATTATTACAAAGGCAAACACCACTACATTATCTGTTTTGGGGACATGATTCTGAGAACAGTTTTCTTTCTAAATTTCAGTTTCCATTTAATTTTGTTTTAAGAAAAACATTAACTTTAAGTATATGTACAACCTAAAATAAAAATTATATATATATATATATATATATATATAATCATTTTAGTCAAAAATTACTTTAAATGGACACAAGGATAATGAATTGTTTATCCAAGTTATTGTGAAGTTTATTTAATTAACATTCAAAAATAAAAATAGTTAAAATAATACATTTATTCTCTTTTCGTTAACTTCCGGCAAATCTTTTAGAAATTTTGTTTTTTGACTATATAAAATCAAATAATTAAAAAACAATGAGTAAAAAGAATTTTTTTGTATAAATGCAGACATAAATGTAATATACAAACATTAAACTAAAATTATTGTCATACTCTAAAGCAAGAAACTGCAATGAGAACATTCTAGAATATTTGTTGGACGGGGGGGGGGAACTATTTATTTTTTCAAAGTGAATTTATATAAGGTGGATAGAGTTAATAGTATGTGCACATAATATACAAATATAAATTTAAAAAAAACTTAACATATAAAAATTCTTGGTTTTATTTCTTGTGAAAAAAAATTGTTAAGAAACGCTTAGAAAACTCAAATCTTACAGCCAATGAGATTTTTGGCATTTTATTTCATCGGCTGTTGCTCCGTAGGTAAGCGAATATGACGATATTTTTTATAGTAAGCAGTCTTCAATGTGTTTATCTGTAAGTCACTATCTGTACTTTGATTTAATGATGCAGATAGAATCAATTTGTCATACTTTTACATAGAATTGTATTGTAAACTAAAATGTTATTATTGTCATCACACAACAGATGTCAGACGTTGAACTATCGGCAGTATCCATGGTGTCCGTAGCATAGAATTGGGGACTCCCTACTCTAAATTATAACTCTTCTGCAGCGAATTACCCTTAAGCGGTTTGCCGGTAGAGTGTACTTGCTACCCAAAATTGGCCTTAACTGGTTTTTACTTACGGCATACGGGCATCGATATTTTCCCCTTTCATTGTCTGGTTTTTTCTTATTTTTCATTACTGTAATGAGACTATTTAATATTAATGTTCTTCGACATTGCTGTATGGAACTCATATGTTGTCTACCGTAAAAAAGGACTAAAAACATGCAACTAGAATTTAGGCTTGATCTCGTTGACATTATAGTCGAAAAATATCATTGGAGAATAAATTTACGACTTGGACGACCAGGTTAAGAGCTTTAACTTCTGAGACAGACAGAGATACATTTTTTTTTTGGAAATAATTGCTCCCGCAGATAAGAAACTGAGATCTGTAGGACAATGTGCAGTGTGCTGTTGGAAAAAAAGGAGAATGGAAAAAGAATCCGAAAACAAACAATATATTTTTGTCCTGAAATCAACGTAGGACTTTGCATTATGGCATGTTTTAAACTGTACCATGCACAAAAAGATTTCTGTACCTTTTGGAAAAATGTAAACTTCAAAATTCACAGTAATTATGAGAGAAGTTTTGCAGAATTTGTAAACCATTCTTCACTGCATGAATGTACTTGAGTAAAGGTAATATTTAAGGGTTTTTGTGTTTAAAAATTGTAAAATAAAAAATGTTGTAAAAATATTAAAAGTAAATAAAATGTTGTAAAAATAAAATGTTGTAAAAATAACAAATTTCTTATTATTTTTATTTTATTATTCTTATTTTATCAAGTAAGGTACTTAATTATATGAAATTAAAAATATGCTTTTTTGGAAGCATTTCTGGTAAAAAAAATTGACCGTTTAAAGGGTTAAGAATTTCTGTGTAAAAATTAATGCAAAATCTAATTTTAAATGAATATATTTAACACTGTTTAGTTTACTGCCTAAAGTAATTAGTTTAACTATTTTGGTAGCTATTTTAATGTTAAAAATTAAGTTTTATGAAACTTTAATTTTAAGGCTCTATTGTATATCTTGTTTATTAAGGTAAAATTTATGGATGTAACATGTATGTAAACATCAATGAAAAGATGATAATTAAAAGAACAATGTAACACATTCATGAATAAATTTTTATTCAATGTTTTCGCAATGCATGCATATTAAGTTTTGTTTATTTCCTGCAAAAAGTGAAATTAAAATGCAGTGTAAAATTCTTTAATTGTAGCAGAGTGTTCAAACTGCAATTAGGGTGGCTTTGATGGATTCAGTTGATAATGTGTTTTCTAAATTCGTTCAGAGTTGATCGGAAATCTTGAGTCATTCTTTTTTTTTCACATGTTTACATACTTCTTTATTTGTGATTTTACATACTTTTTGTGGAAGACAAAACCTCATGCAATATTTTGTAAGAAATTATAAATTTCATTTATTTTGAAAAGCAAAGTGTAAAATATTAAACGAAGAACAAGAAAATTTATAATTATACATGGAAAATCAGAATGTCTGTGTCTACCAATAGAGGTGAGATACAAAACAAAGGAATAAAATCAACTAAATTAAAAAAAACTATGAATTTGAAAACCCATTTAAGAGAAAAAAAAATGTATGTAATATATAGTTTGGAATTTATCATTTTATTTCAAGTAGAATAACTGCTTAAAGCCTTAACTTCAAATGACCATAAAGGCAAAAAAGACAGGGATAATTTCTTTCATATGAGTCACTGCTTAGTATTTAATAATTTTTACTACCCAATAGTATGGGTAATTTAAGTAAACTAAATCAGCAATATTGGTCAATTCCCACTGATAACATGTTTCTTTTAATTTATATTTTTAAAGTAATTTTTAACGAAGTCCTTATAAGGAAAATTCTAACTTAAACACAGCTTAAAATATATGGTTTATTTTAGTGCCTTTCTCGGATTTCAAAATTAGGGAAAAATTATAAAATAACGTATTTTAAACTAAACTAAACTAAATTTCCCAGTGCTATAGCCCGTTTGAGATCAGGGCCAGTCTCTGTTTTCGAGATAAAGGGAACTGGGGCACAAAGCATATATCCCGGTTATGTGGTCAACCTTACCCAGAACTCCCGGTGTTTAGCTCCCGAGTATGTTTGGTTCTCAGTTTGTCTATCCCCTGAAGGGAAGAAAGCCTGAGTAACGTATCGTTCCAAGGTAGGAAAGGCCAAATTCTTAATTAAAAGGCGATAAATTGTGGATAATGCATAAGTGACTTTAAACTATGCATAATAAGAGATTAAATATTCAAGGTAGACTAGAAGAAGTTTTAATGTATTGTAACTTTATATAGTAATTTGCTAATAATGTACAAAAAATAGCTGAATATTGAGCAAAGTGCGAATAGTCTGGAATTAGTTGTAGGTTTCTTGTTCTGCATGATTTTGATTGTAGCGTTTATAAAACTCAACGAAATGTATACAACCAAACCTTTCAGATTTATATACAAACCTAACTGTTTTAATAATTAATTCTAGCTGCTGTAAAGCATAAAAAACTCTATCTAAGGATGCTTTTTGTTTATTCTAATATTAGAATTTATATTAATGACTCGGTGTTTTTATCCTTTCAAAACTCTTTATTCTTCGTAAAGAATTTAAGTATTTATAATCTCAATGCAAAATTATAGTTTGTTGCAAAATTTATAGCATTAAAAGCTGGTGTAAGCAGATGCTCTTTTTATTTGTTTTTATTTGGTTGATCACAAGGATAAAGTATCCTTTAATTTTTTTTATATTTCATTCACCACAAATCCCTTACAATCCATCTCTCACCTTTTTCTACATTCTTGCGTCGAGAAAATTCCTAGAAAATCCCCTCTGATGAAACTATCATTTTTATCTCTATGACATGGTAAAACTAAGTTTGGTTTGGGATATTACTTGATTTTTATTTCAAACTTAATGAAATAATTTTTTTCATAAAAACAGTGTTAACAATAAAATTAAATTTTCCATAATTGGTTGAAGCATATTGAATTCTTTAAATGCAAGGAATTCTTCTTTTATCTTTCAATGAGACACAATACACTGAAAAATGAGTTTTTGCTTTAATAAGATATGTAAAAAAAATGAAATGCGTATTTTTAAAAATAAATTTATCTTTTTCAGTTCCGAATTTTATTTTTTGTTGAACTTTTTTGTTAGTATTCAAACACACACACACACACACACACACACACACACACACATATATAATATATATATATATATATATATATATATATATATATATATATATATATATATATATATATATATATATATATATATATATATATATATATATATATATATATATATATATATATATATATATATATATATATATATATATATATATATATATATATATATATATATATATATATATATATATATATATATATAACTAGTTTCAGATCTATGACATATATTCAAATATCCCAAACACAAAAACAGCTTTATTTGTTTTAAGATTAAAACCACATGAGACATTATCTAAAATAATATTCTATACATCAATGTTTATAATAATATTGAAAACTGTTTATGATTTTAAAAATTAAACGTTTTTAAAAAGGGAATGAGAAGTGTGTTTGACTTCGGAATCTTGCATCGACGTTCAAGAATTCATCTTCAAATATTATTTTCAGATACGTACAGCCTTTTTTTAAGAAAATGTAAAATAAAAAATTAATTTTAAACAGAAGGGAATTTAACAGATCACAAAATCTCCGAAAACATATTTTCGAATAGAGCAAGATCAAATTTAATGACTTATGAGTACGACATTTTATTTGGAAGGGTTTAGAATAAATGAAACTTAGATCCATTGCCTATTTTACATAGACGTTTTCCGTTCATCTTGTCCAAAAAATTTCTCGGCTTGTTAATTTTTTTAAATATTTTGATATATATCTTTTTTTTTTATTTTGAAAAACTACAGTGAGTCATATATCTATCGTCAACTGGAGCACTAAATTAAAGCGATAATTTTCTATTAGTGTTCCAGGATGTCATTCCTCCCTCTTAATAAATAAAAATAAAAGAATCGAATGTTGGCCATAGATATTGAAAGAAAATATTTTACAATTTATGTATTTATGGGGTGGTATCTAACAGTACACTAAATTAATACGGAATAGCAAATTTTTCGTAACTTCTATCGGGTTATTAATAAATCTGTCTGAACTGGTTACTGGTTTAAAGATAAAACATCTCAAATCCTATATTTGTGCTAGTCTCAATGTTACTTATTTGCTAGAATAAACTTCATTAATTATAGGCTGAATTGGTAGTTCTCTGCTTTTCTGCAAATCTGCCCGCTTGGGTACGTATCTTATCAGAATAGGCTATAAATAATAGATCTAGGCCTGATTAGTTCAAAAGAATCAAAAGATTATATAATACAAAATATTAATTACAGTTACAAAGCTTAATTTCAATAGGTATATCAGTAACAGAAAAAAATGCACAGCTATTCAAAGTAAGACAGAATTTGTAAGAGAAAGTAAGAAAACAGTTATCAAACTAGCACTTTAGTCACCTGGTCGGATTAATTCTCTAGAAGTAACAAACTGACCATACTTCTCTAAACCAACCAAACGACCTACTACCACTAATTACAGTTACAATACTTAATTTTATAGATATACGAGTAATAGCACAAAATGCATAGTTATTAAACTTAAGACACTAATAGTAAGAAAAAGTACGAAGAAAGTTGTAAAGCAACTTTTTACTTACTTTCTCTTAATTTCGCTGCTTTAATAAAAAAAGGGTTTGTATTTAAGGTAATATATCAATACCAAATTGCTCCTTTTCATATATATAACCCAGTTGGTGCCTTTCTTTATTAGTTTATCTCAGTTATTATATTGTAAGTTATTCAATGGTATTATTATTTAAATAAATTGCAGTGAGCTAGATTGGTGGTTCATGAATTTGGTCAAATCAATAAGGATTTTTCTTAAATGGATTTTTCAATATAGTCCTTAATTTCGGCGATTGATCTATCCGATTTCTAACAATATCAAATAGCTAAGGCTATATTTAAAAAAGGCTGTAATTCTATAAATGCAGCTTCAAATCATTTAACTTGTGCAGTGTTATGTGATGTGGGAAATCCATTTTCATGTGGGTAACTTCAGGAGATTACTAAAGAAAGTTTCTAATCAAACCTTTAAATTTTTAACACATATAAAGATATCCAACTGAAATTTTTATATAGTTTATCCTTTATACTAAAATATCGAATTTTGTAAATATAAAAATATTATTCTCGATGCTTAGTTAAATATTATTTACAATATTTCCCATAAATCCTCAAATATTTAGTATTTTTAAAGTGTGATTTCAGAGTGTTGTACTACCTATAGTTTGCCATATTTTAAGAAAAAGGCTTATGATGAGATAGAATATTTTGCTTACATAATAACCTAAAACATGAAACGAATTAACATTTTGAGAAATTTTACATTTTTATTAAAATACATGTAATTTAAACAGAAACTAACAATGATAATTACAAGCAGATTCATAATCATGCTCTTTTGTTATATCCTATTTGAAATATTTCATCAGGTTGATCATACTAAGTTTTGTTAATGTTCGCTTTTAGCCTTTGACTTTGCCAACAAATCTTTTTACTGAATTGTATTAATTCTAACATCCCTTTAAAATTACATATCATCCGTTTCATTTTTGCAAAAATTCGGCTAATATCTTAAAAGGTACTTATATTTATCCCAGTAGTAAACGTTTCTTTCTTTTTTTTCCCCTCCAGATAATGGAAAACAAAATTTCCGGTGCTTCATGTGAAAAATTTTAAATGTGACAATGTATAAATAATGTATAAACAAGGAGAGTAACTTATAATGTATTTCATAGTTGGGCTGTATTAGTGTCTCTAATTTAAAAAAAAGAATAATTTAGAAAAGTATGTAAAAAGTAAGTATATAATAATTTTGGCGTGTCAATATTAAGCCATACAAAATGCATAGATGCTGATTTTCAGCATATATTTAATACTATATTAAATCCCAATTAATACTATATAAAATCTTTAATTAAAAAATTAGAAATAAACATTACTAAAAAGCATATTTTACATTTTATTTAATATACCATATTATTAAAAATTGAATGCCTTCTTATATTATTTAATATAATGAAATATGCATCGTTTGCGTTTTAAAGCATTTTATAAACGATAATTTATTTGTTTTATTTCTTAGAATAAATTACACCCTACATTTCCACGTAAGCAATTTGAAAAAAAAAAACCTCGAATAGTATCGTAAAATTACCCACCTAAGAAAATATTAACTTAAACTGTCAAAGAAAATGAAAAAAAAAGATTAATTTTAATTCTACTCATTCTAAGGTTTAAATGTTTCATTTGTTAAAATCTTATATATGTTTTTACAAGAACACCATAAAATATATCGCTCCATTACGCATGAACCATAAACGATATAAAGCAAAATTCAACAAGACGGAAAAGTAATCAGAAGTCTTAACTTCATGGTCACAAAATTGCGATGAAATGATTATAGCCTGGGGCTTGTAATGTTTTCTTTTACTGACATTTTCCTTGAAAGTGTGTCTTTATGCTTCCGGGAGATGTAAAAATATTTTTCGGAAATGTTATGATAAAAAAGTATAAATAAAGCCTAAAATCTAAAAAAGATTCTTAAGAATATATACTTATTTTAATGCGTCAATGCTTAATAATAAAGTTTTTAGTACAAGATGTGTATATTTTTAAGAGAATATGGGTTCTTTCACATTGGTTTTTAAAGCATTCGAATATTTTATAAATGCAGCCTTT
The DNA here is from genome assembly GCA_032207245.1 of Pardosa pseudoannulata. Taxonomy (NCBI): domain Eukaryota; kingdom Metazoa; phylum Arthropoda; class Arachnida; order Araneae; family Lycosidae; genus Pardosa; species Pardosa pseudoannulata. Next base: position 14,398,298 of record CM063508.1, on the reverse strand, counting down.
ATATAATGTATATATAGTACTAATATTTACAACCAATTGATTTTTGAATATTTTTTAAAAATCGTAAGGTTTTATAAATCAAACAACATTAATATAGAAGACAATTTAATTAAAACACATATTTGAAAGTGTTCAAAGTTTTGACAGTTATTTTCGAACTTTCGCTGTGTTGCACATTCTTACTAAATACTGACGTTCTTTAGGAAATATTCACTGTTTAATTTAAACAACTTATATTAACACAAATAACAGAAATTATCATAACATTTTTAAATAGCAAAAATTTAGAAAAAAATTAAAATTTTGAAAAAACTAGACATTAAATTTACAAAGAGTTGAAAAATGAAATGATTTTTAATCTGATAGAATATTGTTCAAACAAATAAAATAACCATTAAATCAAAAACATTCAACATCATTAAAGTTGTAGGAGATTGAATATAAAAATTCACAAACAGAATGAATCAAGTTGATTTTTTCTTCAATAACATTAAATTGATTACCTTGATGATAAATACTTATATGTTTGTTATTAAGCAATTTTTAAAATTAACTTAAATGTCTAAAATCTGATTATATCCAGCCGCTTTAGAGCTTAATTTCTCAAAGTTTCAAATAAATCAAAGTTTGCTAAAGCATCCAAGCCAAGTTAATGGTAGTATGGGGAAACATTTTGTTAGATAACAATGTATCTTTCAGTTGTCTCACCTAAAGTGGGTTCTCTTATAGCAAACATAGAACAAACACTCAATTTACCTTCATAACCACTTTTTTAAAGTTCTGATAGTATATGGTTATTATAAAGAAAACTACCCTGTTTTAATCTAATGTTAGATAGCAGTGTATCTTCCAGTTGCATCACCTAAAGTGGGTTCTCTCATAGCAAACAGAGAACAAGCACTCACTTTACCTTCATAACCCTTTTTTGAAAACTACCCTGTTTTAATCTAATGTTAGATAGCAGTGTATCTTCCAGTTGTATCACCTAAAGTGGGTTCTCTCATAGCAAACACAGAACAAACATTCACTTTACCTCCATAACCACTTTTTTAAAGATCTGAAAGTATATGGTTATTCTAAAGAAAAGTACCCTGTTTTAAACTAATATGGCATACGATTGTACGTAGTGTTCACAACTACATATCTGTTTGAGTTTTCTTTTTCTTATATGTAATAGTATTTTTATTAATAGTAATATAATAGTATAGAATTTTACGTATTTTTAAGCTTAATTTGGATTTCTAAAATCTGTTTATGATCCAGACAAGTTAGGGCTTAATTTCTCTAAATCAAAGTCTACCAGTCAATCCAAGCTGTGTTACTGGTAGCTCGGTGGAAATATTTTCCTTGATCTCTGTGTATCTTTCAGGTTGTCTAACCTAGAATTTATTCTATGTTAGCAGACAGAGAACACAAACACTCTTTTTGTCCTTTATATTTTACTGTTTACAATTTTGATATCCATTCAAAATTTTAAGTTTCTATGCCTTCTAAACTAATAGATTTTAATGTTCTTAAATTTTTGAAACTGACTCTAATAGTTATTTTGGAAGATAATTGTTTTTTTTTTTGTATAAACATAAAATATATAAACATATCTTATATAAACATAATTTTCAAAACTTACGTAAACCGTTTATACTTAAGTTCGTAATATAGTGTATAAGCGCAGCTAAAAGACAGATACTAATTATATAATATTGTTCACATGTTTTGTAAAAGAAAGTAAAAAAGATGACTAATGAAAAAGGAATTTATTCCTATATATATGCAAGAAAGTCAATTTTAGAATCCAGATTTTTTCTTTCGCAATACTGTTCCGTAAGAGCAAAAGTCTCCTAGAAAAATGTTTGATCGCTTGAAGGAAACTGCACTGTGGAGACCAAGATATAATTTTCCAGAGTAAAGGAAGATTTAAAGAAGTTGAAAGTCACAAACAGGAGAGCTATTGCAAAATGAAGAGTGGAATGGAGAAAAGTTCCACCAGGGTCAGTAGAGTCAAAAGAAGAAGGAGAAGAAGAATAATATTCTCTAAGAAAGTGAAATAATTATATAAGAAAGATAATATTAGGGGAAAGTATAGTTTTTCGCCAGTAGATAATACATTATCATGGCACTTCTAGTTTAAAAGGCAAGTGTTCTAAAATATTATAATGTTTTCTCTTTCACGTACAAAGTTTAATTTCATTAATTATATTTTTGGACTTCTGAAATACCCTAGCATAAATAATTGCACCTTGTGCCCTATCAGTAATACATCTTTTTAAAGTAAGGCAAAAATAAATGTAAAAAGTTTTATATCATCCACATGACTTTAGCAAAGTTTAATTCAAAGCAACAATAGAATAATTAAATATGCTTTGGAGACATTTTTAGTTTACAAAAAGGGTTTGATTTTATATATTTTTTTTATTTTTTAGGAATCAGAAAAGAAATTAAAAGAGATATTTTGTTTAAATATTATAAAGCTAAACTTTATGAACTTATATAAACAATTTATAATTAATTTCATAAAAAGTTATTATCGCAGCTAAAAGACAGATAGTAGTTATGTAATAATTTTCATATGTTTCATAAAAGTAAGTACAAAAAATGAATAATGAAAAAGTTTTTTTTATTCGTATACAAGAAAGTCAAGGTAAGGTTACTCCTGAATTTTTCCATTCAAAATACTCTTTCCAAAGAGAGAGATCTTCATAGGAAATTATTTGATGTGAAAAAAAAATGGAGTGTGTAGACCAAGACATAATTTTCAACCAACAGTGTGGAGAAAGATTTAAAGAACTTGAAAGTATTTAACTGGAGAACTATTGCCAAGAGGAGAGTGGAATGGAGAAATGTTCTTTAAATAGCCTAGACCTCCGAGGGCTATGGTGTCAAACGAAAAAGTAGGATAAGAAGAAGAATATTCCCAACTGAGTTATGTTCCCATTTTCACCTTTCTGTGCTCTGGCAGAGTGCATTTTTGATTACTTACTTTATGTTATGTTGTTTTGTCATTGTTCAAGGTGCAGAATGATTATTTTTCAATCATTCAACGCGTTGTTTTTCACATACACAGTGTTATGTGAACGATTTCTTCACCTTACAGCATTTTCTTTCGTTTTTTCAGAAGCTGCTGTAAGCGTATTAAATTTTTGTTTGGCAATCTCGTTATTATTGATGCACTAAATTATGTTTGTGATCATTATTCGTTCGGAGGTTGAAGTAGTGCTTTTATTCACTGCTAGGTACTCCGTAAAGACCAATTACCTTGACCTTGACCAAAGAAAATAAAATAATCATATAAAAATACAATTTTGCAGAAAAGTACAAGGTTTAACAAGTAGATCAAACATTATCAATGTACTACGAGTCTTGAAAGCAACGGCTCTAAAATATTATAAAGTTCACTTAGTTTCAAGAGAAAAGTTTAAATTTCATTAGTTATACTTTTTGGTCTCTTGAAATTTCCCGGCCTGAATAATTACATCGGGTGTCGTATCAACAATACATGCCTTTTCTTAAAATAAAACAAAATGAATGCAATAATTTTTGAACCATCCACATTCTTTTAGCAAAGTTTAATTTAAAACGAAAATAGAAGAATTAAATATGCTTTGGATACATTTTTTTAGCTTCAAATCAAAAATGTTTTGATTTTATATTTGTTTCATTTTTAAACAATTAGAAAAAAAACAATAAACAGGGCAATCTGTTTAAATATTACAAAGCTATTTAAACTGAGTATTATTTACCTCATTTCCCTGTATAACTTCTAAATTTTATTTCAAAAAAGACTTTTCTTTAAATTTTATTTAAGTCTGATTAATTTTAATGAATTTTTTTAGGAAAAACAGCATATGGAAATGAGGAAGATTAATAAATGAAAAAGAAATCAGGTTTTGATATTGGTATACTTTAAAATTACAATCTGTGTAGCTACTGTCAGATCCAAGCGGGAAAAAACTAGGATTTTGAAAACAAAATGAATATATATTAGTCTTTTCTTAAGGGTTAATTAATTAAACGTAGAAAAAAGTATTCTGCAAAAGGAGTCCCATCTGCACGCTCTTGCAAAACATAGATTAATGAAATAAAATGAAGTGTTTTGCTTTTGAACTCTCTAACTTTTTAAAGTTAAAAGAAAAATTTTAAAAATAACCAGCTAAACTCGCATTATTTTATAACTTTGCTTTTTCAGGAAGTTTCGTGGATTTGTGCGTAATCTTTCACAAAAAAGAAAAGTCGTCGAGATTGGGCAATTTTTTGGAAAAACGTGGTTTAACGGGATGGTCTGTGATTACGATTATGAAAAAAAACTTTGCAAGAGAAGAGGCTAAGAAATGTGCAAAGATGAAGAATAAAATAAATCAAAAACGCTATCTTAAGCAGATTAACTCGCTTTAAGAAGATTAGTTTTTTAAGGCTTTGACATCAGATTATTATTTTTTAATAAAACCTTCAACTATAAAAATAGTACAGTGCTTAAGGAAGAAGATAACAAAAGATGGTTTTTGGCGCTAAACAAGCATGAAGTAATTTTTTTAACCGTAATTGCATTAATTCCACTAAATCTTAGTTATAATAAGAATCAGGAACATATGTCCCTTTAAGCCTCATATTTGTAAGCTGTTATGCTTCAACCAATGAATTTCGAATTGAAAAAAAATTCTCCCTAAAACTTAACTTTTCTAATAATTAGCGACATATGTTAGAAATATCTTGTATTATAATAATAGTTATTCATTAATATAGGAATAAAAAATAAAACCCAATATGGATCTTTAGTTTAGAATTAAGAGATTAGACTTTGTCAAGTAAATGTCAAGTAAAGATGAAATTTTCACTCTGTTACTAAAGATTGTCAAAATATATTGCAATAAGTTGAAGAAAAATTCCTTAATAAGCAAAAGTTTTAAATGAGAAAGATTTCTGTTCCCAAAATTTACAATTTCATTTTTTTAAATTTAATATGCAGTATTAAGTAAAGCAAATTCTTATTCGAAGGGTGTTGAATATATGAAAGCTCATAATTAAGAACTAATATTATATTCAACCAAGGAACGAATCATTTTTATTATTTGATAACTTTTTTATTAATATTTGATTTCGGTTACAGAATCAAAAAGAATTCAGAAAGTACCGTATAATATTCTGAAACTATCACTTTAAAATTTTAAAAATAGCTTTGTTTATTGAGTTCTTTATTCTCTCTGGGATGTGTTATTATCGTGTATTTATGAAATACAGTAAATTAATTTTTTCAAACAACTAATCGATTCGTAGTTTTCATAGGTTATACTAAGGAATACAATTCATAAAATAATAAAATACCGCATCATAAAATAAAACTATTGTAATTTGATTTAAATAAAAACTAAGCAAAATATAAAGTTCTGAGACCATACTTTTTCACTTAAAAATGTTTATTTTTTCGATATTCAGAAAGTGCATTACCCGGAAACTTTCATATATACTTTTTGGTAAGTATATGAAATCCCTAAAACAATAGCCATTACAGTGATATATGACTATTTTTATAAGTACATACTAACACACACAAATACATATACAATGAATGCAGATTTAAACACACTGAGTGCATTGGTGAGAGGCAAATACTCTTGCACCACTCAGATAAAATTTTTCTATGAAGTGAAAAAATATCAGATATAGGGTAATCTTAAACAAAGTTAATTTACAATAAAAAGGACATTAGTTATGTAATTTTTAATCTATTTTATTACATTAAGTTTATTTCATCGATAAGTAAAATTGCGTCGCTACATTTTCTGATGTATGGTTAAAATGGTGACATTTAAACATATATCATAATTAATATTAAATTTATATCTTTCGGGCACTAAATAACCACTTTTTTACTATAAAGTATCTAAACATTGATGATGGAAAAGATTAAAGTATTATGTAAAGAGAATGATCTTATCTTAAAATCCTTTTTATATTAGAAATATATTTATGTAACTTTATGTTCTTGTAAAATTTCGATTGGAATATTCTGATTTTTTTTAATTCTTTATTTTTATGATTTTAAAGGTCATGTTCCGTTCAAAACATAGAACAAAAGTGAATTAATTTACACAAAGAAAAGTTTTACAGCCAACTTGATACAAAAAAAAACATTATTCATTGTCTAGCAGTTTATTATGCTACTTTTTCAAAAACAATTTCCTTCATAAATTGTTCCTAAAGAATTTATCTGAAGTAGATTAAATATTATTCACGAAAATAGACAAAATAGTACATTTGCATTACTTTAGACAACAGTGTCAGATAATAAAAAGAGTATAAAAAAGAGCGATTTATTATTTAAAATTTTCTTACAAGAAAATCTTTTATGAAGATCATTATTAAATATTTACTCGCATGTGCATGATACAATACCCTGGAAACCAGGAATAAATTTTATAATAATTTTTGAAAGACCATGAAGGGGAAGTTCCAAAATTTTTAAACCATTTACAACTTAAGGGTTTTTTTTTGTTTTCATTCTAAAATTGAATGCTTTCAAAAGAAAATTGTTTTACGAGAGATAAGCAAAATATTGTTTATAAAATATAATTTTTATTTATATTTCTTCATCCGACAATGTCTTTTAAACTTATAAATTTCTTAGCTTCTATTGTGTAAGTAAAAATTTCAACCATCATAGTTCGATCCAGCATTTCTATTCAACGAATTTTCTGACGAATTTTGTAACGAGCTAGCTGTTAATTTAGTTAGAAAACAGACCAGTTATTACACCACTGGTTAATAAGCTTTCTATGGTATTGCTCCTAGGTCTATAAGGTATTATGTACTTTGTTATTTCATTCGTATTTAGTGAGATAACTAGCACAGTGGGTAGAGTCATTGACAAATTCTGCCCATTATACAACATGACAAGATTTTCATAGTTTATAAGAACAGTCTGAGAAAGACTGTTGGTCTCCTTACCGTCCATTGTTCCATCAGAGGACATTTTAAATTGATAGGAATCAGTTGGGATTCCTTGTATTATGACTGATGTCTTTTAGAGAAGTATAAAACAACACTAGTATAGAAAGAATACATACCTTTCAAATTCAAAATATCGTTAATTTAGAATCGCATTTTAAAAAGTAGTCGTGATATATTTTGTACCCGATTCTGTTTCTTTTTCATACTATTTAAATAGTATTAGTAAATTGGATACCCAGCTGTGTCTGAGTGGCTATCTAGGCATACCATTATATTATGCAAGTGAATCTTGTACATTTTCTTTCCAATATATTAAGAAAAGTGAAGCTGCATCATTGAACCAGTACTTTAAAGGCATGGAAAGTAACAATAGATATTTCAGTGTTTTGAAAGAAATATAAACCCATTTAAACAGTGCATATTCACGTTTATTTTATAATTTTACACTTTTTAAATCAGTTATTAGTTAAAACAATTTTAAAGAATTTATATTTAGTAAATATAAGCTGTAAATAACTGCTAGGTAAATTAATAAGTGATTTTTTAATAATGGAGAGAAAATCGATATTACTACCTAAAACATTTCACTTAGAAAAACTAAAAATATTTTATTTCTAAAATTTGTTATTTGTAAAATATTGTTTGTGTATTACATTTTGGCTTATGTAATATTATTGTTTGTAAAATATTTTAAGGTTTCTATCGATTGTGGATATGATCCTAACGTTCCACCGTAGCTTCAGGGATTTTAAACCTTTTGGTTGGCCGTGGGTGTCAGTGTTTTATGTTATAAGGAGATGACCGCTTGCCATATTCTGTGTGACTTCGAGTTTTTCTCGGCTCTTAAGGTTTGAGGCTTTAAATTTCTTGAGTTTGGGAAACTACAGGTTATTTCTGTTAGTTGTCTGTTGAGGTTTCCTTCAGCTATTAGCCTCTATTCTTAGTTGAGCTTGGGGTTGTGTTTTCTTAAGAACAATAAAGTTGCAGCTGCATTGATCCTCTCTTAAGGACATGCTCTCCGAGATCATACGGTTGAATTCATCTATTCGTTCTTCATAACTTTCATCACTTCCCTGAATCCCATGTTGCAGAAACTTATACAATAATAATGTTGTGGTGTAGAACATTGCTGTTGTTATTTCAAAGTCATTTATAACCCAAAGTTGCTTTATATCGTCTTTAATATAGTATAATACCACTAATATATATTGCAATGTTCAAATATAGAACAAATGGCAAGGAAATATGAAAAAAATATATAAAAAATTAAAAAGTAAAAGAAGAACTCCGCGTGCTACGCCTAAAAAAATTGCCATTGTCCAAGAGAACGCTGCATTCTTTTCCTTCCTTCTTTCTACTCAGGAAACCCTATACTTTTTCCATTATCCTGTGCTGATGTGTTCGTTGTTCCATTGTGCTTTTTACAATGCGTCCTTTCCCGGCTCTGCCCAAAAGGACCGGGACTCCATTGATGGTCCTGAATCGCCTCCTGGAGACCAATCACAATTCTCCAAAACTTGGTGAAGTTTAAGTGCAATTATTTTCACTGGCCACACCACACGCTTCCTGGAATCTCGAAATAAACTTGGGCATTCAACCCAAAACGTGTGAGTGCGGCGAGCAAATCAGTTTCGCAAACCTTATGTCAAACAAAGCTGCACTCTCACAAATAATACGTTAAGAAATACTGTTCCTCTAAATTGTTAGAACTCCACTTCTTTATTGCACTATAGCAATTTGAGTCAATATTTTTCTACTATTTGCCTTGTTCATTCTTTTTAGAAGTAAACAAAGTAAAAAACCTAAAGTTAATTTAAAATTATTCTTTGTAACGAGTTTCATAGAATTAAAGTCCTTGCAAAAGTAAGTATTGCTAAACCTGTATTATTTTTTTTCAACCTGAGGATATCTTTCTTTTTCAACTCTCTTTACTTGCGGTTTATGATAACTAAACTATTTTATAAAATGTAATTGCTAAATAATAAATTTAAAACTGTCTATAATGAAACACATCACTGTCTTATTGACTTATATAAGTATTTAAAAATAACTTACTTTTATTTGAATGCGACATAATTTGTATATTGAATTGAATTTTTATTTTTTAATTAATTCATTTTCAATATTCATCCCTTTTTGTCTTTTACGATCATGAGGCTTAGAGATTAATATCAATCGACTTCTTTTCAAATAAATTAAAGGACAAATAAAAATAGGAAAATTTGAGAAGTAAAATGTTTATTTTCAATTGGATAGAAAACATATATTTTCTTTCAATAATTTGAGTATGAAGAAAACAACTTGGATATTAATAAAATGTATCAGATATATTAGATTCAAGTCCTCTCTATCAAGTAAAGAAAATATATGAGGTATACTCAACATTAAACTAGAACGAGTTCTAATTTTGAAGTAGAAAATACTTTATTTCAAGAATTTTGTGGAATTAATTTATAAATAAGATATAGTACTCATTATCTATCGGGAATTGATTTTTTAACTTTAACTTATGCCAATCAATCCAAGAATACAATTGAGAATCTAAAACTGTAGCTACGCCACATGAAATGTGATTGATGAGACTATTTATAAAAGATTTTTTCTAGCTCATCTTTTTTCCGGGTTATTTCTAGATTAAAATGACACAAAATGATGAGCCTGGGAATATCAGTGCTTGGTAGTACAACAAGCATTGAGTCTTTTTGTATACAAAACTAAACGTAGGAAATAAAATAATAAATACGCTTAATGAAATGTGATGGATGAGGTTATTTATAAAAATGTTTTTGTATTGCATCATTCTTTTGAGATATTTTTGGATACAAATGAGCCAATATGAGAAGCCAGTGAATATTATCTAGCAGTCTAAGAAGAGTCGATTATTTGTGTAGAAAAATAAAAAAGATGATTAGTTTTATTTTTATTTAATAAATTAGCCTAAGTTAAAGCGATAGAAACCGTTTCCCTCTTTTTAAATTTGTTTAGAATTTCCGAAGTTAAAAGAAAATATAACAATTTATCAATACAGTTAGCAATATAGAAATATGTTTATATGTCAAACATGTCAATGAAGCTGTTACTTATTTATCACATCCCGGAGAGCACTTATAGTTTAAGGAAGGCTACGGACATTGCCCAATTGTGTCCTAGTAATTTAGGATCAGATGGAACTCTCCCTGGTTGAGACATTGGGAACTTAAAGAACACTTCTTCCCCGAATCTATGACCTAGACGCTATTAATAAACAAGATGGTATTTGGACCACATCGGTCCTTGAACTCTCAATCCTCCGGTTACCAGATTGAAGCTTTTGTCAAGTGAGCTACAGAGACTCACAAATTATTAGTTGTAAATATCATTTAAGATAAGCTACAACGTTTGTATCACAATTCGAAATAAAAAAAAAACTGTAAGAACTAAAATGTTTTTAAAAAATCCATTTTACAAAAGCACAGAACAAGGCATACTAATATGTATATTTTATGTGATAGATATTTTTTAAGGTAATCCATTTTTAAATATTTTAAGTCAAAATTCTAAATCAATTTTTTTTATTTTGTATTACAATAATGCCATAGTTGTTTGAATAAGTTTCAGAATTTCATTAAACTCTAGCAGTATCTTTTCAATGTTATAGGATAAAATGCTCAAAATATGTTTCTTTAATATATTTGTAAGATACTTTGCATAGTTGCATTATATGCTTACTTTAAAATACCTTGTTATCTTTAACCGAGTCATATCTTAAATCGCTATCATATTTTTAGTTACCTATATGTATATTTATTCATTTGAGCAATAAAATTTGTTTTTACTACACTGAAACATTTCAAATCATTTTTCCAAGACGAATTAAAGTTCTCTTTACCGTGGATAAATTTTAAAATTTAACCATTTTCATTTAATTATGGCTAATTTGTTATATATTTTGGTTACATTTTCTATCTTTATTTTCAAAATTTTAACATAGAATCATGTATGTGAGCATGTTAGTTTTATACCTATTATATATGTTATCCGATATACGGACTGAATTTTACTCTAACAGTTTTATAAAATTACTTCCCTACTTTGATACAATATATTATTTCAATATCTGCTTTATTTTATAAAATGAACTTATATATTTTAATTTTCTGTAGTTTTCAATGATTTTTAACATAATTTTACATTAACATCCTTCAATTTCATATAAATTTTATTTAAACAGATCATTTATCTAATCAGAACTTATTGCATAACTATTTACCTATTTAATTTACTTTGAAAAAACTCACATCTAATTACAAATAAAATTGCATGTTTTCTTAGAAGAGAAAGTTATAATGATACATTTCAAAATTCTCCCTTTAATTATGAGAGCAATATAATAATCTAAACTAAATGTTAAAAAACTAAGGAGTGTAATTTGATATTAAAAAACAACATATTGAGCAAGTAAATTTAAACTAACTCTATACAGAAGAACGTAATGAATATTCAACTTAACAATGTGGTTTTTCATATACATAGTTCAAATAAAATATTCTGTTACGAAAGCATTCTGTAATAAATTACTTAAAAAAGATATACAATTTATCTAGTTTCAAAAATGAAGTATCTGAATTTAATTTCATAGCGATCAAATTTTGAAAGAAAGTAAAATATTTGGTTAAATAGTTTTAATTATTCAAATTGCACAAAATAAGTAATTTGGAAATATAAAGTTTTCGAATTGAAATGGACGGGATTAGCTGTTATAGATTCTACACCGTGTAATTAATTATTTTCTTTCGGTGTGAATAAATGCCTCTTATAAAAAGAGAATATCTCGAAAATAAAGAAGAAAATCCTTCAAAGGGCTCGGGAAAAGGTTTAAGAAACCATTTCTCTTTAAAAAGAACTATGTCTCTCTAATTTATACAAGATATATTTTTGAAAAAAAATTAAAATCATTCATTAAAAGTATAGTTTTAATTCAGAATTAAAAAAATGAATAAAATGTTTTTTATCTATGCAATGAATATAGTCATATTAACAGTATGCTACCTATAAAAGTATATACATATCTGCACTTTAAAATAAAAAAAACACCAAGAAGGAGATATCCGAATGGAACGAAAATCGGTAGATTTAATACACATATACAGAAGAACAAATGATTACAATTTTGGAAAAAATGAATGATTCATTCAAGTAACAGAGCTTCACAAAATGAAAATTCAATAATACGTTTGTCCACCTCTGTCCCTTATGCAAGTAGTTATTCGTATTAGTATTGATTTGTAGATGTGGCGGATATACTTATGAGGGATATCGCGCCAAGTCTGTCCAACTGGCGCGTTATATCTTCAAAATCCAGAGCTGGTTTTAGGGCCTTGTCCATAATGCTCCAAATGTGTTTAATAGGAAAAATATGCGGTGACCTTGATGTCCAAGGTAGAGTTCAGAAAACACGAACACAAGCAGTAGAAACACATGCAGTGTGGTGCCGGGCATTATCTTGCTGAAATGTAAGCCTATAATGGCATAACATGAAGGGCAACACACAGGGCCGTATAACTTCTTCAACTTATCTCTATATTGTTAAGGTGCCACGGATAACCAAATGGGCCATACTATAAAATGAAATTGCACCCCAGACCATCATTTCTGGTTGTCGGCATGTATAATGAAAGATATTCAGGTTTGTATCCCACCGCTGTCAGGGTCTTCTCCACACAGGTTTTCGCAGGTCGTCGGGTCTCAGGTCAAAGTGGGAATCCTCACTGAAGACTATTCTGATCCAGTCAATTGCATTCCTGTTCAAATGAGCTATACACCATTGCAAATGGGATAGTCGTTGAACAGAGGTCAATGGTAGCTGGGGCAAGGGGTGGTGTGACCACGGCCTCCTTTTTGTAAGCCGTCTATGAATGATCCTTGCGTAACTGAAGCAGTACTTGCACTTACAATCCATTATAATGATTCTCCTGGGGCTGTGATTGCCACTCTGACGATTTCTCGGTTTTGTCGTTTTTCTAGTAAGATTGCTTCCATCTTGATGTTGTGTTCGGCAGTGGTTTAGCCATTACTGACAACATTGTCTAATAGTGGCATCGATCCTGCCCAAATAACGAGCGATTCGCAGATTAGACCAACCGACTTCTTTAGCACAACTATCTGTCCTCTTTCAAATGCTTACATCTGTGTATATCGTTCATGTACATGTATACGAGGAATAGTTTCTATCTGATTTCAGGGAATTAAATTCGCAAAGAATATGACTTGGAATCGAAATTTCAAATCATAAATATTCGGGCGAATTTCGCAGATGAGATGCGCTGCGGCTACACATGTTTATTAAATATCATTACACACACATACGTATATTTAATAGTATATCTTACATAATATTACATTTTTATATTAAGGCGCTCAAATAATCCAAGTTTAGTGTTTATAATTAATGGCTGTGGGTATCTAGTAAATATTAACTTTCAGATCAAGCATACACATTTTGAAACTGCTTTAAGCAGAATGATGAGAAAAAATTTGATGTCAGTTGAAGGCAACTTCATGCAGATTTACATAATATGCTTTAAAAATGTAAAAAAATAATAAATAACAACTGTATGATTTTTAAAATTAAAATAAAATAATATTTTAAATAATTCATTTTTAATGAAAACTTAAAAACTCTTTTTTTAAAACTTCTATTCGTTTTCAAAATTTTTCTACACATTTGATTTCCCATAGAATCTTAAAAATCGTTTATCAAATATCTATTATACATATTGAAATCATCCTGTGTGTAAGTGTTAAGTTTTAAATTTATTTAAATTAATAAAGTTGAATATAAATTTAGAATGCCTTAATTTTTAATGATTGTTATACAAGTGAAACATTAAATATTTTATGTGATCTAATAACTTAGTTTATCAACAAAATAATACCCAATTATGTTTCAAGATGTTTATAAGTAGCATTAAGGCATAAATAAGAGAAATAATGAATATTTTTTTGAAATGAAATATTTTAGAAATAAATAAAATAATTTAATCGGGGAATTTTTAAATAAAAGTAACCGATATTATTTAAATATTTTTAAATGTGATATTTTTATTTATACATCAACGTATATGCATACAAAAATTCATGACGTTAAGTTGATAATTTATAAAAAACATTTTTAACGTTCACTTTCCCGTTTATTTTGTAAAAACATTGACCTATATTTTACCCTGGTTTTATACACAAGACAGCTGATTTTTATTGCATTTTTATCCTTTTTGCGCTAGTGGTAATATGAATTATTTATATAGTTTTATTTAAATTTCCACAGTTTGTATGTTTTATTTTTAAATTAGTTATTTTTTACTATTTTTTCTAATATGATTTGTTTTTTATTTAAATATTTGTATAAAATATATATAGTAATATTTTAAAATATAAAAAGCACAGTTAGTAAATGTTATTATTTATAAAATATTGTTGACTCCTTGTTATATAATATTTATTTTTGAAAAAAAAATTATTATTTGTATATGTGGTAAAATATGAGTTGAAATTTTTCTTTCACTTTTATTCCATCAACTGCATAAAAATTGTAACTGAGTCTAAATGTTTCTTTTCTTTACTAACTCACTTAATGAAAAGGGCATCCCTACGTATACGACTATAAGCTCGTACTTTTAAGTTTAAATGCTATTAAGTAAAATATGAAAAATACAAGTGTAGACATTGTTTTTTAAATTTCCATTCTACATGCTGGAAACTTATTCTTCAAATTTGAGAAGCAAGTTAAATGGATTTGGCATGTAAAAAAAATCCCCAAAGTATTAAGTAACTTACAAAATTTTAAACGACCCTGTTGTATCGATCGTAAAATACCAAAATAAAAACTAATCGCATAATCGTACGGCGGATTCCTTTTTTTATTAAGGCGTTCAAAATTACATAACTTTTTTGAGCTGCGAGAGCTTTAAAATAAGACAGTCCTTGGCAATTTTATCGACAATCCTGTTTCAGTAATCTATCTTTCCACTCCAAAGAAAATGGAATTTCAGAAAATAGATAAGCTTTTACACTTGGGGGAACGGGGAGTTACATATATATACATCTTTTATACTTTTTTTACTCTCTCTCTCTCTCGGTGCACACATAGACTTAGCTTGAGTTGAAACACTCGCACTAAAGTTCAAACACAAAATCTTTTCCGTAGAAATAAAAGAATTTCAAAAGTTTAAAAGCTTTTCAGTCCGCTCAATAATCAATATTTATTTTGCATTTCTCCATGCTGAACTAAAGAAAATTTTTCAAGCAAATATTATGTTAGACATGAAAACCTCCTTCCTTATAATGTAGAGGAAAAAAAGTAAATCCCCACTTTCGTTTTTAATGTTGTCGCGGACCGTTGTTTACACAAGACTAGTTCAAAATAAAGTATTCGAAATTATAATCATGGAGAGTAACTCAAAGGAATATAAGGCAGAAAGCGAAATATTTATTTTATGTGAAGACTTATTCAATTTCAGGAAGGCAATTTTCAGTCGAGCAATATCAATGATAGAAATTTTTTAAAACATTAAGTCTATACTTACGAAATAAGATGGAAAAACTAGAAAATTCAGTTACGAATGTAATTCGAATAATAATATTTTGACAGTATTATTAAAAAATCTAATTTGAGAATATAATATGAAAAAATTTATAATTTAAATACAATATGGAAAAAAAGTAAAAAATGATCTCGTGTACCAAACACATTTATTCTAATTTAATTTTTGGTTAACATATTTTCCAAGGGAAAAATTTTTAAAAGATTTTTCTTATCAAATTTTATACTTGTTATGTTTGTAAACTTAGAGCTCTACAATTTTGCTATATAAGGTCTAATGTGTCCGTTATCTACTGATTAAACCTAATTCCAATCTTCTACGAACATCCAGGCAAACAGCAGAATTTTAAGCTCCAATAGCAGTCCACTACCCATTCAAAAATCATTCGTCACAATCACACATGGTTTGTCGCGGATTCACTAAACTTTGGACAATTATTCTCTTAGGACGTTAAAGAAAATTGTTGGTATTCTCTTCCGTACATTTTATCATATGTGATGTAAATACAGCGTATATTAATGTTGCAAACCGATAGCATAATAAAGAACATTTATATGATTTTTACCATGTGCAAACATGTTAGTTCATAGTTTAAAAAAAAACACAAATTTATCTGAAGTTAATATTAGTCAGTAAGTATTCTTATATATTTTTTTGGATTAGAATATAACTACATTTAAGGAAAATTCATATCTTTAAAACATGGTTTTTATCCAGTATTCAATTAAAACAGGTAATGTGCCCAAATTGCACACATTACCTGTTTTAATATTTTTTAGTTTACAAATAATGTATTTCGTAATTATTGCCAAACATTGTTACCCTAACTTTGGAAACACGTTTATATGTGTTTGCATCTTATACTGGTCGATCTTATACTTTAAATTTTCTTTTATGAAAAGCATTATGAGTATTGAATCAGATTGTATTATAATTAAAACTAGCATTTTTTCAAAATATTGCTAAACATAGCATTTTAAATAACATAATTTATTTAAAATCAAAATAGTCTGTAAAATGTTGGTTTTTGAAACCATAGATAAACTCAGAGGAAACCGGATTATAAACGATTTGCCTAATCTGAACATCTCATCTGATATACACATCTTATTATTTATTATCATGTATATCACATGTAATACACAATATAAATACATAAAAGGCATTAAGTAAATTTTATTATATCGTATTTGATATATTACCATGTAAAGCATTATATGTGTTTATAATATATGACATACAAGACATTTAAGGATCGGTATATAAAAAACAACTTAGAAAAATACTCAATGTAGTAATTATGTATGTAAATAGTGTACCTGTGTAAATACCAGACTAATTTAAACGTCACAGATATGATGATTGTTAACAAAAAGTATGAGATTTTAGTTTCATATGTTCAATATCATCGGGTACTTTTCACATCATGCGTTAGAAGATTCATAGATAAAAAAAAGATACTCTAAACACTTTAGTCTAACCGCCTGATAGCAAAATTTTCTCCGTTAAGAAGGTTCATCCATAATTCCTTTTCGTTAAAAATGAAACTCTTCTCCTATTCTAATAACAAATGCCTCTCTTAAATCACAAGGAAACCACGGGGTACTTAATTATAAAATAATTATCGAAAATTTTTCCAATGTAATAGCACGAATGAAAGCGGTAATTTAGGGTATGGTAATGATTATGACCTGCCTTACAAATCATGATTGATTGAGACAGACGGTCTCTTTTATTTTTTAATATTCAGGGTACTTTAATAATTTGTTTTTAAAGTCGAATGATTTGACCCAACTATTCGGAATCCTCACTTAAGACAGGATTTGATTAATGAGGCTCACACTCTTCGCCTTTATTTTTTTAAGGGAGTCTTGTGTCTTCTAAAATGTATTTATGACTCTTTCATTTACTTTAAACTGGACTTCAGTGGAGTAAGAACAGTACATTTTCTAGGTAAGAGCGTTAATAGGTAGTATATTTTTTGTTACTGTATTATATCCATTGACATATGTGGAATATGGTAGGAACTGAATGTAACTCTTTCACAAAAAAGCTCTTTTTTTCCTTGGTTTTAAACTTTAATAAGACACTAGTCGCGCTTTTTTATAGAACAATAGTACTTACGCATTCAAAGCAAGTGTTATCATCGACCTAATGCATTTTATGTTATTTTGTTACATGCACTGCCCTCTATGGGAAAAAAGTGAAACTGGATTTTTGCCAATTGATTAACAAAAGTGGTATAATTTAAGTACCCCCTTCTGAATTTAAACAAAAACTCATCACATATATTTCTTATAAAATTAGTTTCTACATTTTCTATTCGAGAGCTTTAATAAGCATTAATATTCTATTATTTTGTTATATCTACTTCTATATGAGGTAAGCCGTAGAAACTGGAAAATCAGTTCACTTACCCAACTAAGAGGTTAAGGAAGGAATTTACCCAAAATAATTGATATATATATATTTCAGTTTTAAAACTTAACCCGACACCAATTTTGTGTTTTATTAGGTCACTTGTTAATGTCAATTTAACGCCGAAAGCAGTTACCCAGTAAACGTTTTCTTACAGTTTTATAAACTTATTTTTAATATAAGTATTAAATTTGAAATGCATATTCTTTATTCATTATTGCTTAAGGGACAATGGTGCCTTTCCAAGCTTAACATAATAATTAATATAATGTATAATATATATATATATATATATATATATATATATATATATATATATATATATATATATATATATATATATATATATAGTGTATCATTAAATGGGATAAAATAATTTTATTACCTAAAACACTTCTACTTGTTTTAATGTGATCAATTCATGTTATACAGTTAAAGAATGATTTACCGTAAATTTTGATCACTAATTTTGATTAATTTGAATTAGAGCACACATACACACACACAAAGGGAGATTAGGACCACAGGTAAATATGGTAATAGTAGATTTATTAACTAACAAATTCCTGATATATTTTTGAAATGATTAATTCATTGCATCCAGCGAAGGAATGAGTTACCATTATTTTTTTTAGAAATATGGCTTGAATAAATCACAGAGTGACATGCTTACACTCAAGTGCAGATCAATCATATAAATAACTTCCGAGTGATAAAGTTTATTTCTTTGTGAAAAGAAATGATTTCTTACACGATGAGCCCTTACAACTTTTTATTCTTTATTTTCGAGAAATTCTGTCTTGCTAAGAAGTACTTATTCGCACTGAAAGAAAATAATTCATTACATATTTTACAATCTCTAAAAGCTAAAAACGGCCAAAGGTTATCGAGTAATTTATAATTTCAAATAATTTATCTTGCTCAATTTTAATAATTAAAATTCTTTTGCTAAAAATTTTATTTTTAATTCTCTTTCAAATTTTCTCGCTATGAGAGTTAAACTGTTATATTTCCATTTCGCAACTACATAATGGGTATCTTTTGATTTTTAGAGTGATATACTTTGAAAGGTTTTCGTAATAGAATATTTTAATTGAACAAGGCATAAGACAGATCAGAATTCGAAAGATCAATTTCAATTATGTTGTGTTGTAAGAAGTTCATTTAACATCGCCTCTTCAATCTATCATGAATGAAAACCAAATTATTATTCTTGTGTTATTTCTATGATCATTCAGGTGATATTCGTTTATTGTTAACATAATAATTAATATATTCATAGAAAATTCATTACTTTGTAGTAATGAGAGAATTTTTACAAATTATCGTCTTCTCTCTTAAGTACATTCTTCCTTTTTTTTTACTTTGTAGAATTCATAGAATTATATTTCTCCACGATTAAAGACATAACAACATAATTAATCCAAACTGCTCCGTGTACAAAAAGGAAAACTATTTAAATAAAGTTTTATGATTTCTTTACGAAGTTACTGTAAGTTCGTATTATGAAATTGAATTAAATAATGTATTACTTTTAATTAAAAAATGGAAATTACTTTTAAGTTTCAATAATGCTACCAGTAAAAAAAATATATATGACACATTAATTTAGCTTACCTAAATACATACGTGCATTTAATTCATGCATTGAGCTAAAAAATATATAATGCTATAAAATATAGCTGTAAACAACTCTTAATTTATTACTTTAATTCATATATATATATATATTGCAAACAAATAAGTGTGTTTATAACAAACTCGTTATATAACCATCGTATATTAACTATATTTGAAAATTTTTATTGTGTTACATATATAATATTTTATGAAACTTTTTAAACTTTGCAAACTTTATTTTATGAAACTTTTGTAAATATTTTCACTCCTAAATCATATATATATATATATATATATATATATATATATATATATATATATATATATATATATATATATATATATATATATATATATATATATATATATATATATATATATATATATATATATATATATATATATATATATATATATATATATATATATATATATATATATATATATATATATATATACATATATATATATATATATATATATATATGTATATATATATATATATATATATATATATATATATATATATGTATATATATGTATATATAATATATATATATATATATATATATATATATATATATATATATAATATATATATATATATATATATATATATATATATATATATATATATATATATATATATATATATATATATATATATATATATATATATATATATATAGATAGATAGATAGATAGATAGATAGATAGATAGATAGATAGATAGATAGATAAATAGATAGATATAACATGGTAGCGCAGTAAGGATATTTTGGATATTGAAATTAAAATACAAAATGATTGAATTCTGTATATAATGGAACATGAATTACTTAAAATCCATACACTTTGTAACATAAATCTATACTTAGGTGAGTAAAAATTATGCATTTTTAATTTCTGAGAGGTTTTTTTTTAAAACCCCTCTATCAAAGAAAATAGTTAAAAATCTATAAACTTCTTACTAATCTACTAATTACTATCTTACTAATATAAAGTATTGATACCCCCTACCTTATCACTCACTTCAGTATTCCACACATATATCAATAAAAGGCGAACTACAAAATATCTTACATAAATATTCTCATTAATCCTATTTCATATAATGTAGTTTATAATTTAGACTAGTAGTTGGATACTTCTGAAGATTGTCATTGATTTAAATGTATAAGCTAATTCCAGATAAATAATCAAGAATATATTATTTTTATATATAAAACGTTCTTACATTTTAAAAACTAAATATTAGAATATCAATGTTATTCATTGCATTACTATGGTTAGCCTTCTATGGAATATGTCGCTTATATGACCTGTTTTCTTTGAAAACAATGTAAGTCCCTTTTGACAGAAAAATTAGTTAATAAAAAATGAATACAATTTACTATAAAATCTATTAAAAAATAAGTTTTATATAAAATTACTACTTTTAAATAAAAATATAAAACTAATGTAATAACATATATCCATATTTTACCAATTATTTAAGTGCAAAACTTTAAATATCTCCTCAAAAAATAAAATATGCTTATACCACTTTCAAAGAAAACGACTAATATATAACCACCTCGATGAAGAGAAATAAAATGTGTAATCAAACTCATATGCAATAAATATTCTTACACACATGTAATGAATATTCATAGTTTTGTAACATTCAATGAATATTCATAATTTCATGAAAAATAAATGCCTCTTTCAAATTTAAGCTCTGAAAATTATTATTAAGCTATGTTCTCTGTCATTTTATAAGGTAATTAATTCGTCCGATTGATATTTTAAGCTTTAAAATATAATTGACAAATGTAATGAATATTCCAAATTAACTCTGAAACATTGGTTAATAATAAAGGCATTAAATTCAAGTTCTGAAAATACTTTTTGACAATACGTTCATAGTGATTTTGTAAAATTTATTTCGTTCCACGCATATATATAGCTTTAAAAGATAATTAAATTAATTTAACAGAACTTAAATTATGAACAAATGTTCAAAAACAATTTTAGTAGTATGCATGAATAGACGTATTCCATGTATCACCTTTTTTAGGCAATAACAATGTTTTTTCATACAAAATTTAAACCGATAATATTTAAGAAAATAATAAAAAAAACCTCGTATATTGTTTTGCAAGCATAGTTACTGCCAAATAAAAAAAATAAAATTGAATATACATACAAATACAACTACCCATATCTAAAATAAAAATCTAGCTTAAAACAGGTGGTATATAAAGTACCTAAAAATGATACAGAATTTGTATTGTATATATGTAAGATAATACAAGTCAGATGGATACTTAAAATAAATAAATTTAGTTTTATACATTTATTTCAAAAATAAGGCGTTAGCTCGGTTTAGTTTGGACATCTAAGGTCTGTTATTTTGCAACACGAGGGCAGATGAGAGTGGGACCTACTGATTAACACGGATTAACTAAATACCAAACAGCTACGTACATCTATGCCATAGTGGGATTCGAACTTATGAACTGCTGCAACCAAGAGAAGCGCCCTAAAAAAAGACGTTGATTATATATATATATATATATATATATATATATATATATATATATATATATATATATATATATATATATATATATATATATATATATATATATATATATATATATATATATATATATATATATACCCCAGCCTTCCACGTCATCCAGGGAAGTTCATTACATATGGTAGGGGTGATCATAATGTTTTGGTTCTTAATATATATACACATAAATATACATATGTATGTGTACATACACACACACACACACACACACACATATATATATATATATATATATATATATAATTGTGTGTGTATATATATATATTTCACTATTTAAAAAATATTAATTTTATAAACACTTTATATTCATTCTTTAGAAATTCTTTATTTCTGGAAATCCTTCAAACTTCGAACCCAAAATTCTCCTTTAAACTGTAAATAGGTTAAACATTTTAAAACTTCTCCTTCAAGGTTGCAAAGTTAAAAAAAAATATTACAAGATTTACTTCCGGTTTGTGCTGGGCAATTTATCATGCACACGCGAGCAAATATTTAATAATGATCTTAATAAAAGATTTTCGTGTAAGAAATTTTAAATCTGATACACCGTTCTTTTCATACTATTTTATTATCTGACACTGTTGTCTAAAGTACATGCAAGGTATATTCTTTTGTCTGCAGCATTGGAGAATATTTAATCTGCTTAAGGTAAATTTTTCACGAAAAGATTATCTAGAAAAACTTCTTTTTAAGAAATAGTATATTAAATGGTTAGACAATGAAGAAGGCTATGTTTATGATAAGTTGATGTTATAAGTTTTTTTTCTATGAACTAATGAGCTTTTATTCTATCTCAAAAATTTTGAATGACTTCAAAATCTAGAAAATACTAGATATTTTTGAAAGACACCAGGATAATCATTTTATAATTTTACACAAATAATAAGCTTCTTAATTATATTGTTATTACAAATAAAATATCACCATATATACATAACGTTTTGTTACCTATTTATTGAAAATGCTATGGCTTATGGTTGTTGAAGTATATAAGTAAAGAGGAAGATACGTGTCCCCCATTGGCTTCTCAATCGTCAAGGGTAGTCTAACGAATTTAATGAAAACCAATAAAAGTTTTGGGCAATTTGTTCTTTAATCTGAATTACACATATTTACGACAGATACAAAAAATAGTTCAAATATACGTAAAATATTGAGCATAAAATATTTATGCTAAGGACATGAAAGTGATTTACAAGTGTTACAAAACAAAAAAAAATAGTAATGAAAACACAAAGAGTTTTAAAAAAATTGATAACATTTACAAAACATGCAGAGTATTGGCATCTTATATATTAAATATTTTACTAAAATTAGACATCTAGAAAAAATTAGATGAATAATTAAAAATATTAAAGATATTAATAATACAAATATGCATATTTGTAAAACAAAATAACTTACAAAATTTATATTTTTTAAAATTTACGATTGTAAGTAAAAAACAAAAAATTAATACCAGAATGAAAAAATGATATTTATGCGTTAAACAAAATTCAAATGCTAGTAAGAAAATAATCAATAAAAGCTCTAAACATTCAATAAGTATGAAATAAAGGTATTTATTTTAACTATAATATAATAACAAGCTGAGATTGTCATTATTTTCAAGGACAACTCCAGACAAAGACGAGTCTAACTCGTGTTTGTGTAATAACTCATTTAATTCGTCTTTGTGCAACCTATTTTTTGATTACTCAGTTGCTTTATCTGCTTTTGATTCTGGTTTGCTTACAATAGTCAAGGTGTCCCACATTCATACTTTGCCAACAGTTTTAATAACAAAATTCCATCCACATGGTAGTAAATCAGAAAGAAACACAGTATACAGTACAGCAGTAATTTCGAACGGTGAAAGTCATTCTACTGAATATTTGAATATGATAGACTCAAAATTATGTCAAACAACAGGAAAGACAATGTGAGTCGCAGTAACTCAGCCGGCAAAATCAGTGATCTTTTAATTGAAAGATTGCAAGTTTGGGCTCTATCTAGACACTTTAAATATTTTCGTGGCCATTATATTCTCCCAGATATCAAATGACTTCAAGGGGGGTGACAGGTCACGCCTTTGGGAAATGTCTGCTTTCTCCCTGCTTCTTAATTACGTAAACTTACATTGAGTAAAAGTCCTTTTTTTACCTTAGTGTTGCTAATTATACAAACTATAGGTTAACCCTTGCCTTAATTCGAATAGCCTATGGATCATTATCTTAGCTTGTCCACAGGGTATAACAAGTCAAAACAACAGTTCAATGTTTGAGTCAAATAAGTGTTATAAATCAACAAAACTAAAATAAAGCATTATTTTACCATCTTGTACATAACTGCTCAATTGAGCCAAAATAAACAATATTTTTCAGACTGATCAAATTACGTATTTTATAACAAGAGATTTAATTTCACATTTTGTATGCTAAAAGTTTCCTGTTTTGATGCATATATAAGATATTATATATTATAAAAGGGATTCAGACGTTTGAATCATGTTTTATCTACTTTTAACAATGTTTAATGTGTTCAGTAACCTCCAATATAATAGGTATTAAGTTTAGTAAAAATAGGAAAAACAACCTTTATACAAGAAGAAAGAAATCCCTATGCATTAAGATTAGAAGCCTGACCAGTCAAACTGAATATGCACTCGAATTCACAGATACCAATGCATTAAGCATAATTTATTCTAAAATGCCTTTAATCGCTTTATAACTCTGATTGACTCAGGAACATTTAGAATAATGATTTTTCCTTTTCAGCTTGTCTTCATGAGATCAATGTTTTTCAAAACAAAGAATGGTTAGAAATAAAATAAGTATGCAAGACAAAAATCATAATGAAACAGAAATGTAATATGCTTAAATATTTTGTGTTTAAAATAGTGAAGGGGATGCGTTGGTTAAATGTTATAAGAATATATGATTATAGGTTTATAATTGCATCTCAATATTAAAATCTTCATATAGATTGCAATTATTATTTTTTTCTCTTTAGTTACAAGATACCTTAACTTTTTCCAGTAAGAGTAATTTACAATTTTGTTCTCTAGTTCAGTAAATAAATTTGATATCAAACTTTATTATTTTACCCCCGTGAAAATGTTCAACACAAAAGGAAATAGTTTAAAGAAAATTGGAAGCATGTAACGTATAGAAATTAAAGCTTGTGTTTTCAAATACATGTTTATTAATTTTCTCAGAATATTAGAAATCTCTGTATAACACTATATGTTATGCATAATTTTAACCCTGATTGATTTTTTTCTAGTGAAAATTTAACTTATTTTGTAAATATGCTGTAAACATGCTTTTAATGTAAATCGTTACTGACGTAGAGCTTGACAGTTGTTCTGTCATGTATTTTTTTTTTTGGGGGGGGGTTCTATTTAAACAGAAATATCTTAATATTATTCAATTCTATTAAAGTTTACATGATTCAACAGTAAATCTCTAATAAATATAAACTAAGATACGTATTTGAGTATTAAAAAACAGGTAGACTCTCTTTTCAGTTGTCCTTTTAATAAACTATAAATACGCCTCGATCAGTAATATTTGTATCTTTTTAAGTATGAATCTAACACTTTTCCCTGTTTCTTTGATCACTAGAGTATAAAACAAATGTATATATCTTCTACCAAAAGTTATTTTTAATAATGCATTGTATAAATTTTTTAATGTTAAAATATAAGTGCAGCAAGATTAAAAGTCAATATGAAAAATTTAATAAATAGATATCGATTTATGTATAAATATGCTCAAACTCCAAGGGTATGAAGGCCGAATGATAACCGATTGGTTAGGATGCTGGCCTACGGTACCGGAGTTCAAGGGTTCGAATACCACTGTGATATGTACGTTCGTTGCCGTAGGGAATCGGCTTTAAGCTGTAGGTCCCGGTATCATTAGCCCTTGTGTTGCAAAATAGTAGACCGTAGTACTCCAAATCAAAGTTACGTAGAAATATTTGAAATGTAGCCCTTTTATCTCATCTAGTTATGATATTTTATCCAATGTTTTAACAATTTTCAATTATAGTTCCTAAAGAGATAAACGAAGCATGTAGTATTTACATTATAAATCTTTAGTTTATGGGCTCATAATTAAAAACTGTTTTTGTAACCACAACTGATAAAAAAAAACTTATGTTTCAGATAGGTAAAAGAAGTAGAGGATCACATTCGTTGACTTTTTACTACATTTGAACAGTACAGTAAAGATTTTAATTTTGCAGATGACACAGATATTTATATTTTTCCTGTCTTGTATTAAGCTTCCTATCCAGTAGTTAGCTATCATATTCAGAAAACTGAGACTGTTTATACACACTTTGTAATCTATATAAAAGGAAAGAACTAAAATTGTTACCATTTCAGACAAATAAATGTATATTTTATAATAGCCTCTAATATAAGCAAATATAAATATTAATGTGGAAATAATGTGTGTTAAAAGAAATGAAATCATAGCTAAAAGTTTTTGTAATGCTTTAAACTACGGTTATTTTAACAATATGAGATCTATTGTAAAACAATTCTACATATTGATAAACTATGATGAGTGTTACAAAAGCATATATATTAAAATTTAATTAGAACGTAACAGAAAACTGTGGAAGTAAAATAACATTTTACACCAGTCTATCATTTCAAGTGACTCAGATTGAGATTAAAGATAAATATTTACGTTTAAGATTTCTCAATACTTGTCCAATACTAAATATGTTAAACGTTGCAAGAATGTTCAGCATCGCTATCAATTCCACAGAAAGATGTTTCCTTCTGTATGTTACATTTTTTCATCCGCTATATTTAAAAGTAAACACAGTTAGAGATTACTTTAGTACCTAAACCTATCAACGGAGCTAAACATATCAACAGATTTAATTTTTGAATGCATTTAGGAAAGGCGTTATACGTTCATGCATAAAATAGCTTTCTGTAATTTTATTCTACATCTATCTTTCACTATACGAGTCTTTTTATTTGCGGGAGAAAAATTGAGATATATTTATTTTATATTTAACAATTCATTATATATTATAAATTAAAATTTTTATGTCTGTATCGTCTCATATTTTGATATAGATAGAGTAGTATGTCCTCAGTAAATTCAGCATTCCCTCAGTATTACTTCAGTATTCAGTATCCCCCGAGTAAATGGTAAATTATCAATAAATAATTATTTGGACACTATAATTAGGAAAGGGATCGCTAATAAGTGTTCATTCAAATAAAAATACTTAAAACGTTCTTAATTACCTAAGTAAACATAAACTTTAAATTTCTAGTTTCTACACATTCCACTTCAATAAATTAATATAAATCTTAGATTCAGTATTTGGTAATTTGTCTTAAAATATGGAAGATCCATTTCTCACGGCATCTTGCACTTTCGTACATGAATGAGTTCATAAACTTAACAATGTGCTAAGCTTATATTTGCTTCTGAATATTTATTATATTATACAACATTAATGATAATACCGGTATATTTAAACGAGCTATGTAATTAATTGCTTATTCCATATAATCATAATTATTAGGCATAAGTGCTAATAGTATATAAAAAAAGAATTAAAATCTGCGGTAGAGAAATATGATTGACATGTAAAATTTTTGTAAGCAGATATAAATATTAATAAATACATTTTCTAATTATTTTACTTTTCTAAATATACATATTTAGTCTTAATAGTACAGTAATTTTGCATCAGTTGTAAATTAATGTAGTTCATATAAAGTAATATGATAAAATTATATATTCAATGTTTTTATATAAACATAATAAACTTTTGTTTATAAGAATCATGGAATTTGCCTTTATATAAAAAGCATTTAATATGTAATTTTAACATATTACTTTATATAAACTAGACTAATTTACAACTGATGCAAAATTAGTGTACTGTTAAGACTAAAAAATATATTGTTAGAAAAGTAAAATACTTAGAAAAATATATAATATTAATATTGATGTATGCTTACAAAAATTTTACAGGAAAATTATGTTTCTCTACCGAAGATTTTAACTCTTTTTTTATATACTATTAGCACTAAACCTAATAATTAAGTGCATATTAATTACAATTTCATAACTATATGTTGAATAATAATGTTTTATAGCATAATTTATACTATAGATTTGCAACGGAAAACAAAGCATTTCCCCCCTTCTATCTTTTAAACACTTTCATGTAGATTTTACAAGCTATGTGTTAAATTATTACATCCAATAGTCGGTACAAAAGGCACATAGGCGTTTTTTACTAATAAAAAATATATTTTTCGTTTTGTTTACTTTTAATGTAACACATATTTTTCAATTCCTATTTGTATTCGAGACTTTCCAGACTTTAGTAGACCCAGAAGAGTAAAGAAAAATTAGATTTATTTCACAATTTGAGGCTTTAAACCTTATACTCCTTTTAGAATTCGAGTCCGTTGAAAAGCAGAAATACAAAAGGATGAAACGGGATTGTTCGAAAAAAATTCACGAAATGCCTTATTCAAAATCACTTGCGGTTGAAGAATCTAACACATATTTTATATTCCAGTGAGCAAAGAATTACTGAGAACTGCTAGATTTTTGTAGTTAAATAAAATCACAATATTGTTAAACAAATCTACGTAACTTGTTCCATTTTAAGTTAGCTTAAACATCATAGTCATAAATCAGCAATAATTAAAAATTCATTTAAGAACTTATATGGATAAAGAATATATATTTTCCTAAATAATAGCCACATAATTTATATACTTATTTAACGTAAAATGATTTTCTACTATTTTATGTACATTTCTACAGAATTCTATTGATATATATATATATATATGTATATATATATATATATATATATATATATATATATATATATATATATATATATATATATATATATATATATATATATATATATATATATATATATATATATATGTGTGTGTGTGTGTATATATATGTATATATATATATATATATATATATATATATATATATATATATATATATATATATATATATATATATATATATGTATATACATATATATATGTATATATATATATATATATATATATATATATATATATATATATGTATATATATATATATATATATATATATATATTTATATATATATATATATATATATATATATATATATATATATATATATATATATAATATATATATATATATATATATATATATATATATATATATAACTCTATTAAAATATTTTTTAAAATCTATTACTTCATTTTGTGAATCAGTGATGCAAAAATTTAATTTCTAAGATATAACTAACAGTCAGTATTTCATATTATAAAGAATAAAACTATATATAGATGTATCAGACAAAAATAAAAATATTTTTGTCTATTTGAACTTTGAGAATCTGCAATTTCAATAAAATAGGACTAATAATATATATTTTATATCTATAACTATTTATTATACACTCTATGTTTCAATCAACTGTCTAGTGGATAAATATATTTATAAGTAATGCTGGATAATTTTATACCTATGTTTAGAAAACACAATTAAAGATATCTACGCCACATAGATTAAATTGAATAGTATTTTTATTAATTTTGATATATCATGATACATTTCACATCGGAATGAATGCAGACATTATTTTTATCATTTAATCATTTTCATACAAATTTTATAAGATATATGTTAAATTCCTGCGTGAAATATTTCTGTTCCTTAAAGTACATAGACGTTTTTTAAATATTGAACAATGTAACACTTTTCGTTTTGTTTACCTCTATTTTTCAGTTTTTGTTTTCACTGATAGTTTCGCGACAGTGGCTGTCCCAGAAAAGTAAAAAATAAATTTGTTTCAAGAAAGGAGGATTTAAAACGCTATACTCCTTTTACAATTCGAGTTCATTCGAAAGCAGAAATACAAAAGAATGAAACGGGGTTTCTCAAAAGAATTTAACGAAATGCCTTATTCAAAACCACTTGCGGTTGAAGAACCTCACACATATTTTATATTCCAGAGAGCAAGGAAATATTAAGAAGCACTAGATTTTTGTCATTCATAAAAACGATGATAATATTGCCATACACGGTCCTGACAATTTACTTATAGTGTTCTCAATATACGCATTGCTAAATACTCATCAGCAAATGAATGTTTGTTTAAGAAAATTCAATAAAATAATTGTCATGAAATGCACGTTAAATTTATATACTTAATTAACTTTAAAAATTTGTTTATGTATGTTATGTAAATTTTAGAAAGCTTTATCTAGAAGCGTATACATATCTTTATTAAAGAGAGTTTTAAAAATATTGGATTTTATGAATCTGATATTCAAAACGTCAATATCTAAGAATGAACTAAGTGCCAATGTCTCGTAATTTTAAAACAAAATCTATATACAAATATATATGAGAAAACAAATATATTTTTAGACATACATGGTTTGAGAAACTGTGGTTAAAATACTTAAGGAGCTCGGCCAGCAAAGTCAGCACTGTAGTAACTGGAGGGTTTCGGGTTCGGAGCCCGAGCCAGTGTATGATTAATCGTGTTTGTTAAAGGTGACTAGGACACGTAAAATAGGTTGGTGGTCACAATGTCCTCCAAGTTCTCAATCAATACCTCTGAGGGTCTTAGGCCAAGCCTATGGGTCTTCTGCTTATTCCCTGCTTCAGAATTAAAAGGATCCACTTTAGCAAGTAGTCGCACTTTCAACCTTGAGGCAATCATAAAAACGAAAAGCGCACCCATTTGCCTGAATTTTTTTGGCTTGACCAAGTGGCATAATACAGCAACAACAACAATATTACTATTTACAACATTTTTCATTTAAATATCTCGTGATAATTACCTTTAAAGATAATACTGATTAAATTTTTAACTGTTCATACAAATTACCATTCAAGAAATCTACGTCTCATACATTAGTTTAATTAATATTTATATTTGTTTAGATATACCATGAAAAATTTATGTCTGAAAACCTATGATATTCATTTTTATCATTTACACATTTTTACCTACATTTTAGTAGACATATGTTAAAAGACTAATTCGAATAGTTAAGTAGCTTAAGTTACATAAACTTTTTTTCAGGTTGAAGAATGTAGTACTTTTTGTATTGTTTATATCTATTGTAGCACTGATTTTTCTGTTCTTATTTTCATTGCACACTTTTGCGATTTCAGTTGTTCCAAAACAATAAAAAATATTTCTTGAAAGAAAGCTTTAAAATCTTACACACCCTTTTTATAATTGGAGACTGTTCGAAACTGAAATACAAAAGGCGGAAACGGGATTGTTCAAAAGAGTTTCACAAAATGTCTTATTCAAAATAACTTGCGGTTGGGGAATCTAACAGTTATTTTAAATTTGAGCGAGAGAAAAAAATATTAAAAAGAACTAAATTTTTGTTATTTGTAATAAGGGTGACAATATTGCTAATTGAGGGTACTTAGTGTGTTCCTTTTTAAATACATACAGACTTCGGGAATTAATAAGAAGTATAGTTTAAAATTAATTTCAAAAAATTCTCTGAATATTTCTATTTTACTAAAAGGTGTGCATATAATTTATATATTTATTTGACTTAAAAATGATTTTTAAGTGTGTTATGTAATTATATATTACGTTTTAGATAGAAATATGCAATAGTTGTGAAAAAGAATATTAAATAAAAGCATTGTTGAAGTCTGAGAATCAACGATTATTTTTTCTAAAACTCAATAAACAGTTAATCTTTATAATTATTTAATCTATAAATATCATTATTAATAACAATGAAAACTTATTTGGTTATTTTTTGAATAATTCTTCTTCTAAAGCACTACAGCTTGTTACAGGCCAAGGCTGTCCCAAGCAGTTTTTTCCAGCTGTTTTTATCTGCTGCAAGACTCCTCCAGTTTCCCTTTTTGACAGTAGTTAAGTCCCTCTCTACTGAGTCAAGCCACCTAATTGGTGGTCTTCCTCGTTTTTTCTGACCCATGGGATTAGTGAAAGTGAGCTGTTTAATGGGTTTATATCATCGAGTCCGAATAGGTGTCCAAGCCATCCCAGTCTATTGATTTTTATGACTTTAACAACATGAGGTTGCTTATATTTTTTATAAATTTCAAAATTGAATAAATATCTCCAAAAATTATTCTCTTGAACTGCACCAAATATTTTTCTTAAGATTTTCCATTCAAAAGCTAGCAATTTATTTTCATGCAATTTGGTTATTGCCCAGCATTCACTTCCATAGAGCAGAATAGGTCGAAGTAGAGTTTTATAAATGTTAATTTTAGTTTTTAAACTTATATATCGAGATTTTAATTGGTTTTGAAGGCCATGATAGCATTTATTAGACTTGGCGATCCTGTTGTTTATCCCGTTCACGTCATTATTAGTGGTGATGGTTGTTCCAAGATATTTGAACTGTGAAACTATTTCAAAGGTGTAGCCTCCCACTGTAAATGACTATAGATTAGATATACTCTGGGATGTTTCCATAAATTTTGTTTTATCTTCGTTTATTTTTAAGCCTAATTTACTAGCCTCAGTTTCTAATAAATTAAAAGCTTCTATAATATAATTTCTGGATCTAACAACCAAGGCAATGTCATCAGCAAATGGCAAGGCTTTTAAAGTCTTCTGGTAAATAGTTCTTCCAGTTGTGATACCAGATGCTCTGATGGCCTTTTCTAAGGCTAGATATTTTTGAATACTTGGATTTTGATAATCTGTAATTTATATTCCAATATTTTAAAATCTGACAAAAACTCCCTATTTTACAATCTTTATTACATTTTAAAGTCAACTACCTAGTGGAAAATATCTTTATGCTTGAAACTGGTCCAACATTTGACTGTAAACACAAAATAATTAAAATAATCTACTTCTTACATAGTACAAGTCCCATATAATTTAAAGTATTTTATATGTACCATGGAAAATTTTAAATGTAATGCATTTCATCTTTACAATTTTCATCAAGATTTTTACAAGTTATATATTAAAATCTTAGTTCCAATAGTTTCTAGATAAAGGTTCATGTGATTTTTTTTACAAATGAATAATGTAATACTTTTTGTTTTGTTAACTTCTCGTTGTAGCTCAGATTTTTCAATTCTTATTTTCACTTCAGAGATTCAGAAATTTACATATGACACAAAAGTTTAAAAGAAGTAATAATTTACATCGATGGAAGGATTTAAAATCTACAGTCCTTTCAGATTTCAAGTCTATTCGAAACCAGAAATACAAAAGGCTGAAACGGGAATGTTCAAAAAAATTTCACGAAATGCTTTTTTGAAAATCGCATTCTGAGATAGAACCTAACATTTATTTTATATTCCAATGAGCTAGGAAATTAAGGAATGCTAGAGTTTCATTATTCATAAAAATGATGGCAATACTGCTAAGTAGCCTCAATTTGGTTTATTCCTTTTTAAATAATATACATATCGGGAATAAATCAGCAGTAATAGAAAACTAATTTCAGAAAAATCATTAATAACATATATTCTCCAAAAAGTTCATATATTTTTATATAATCAATATATTCAATATTTTTACATAATGAACGTAGAAATGATGATCAAGAAAGCTATGTTAATTTATATTTAACTCTTGTCTAGAAAGATATACATTGATCTAATAAAGAATAATAAAAGTATTTTGGGTTCAAATTATTATTTTCTAAAATAGAATTAATAGTAATATTTCTTAGTTAAAACTACAAAAGATTTAAATATCTTTAATAAGGTAAAAAAAATTTGATATTTTAACTTTGAGAAATCGTGATTTTAATCACCTTACTTTAAAATTGGAGTAACAGTCCATATTTCATTTCCATAA
The DNA here is from genome assembly GCA_032207245.1 of Pardosa pseudoannulata. NCBI lineage: Eukaryota > Metazoa > Arthropoda > Arachnida > Araneae > Lycosidae > Pardosa > Pardosa pseudoannulata. The sequence continues at coordinate 14,364,317 of CM063508.1, read as the reverse complement.
GTATCTAGTAATTTAGTACATTTCGCACTCGAATATCTGTTACATAAAAATCTTTAACGGTAATATTGATTAAATTTTACTTTTTCATATAAAATAGGACTAAACAAATATACCTCTCACAGATTAACTTTCCTATCGTTCAAGTTATTTTCGATAAACCATAGAAAATTTTATCTTAAAAACTATGTAAATTTCATCTTTATAATTGAGTTCTTCAATCTAGATTTATAAACTGTATAGTATAATTATTATTCAAATAGTTTCGTAGCTTAAAGTATATATACATTTTTTAAGGTTGGACAATGAAATACATTTCATTTTTGACTCTCAGTTCTATTTTCACTGGAAGTGAGACTTTATAAGTGCCAGGGAAGTAAAAAATAAATTTATTTCACAAGGAAGATTTTAAAATCTTATACTTTTTTCAGAATTCAGGTCTGTTCGAAAGCAGGACTACAAAAGGCTAAAATGGGATTGTTCAAAAGAATTTCACGGAGTACTTTATTTAGAATCATTTGCGTCTGGTAAAAGTAATTCTTATTTTATATTTTAGTAAATATTAATAAATATTAATTGCTAGATTTTTGCTATTAATACATTGAATGCAAATAATGTGTTCCCTTTTAAAGTTAGTGGAATTATCGTGATATAATCAGTAAATGAAAATTCATTTACACCAATTCGTTAAAAATGCATATAATGCCAAAAGTAATGAAAATATTGTTAAACAACGCTACCTATTGTGTTCTTTTTTAAATAAATGTATTCATCGTTAAATAAAAAGCAGTAATAGAAATATTATTTAAGAATTTTCACGGTATAGACTAATAACTTTTATACTTAATTAACATGAATATGATTTTTAAGTGCATAATGTAAATATATTTTAATTCTTATCTATCTACCTATCTATCTATCTATATCTCTATCTATCTATCTATGTATCTATCTATCTATATATCTATCTCTCTCTATATATATAGATAGATAGATATATATACATATATACATACATATACACATATATATGATATATATATATATATATATATATACATATATATATATATATACATATATAATATAATATATAATATATATATATACATATATACACACACATATATATATATACATATATATATATAGATATATAGATATATAGATAGATATATATATATATATATATATATACATATATAATATATAATATATATATATACATATATACACACACATATATATATATACATATATATATATAGATATATAGATATATAGATAGATATATCGATATAGAGCCATATTTACTTATAAAAAACAAGTATTTGTTGAATTTGCGAATCTGCTAGACAATGAATTGTTTATATCGAACTAACAGACAAAATTTAATAGTTACAATAATAAAAGTAATATGTAATCATATTTAAGAAAGTACATTCTTTTTCGGATACTTGCATATTGTGAATCAGTGATTTAAACTATCATTATTTTAAATCGGAATAACAGTCACTGTATTTTTATGACTACTTATTAATTTACTATATTCTACACTCCACTATTTACTAAATGAAGATCTTTATATGCAACACTGATTAAATTTTACTATGGTATGATAATTGACATATGTATTCCTTAAATACTGCAACATTTTTCTTTTAGTTTACGTTTAGTGCAGATTTTGTAGTACTTATTTTCCCTTATTTCTACAATTTATGTTACAGAAAAGTTAGAAAAAATAAATTTGTCCACGAGGTAAGATTTTAAAATCCCATATTCCTTTCTGAATATGAGTTCTCTTTGAAAGCTGTAGTAGAAAAGAGAAAAACGGGATGATTCGGAAGATTTTCCCAAAACCCAAGTGTGGTTAAAAGAAACTAACTTAACATACATGGTATTCAAGTGAGTGAAGACATGTAAATAACTGATAAATTTTCGCCATATATATATATATATATATATATATATATATATATATATATATATGTATGTGTGTGTGTGTGTGTGTGTGTATAATAAAATTTTACTAAACGAGACTTAATATTGTGTTCATTTATATCTTCATAAAATCAATTTGAATTATTCGTAACTGAAATTTTTTTTAAACTGAAACATATATATACTTCTAGATAATTTGTATAAATTGTATGTACTTATTTAAAATAAATTTTAAGTGCGGTATTTAAACTTACGGTTAATTTTATTTATATAATTTCAGTTATCTGTAGTTAAGGAAAATTTTAAATATTGCATTATTAAACGTTGTAAATTTTGTATTTAGACCAACATTTTTTAAATCAAGCTAACAATTAATGTGCAATTAAACATAATAATTAAGGGTCTGAATAGCTGTATTAAAATATTATTATTTTTCATTGCTTTGATATTTCACTAAACAGCATTTGTCAATGTTAAGCCTCAAATATTTCATGGCTATTTTATTTTCGCTGCATTTTACAGTCAGTCAGCATTACTCGAAGTAAAACAGAAACTTCTGGTAATTTAGAAGTAGGGATTAATAAGAAGACACCTCTTGGTTTAGTTAGCCACATTCAGATGTATTGTTTAGGAACTTTGAAGGACATTATGACCATGAACCTATTTTACGTGCCCCAGTCGTCTTTGATAAACAAGATATATGTTCGGTAGGCTGGAGCCTCCAACTCGCAAACTTCTCTCTATGAAAATGTCTTTTCTGACTGAGCTTCGGCATCTTTGTTTAGTTTTATACAAATATTTATTATAATACCTACTTTAATAATTATTTTACATAGTGAATAAAATACAATATAGTCATATTTATTTTAATTTTTACTTGTAAATACAAACTACGAATGAACCAACGTGTGTCTTGTTCATAATAATATTGCTTAGTCTTTGTCTTATCTTACATCTAGTAAGAAAAGCTTTATCTCAGAAGGCACGTACATTTCATTTTTATTGGCTAGATGTTTTCATCTACAGTTCGCAAGTTATATGTTTAAAACCTACACCAATACTACGGTAGCTTAAGTTACATATACGTTTATTCACGGTTGAACAAAGTAATAAGAACGTTTTGTTTACTTCTATTGTAGTGCAGATTTTTCAGTTCTTATTTTTATTGGTGACTTCCATGAATTTAGCTGTGCCAGAAATGCAGCAGAAAAAATAAATGCATTTCGCAAAGGAAAGCTTTAAAAGCTTATACTTCTTTCAAATTCTGAGTTTGTTCGAAAGCAGGAATACAAAAGATTGAAATGGTATTGTTCAAAAGAATTTTACAAAATGCCTCATACAAAATCACTTTTGGTTGCAGAATCTAGTACTTATTTTACATTCCAATGAGCTAGGAAATGAAAAATATTTTCTGGCAAAAAATAAATGCTAAATAAAAATATCTCCCCAAATTCATTAAAGCATTTTGAACCAATTATCAGTAACTTAAAATTCTATAAAAAATTAAAAACAAATAATTCTTCCTAGGAATGATAACATAGTTTGTGTACTTAGTTAATTGAGTAAAATCACTGAGTAAAATCACTAAGTGCATAACGTAAATAAAAGTGTAAATGTATAGTGTGTTTAATATACAGCAATGTAAATACTTGTATTTAGTATCTATTTTCTGGAAAAACTTGGAATTTCTTAATCTACAAATTAATAGGGTGTAACATATCATTTATAGACATCAAAACTGTAAAATTAAAGAGATTTTTTGAGTGGTATTAAATTTAAAAATGTATATATATATATATATATATATATATATATATATATATATATATATATATATATATATATATATATATTATATATATATATATATATATATATATATATATATATATATATATATATATATATATATATATATATATATATATATATATATATATGTATATATGTATATGTATATATATATATATATATATATATATATATATATATATATATGTATATGTATATATATATATATGTATATATATATGTATATATATATATATATATATATATATATATATATATATATATATATATATATATATATATATATATATATATATATATATATATATATATATATATATATATACATATATATATATATATATATATATATATATATATATATATATATATATATATATATATATATATATATATATATATATATATATATATATATATATATATATATATATATATATATATATATATATATATATATATATATATATATATATATGTATGTATATGAAAATAATTAATTTTCATTCTTATAAATATTCATAATTGATAAAATGTTAATATACATCTTACCATCAATATTGTTAAAAAAAAACAGAACTATTGTAGTAGAATAGAAGGGTTTTTGAACTATTTAACATGTTAAACTAACGTTTACAATCTTAAAGCTTAGATTACTACTCAGGTTTGAGGTTTCAACAAGGTAAGAAATTAACAAACATATCTTTTGATTTTTGATGAATTTATACCACAGAAAATTTTAATTAAATATAAATAATTATAATGAAAATTAGTTCTAAGTTAGATTGAAAATGGATAATTTAATATAATTAGTAAAAATAATTGGTAATAAGTAATTTGCAGGAAATGTAAGTATCTATGATATAGTTTCAAATATTTATAAAATTTAAGGCAGGGGACGTTAACCTTATTCTACATCTGCGCAGGTCTGACAAACAAGCTGGCGGGTGAAGTTTAAAAAAAGTATAATGATCCTTAATATTTCTTTATTGCAATCATAAGATCGTATAGAATATTTACATTAAAAAAGGTAGCAAAACATTCAAAATAGTTGAATTGCATGACATTGCATGTTATCCACTCATTTTTCAAAGTCAGGCACATAAGATGATATTCCCAATCTTATAGCATCTTCGAGATTGCTATCGTTAAGTCGAGATCTATTGTTGATTTAATTGTGTTCATTGTTGAAAAGAAAACTTCACATAAATATGTGGAAGAGAAACAGGATAATTTCTTAGCTTCTTTTTGTACAATGGGATATTTTATTATCTTCGGCTAGATTCTAAGTATTTTCAATGACTCAGCATTATTTTAAATATTCCTGAATAAATACGTGAGAGTCTTTCAAGACAATAACAACTAATAAGGCAAAACAGTGATACTAGTGCCAGTGGTAACAAAACAGTATTATCCCTAAAAGAATTTTGCAGCGTATATTTTATTTGTAAGCGTGTGATAAATCTCGCGGACACACAAAAAATCGTAGCGGGCCGAGAGTTTGGCCAAGGCAGATATAGATATAATATATAGCAGACAGTCGCCGAGTCATAAAAACAGATTCAGCACACTAGCGCCCGCGGGCACATAGTTAAGAAACTCTGATTTAAGGAGATAACTGAACTACATAATAACAGATTTTGAAATAAAATATAAAATTACGTTTTTGCTCTAAAAATTCAAGTTAGTTATATGTTTTATTATCAAAATACACTTTTGAAAAATCATGATTATTTTACTGTATTGAAACTTCTTTTTTAAAAACATTTTTTCTGTACTGAATAATTAAGAAAAAGATTCCATGAGTTATATGAGAACGCGCTGAGTGCATTGAACGCCTAGTAAAGTTTTCTCAGCCAAATACCAACAAAATTCCTTTTAATTATGATCAGAAAATTTGTATTGCCAACTGTACTTTATTGAAAATTTAAAATATATATCTCTAACATTAATTTTTAAAAGTATTTTTGGCTTTAGAACTTTTTTATTAACATTACAAAAGCACAAAGGTAAGACACACACAAGTTAAAAACTTAAATCACATCCTTATATTTCGTCTTTATACTTATTATTTCAATCAAATAACTTATTTCAATTAAATAAAAATAATATTTTAGGTATCTACAAGCACTAAATAAAAATACAAAAGTGTATACAAGTGCACAGGGTCTGTGGAACCCGGATAAATTAAAAGTATCTCTTTCTTAGAAAAATATCGTGAAAAAAAATGGAGAAATGGAATTTATTTATTAGGGTCCAGAAGACCTTTAAGAAGCTATTGAAAATATGGTATTTATTGCTATTGGATCATTTTGTGTGAAATATTTTATAACGCCCGGGCCTCAAAATCCCGGCGCGAGTCCTCGCCGGTTAAACTTAAAACACTTCTACCAAATTAGTAATTTCGAAATGTTCAACATATGTTACTTTTATGTAATTCTTATTCAAAATTTTACAGATTCTGTATTAAAGTGTTCATCATCAAATTCAATAAGCTCTTAAAATTAATATTTTTTTCCAGTTACAGAGGACTTAATACCGTAAACCAGCGAAAACTGTTCCCAATAAAATTCTGTGTTTTTATGTAATTGCTTAAAAAATATTTAATAGAAGTAAGAGCTGATACTCAATTTTGTTTCTGAATAAAATATAAAGATAATATGACAAAAAAAGTAAAGCAATTAGTATAATGTATACTAGAAAAAATTTTTAAGTATGGTGTTACACGATCTTTTTTATCAAATAGTCTCGTATTCGTTATCAATTAAAAATTCTTTTTAAATAGATTTTTGACTCTTATATGTTTTATAGAACAGCATTATGTATTCTTATTATAATATATAGTTACAAAATTAAAATTTATTAAATTTAAATTCAACTTTTGTTATTTTCTTATGTTATTATTCTCTACAATTACAGTAACAGTCCTTACTTTAATGGAAATCCTTATTTTTTACCTGCATTTTGATTTCTAAGTGCTGGACAAAAATATTTATAGATAAATCTGATTAATAATTACTTGTTCATACAGATCATCAATCAAGAAAGTTACGTCTCTTACACAATAACTTACCATAGAGTTTTATATTACTTGAAATGTAAGAACTCGCAGTCAGCACATGCATTTAAATTACATTTTGAAAGCTACATGTTAAAATACTACGGTAGATTACTATGCACATTCGTTTTTTCCCCATCGAACAATGCAACACTTCTCCTTTTTTTTTCTACCAGAGATTTTGCAGTTCTTATTTTCATTGCTGAGTTCCATGACTTCATACTTTCTAAGAAAGTAAGAAAAATAAATAAGAGTACGAAGGAAGGCTCTAAAAGCATATACAGCTTTCAAAATCTGAATGTCTTCGAAAGCAGGAACACTAAAGACTGAAATGGGATTGTTCAAAAGAATTCCTCAAAATATTTTATAAAAAATCACTTGTAGTTGTTGAACCTATTTTATATTCTGGTAAGCAAAGGTGAAGATGTGCTATATATATATATATATATATATATATATATATATATATATATATATATATATATATATATATATATATATATATGTCTATTACACAAATAAAGTAGTTACACTAAAAGAAACTGTCGAGCTTGTTCATTTTCAGCTTCATAAAAGGATAGTGAATTAATGAAAATTGAAAACCTCTTAAATAAATTATCTCACGACTATGAAGTTCATAATTTATATGATGTGCATAAAATGGAATTTTTAAATTTTTAATGTAAATGAATAGTAAATTTGATTTTAAATATATAAATAACTGTACAACGTAATAACAGTAAACTTTTGCTTTTTTTTTTAGGAGAACTTAATTTACTTTATGTTATTCTTTAAGAAAATTGATTTTATACTTATTATTTCATAGTTATAAAATATATATATAATACATATATATATATTTTTAATCTTATACTTTTGTTTTTAAATGCCATGTACTCAATAGAATTACTCATAAAATATTTGCTTGTACAAAACAAGTATGTAAACTAAACAATATATAAACTACCAGTTTCTGCTAGATGCAGAGATTAAATCCATTTAAGATGGATAGTGTGTGATATAAAGTTATGTTAATACTAAATTATATGAAATATTGTGTTTTAAACATTCTAATTATAACAGTCATAATTTGATACTTTAAATGACATTGGAAAGAAAGTTATTTATTGTTATTACTATCCTATTTATTTAGTGTTACAACTATTACATACTAATTTTGATTTTGTAGAAGAATAACAATATTTTTGATTTTTTAAATTAGGTATTACGCAGATTATAATAAATGGCTTGCATAGCCTTTATTCAACCTTGTCAAGGACAAGGAGGTAAACTTTTACCACAAGGTTCTCGGCAACAACTAGAGTTTACTTCTAAACTTCCTTAATGTAATTTTTAATCATTAATATTAGTTGGGAGATAAACTATATTTCGAAAGTATAAGAGAGATACCTTAAGTTTATGCTTTAATTTTTTACCAATAATAAGTATTTTGTTTATATATGTAGTTTAAAAATTTAAATAGAAATATTAGAGGATTTACTTATATAACTTTTAAAGTGTTATATATAGATTTGGCTGAAAGTTCAGTAATACATAAAGGAAACAATTTTCATATATTTCATATCACTTATATAGTTTCTCACATATTAAAACTGTCTGCTATATTAAAATAATCAAATCCCATAACTGCAAATATCTTTAAAAGCAATGATTTTGAGTAGTTAACCAGTTACTGTTATTCTGATAAATGAATCTGAAAGGGAAATTCCATAACATTTGAAACGTTGTACTTTTTGTTTTTGTTAATTTGTTACGATGGAATTTTGTAGTGCATTTATATATATATTTAAGAGACTTAATGGTTTTCATATAATTATCTAAATCACTGTAATATTTTACATATTTTGTTAATTAAAAAAATATTAAAGATTTTTGCTTTGAAATTCAATTTTTCTTCAGTTTAGCAATGAAACGTATTTAATATAAAGATAAAAATGTAAAATATTTAAATTAATACAAAAACTTACATTAAGTACAGACTTTAATACAAAATGTTTTTCTCTGAAATTCTAAAATAATACTCAAAATTGTTATCGGGCAACAGAACAGAAAATGCATTACACTTATAAAAATTAGAAATCTAGCACTAAAGAAGCAAAAATAATGTAAATTATTTGCAAAAAAAAAAGAAATACTGTAATGAACTACATACAAAAAAGTATCCTTTGTATCTACAGAACCACGGATAAAAAATACTCTCTTAAATATAAACATAATTTTTTTAACATGTAATATATTATTTAGCAAAATTAAAGCATTAAATGAAAATTTTACGCAAACAGCATATTTTTTAAAAAGAAAAATATTCAATATTTTCTATAAAAATTATAAACAATTTTGAACAAAAATAATCTTTTCTAAGAATGAGAAAGCACCTTTCCGAAACTTGATTTTAACGTCTCCACATTATATCCTAAGATAAGATGTTCTATAGTTGGCTGCAGAGTGTCCAGGGAAATGCTTATAACATGTCCTGAACCACTCTTTCAGATCAGGTACAGTTCTTTGTTTACTGGACTGACTTGATTGTCTAGATGTTTCAAATGCCCTCAAAGCCTAAACCATATGGAGCTTCTCCATATATCAGTGCTCCTTTTAAGAACGTTAAAAAATCATTTTACAAAAGAACGTGTCATTAGCTGACCACAAATCAATGCCTTATACAAAGCTTCCTGTGATATTTTTGCTAAATAATTGACTGTTTCTTTAATTATTATACTATATGTTGTCTAATGCCAAGTTTTATAATAAGCTACAAGATCCAAGAGGTAAAACTTCACAAGAGGTTGGACATTAGAGTATCAGGTTAATACAAATAAATAGCATCGAAGAATAAGAACCATCAGAATACCAGTAGTTGCATTTATCTTTTGCTATTTAGTGATGAAGTTTTGTTGGTACGTAAATTTGATATATTGAAAGAAATACTCATTAGATGGCAAGAAAACGTGCTGACTAGAAATCCAATATTTTTTTCTAGCTCTTGTTTACTGATGGCAACTTTTAAAGAATAGAATGGATTTCCTCAAGATTGCAACAAAATATTTTGACCATTTTTATAAATATAATATATTGTTTAAAGATCAACTTACATTTACAAATTTTGATTTTCTTTCAAATAAGTAGTATTGAATATGCAAATTAATTACAAAAGCATGATAGACAGAATTAATGTTAGGAATTCCTTTATTTTGTATCCTACATCTTCATTTCTAAGCCTTTCCAAACTTTAATTTTTGATTTTATGTGTGAGCAATGCCTTTTACTTGTATGGTATCATATATAAAATAAAGAAATTATAGTATTTGTGTTTCATATCATTAAGTACTTTAAATCTACTTTTAACCTTTATTTTTTTAAATGTGCGTTTCTTACATATTTAATGAAGTTCTTTGATACCTTAGTAGATGCAGTTTGAAGAAGTTATCCAGATGGCCGTGTTATACGTGGGTGAGCCCAGTAACTCAGTAAAGTAAGGAAACAATCTCAGAACCGGAGGGGTGCTAGTTCAACGCTCGAAGATCCGGCATATTTTTAAATGACAGTTGGTTCATGTAAAATAGCTCCTTGGTCACAATGTAATTCAGTTCTTCAAGCGATTTTTCTGCAAATGACAGGTTAGGCATAGGATTTTTATATTTTCTCCATACTTCTACATTACTAGGGACCACTTTTTTTTTCCACCACAGAATAACAAAGTGTTCTTAACAATATATTTGATGTGACAATATTTGAGGAATCTGCCTGACAACACTAAAATACTTTCATCCCCATTTAGTTTTATGTAGAAATTAAAACACTGATGTTAGGGAATTTTTTTTGGTTATACAAATTAACACAGAATTTAAGGCTCTATTAGACATATTTCATAATTTTACTTATAATTCTTTCATATGTAAACTTCAAGGATTTGCAGATATACTATATTATTTAAAAATTCAACGTGTTAAAAGATTATTTCCAGTCGTGAATAAAGATAGTCAGGGAAAAGAATAGTATGTTGAAAAAATAGATTAGATAATAGTGAACATTATAAAATAATAACTTAAAATGTAGAGAATATTGAAATTATGTGTATAGAGAAAATATAGAGTAATAGATATTTTAAAAGCATTTTTCTCTCAAATTTTCTTATGTTTAATGGGATATCTCAAAATTTTAGGTTCGAAATTATAAAATTTTTGCGTGAATAAATTTTGTATATATTTATCTAGGGTAAAAACTAAAAGGATTGAAATTAAAATAACATTTTTTACACTATATCCATTTACTGTAAACATTCCATTGTAAATAGGTTAAATATTTAGTGATATTCATATGATTCAACATAAATTATTAATATCTTAGTGTGGGTGCAAGTTCATTGCTCATTGTTTGAATACAAGTATGCAGTTTAAAATGTTATGAATTTTCTTAGAATTATTTTCATAGAATTTCATTTATGTAATCACTTCTCTAATAAAATAAAATATTTAACACTTTTATAGGATTTTATTAATCTATTATAAAATTACGTTTAAAAACTATTATAGTTATTATGTTCGTCTCAAAACAAAGTATTCCAAACGAGTTCCTATGCATTAATTTAATGTACTTGTATATAGTTTAAATATGCCTTTTGTTTAAACTGCTACATTTTTTATTTAAAGCACTTAATTCTCCATTCCTTTAATTGTCAGCTGATGACTTTTATTAATTAATTTATACACAGTCGTAAATTTAATAATTACAGATATATACACCAATGAAAAATGGCCATAAAGAAGAAAACCTTATTACGGAATTATTTAAGATTTTTCGATAACAATGGCTTTTATACACGTTTATTTAACATTAATTTCTAATAAATAAAAGAATTTATATTATAAGTCACGATTTTCTAAAAAAATATTCTCTGGGGGTAAATTTAAATTTATGGTACGAATTTAAAATGTAATAGAAACTATTAATATTTAAATATCAATACGATTTTTTTACCGTAATAACCTAATTTATCCATAAGTGTAAAAACAGTACTTCTACGTATTCTGATTATAGGAAAAATTAAAACTAAAGCATCTATATAGTCTTATTCATTAACATCAGACTTAATTTTTGAATAATACTAAGGTAGAAAATATTTTTTTAAAATTTGTTTAACATCAGAAATAGAGTATTGAATTACTTTTTTAAATTAAAAAAATTAAATGAATGGAATTGTACTTTTCCTTATTTTATGTAGTAAATAGAAGTATTTATGCATTATAACACAATTAATGTTGGTATTTAAAAGTATAGAGGCATAAATTAATTTTCATGGTCTAAACATCTGTTGTAGTTATCAGTAATTACCTCATATCTAAATTAATCCCTGCATTTTAAAGGTCAGAGATTCTGAGAGGCATTTAATGATGTCAAGAAAAAAGAACTTTTTAATTATAATTAAAAAATTAATTGGAATGTTAATCATCGTGCACTAGAGTTCTTAAAAATAAATCCATTTTTAGAACAGTTGTGAGAACTGATGGTGTGGTAATACATTTATTTATGGTAAATGAAAAAAAAACAGCATCTCAATTCTCCTAGTTTCTAATAATAATATAAACATTTTTATTAACTTTATGAATAATGTTTCATGATCCATGACATAGAATTTAATTACGCTAAAAAGTTAAAAAATGTTTTGTTACTACGTACTACATAAAAGGGATGATTAAGTTAAGATATACATAATTTGAAAGTTATTTATTTTTTATACTATATTTTGAAGTACTATCTCATACTGATTTTATTTATATATGAATCATAATGTTTCTCTTATGAATAATCCTACTACTAAACATAAAATGTTAAAGACAGTAGAAGTATATATTTCGATAACAGTGTGTGTATAATATTTAATATAACCGCATTATGTACTTGTGTACTCAAGAATAAACAATATAAAAGAATAATAATTATGCATTAAATAGTATTGGAACCAGCTAAAAAGCCACACATTTATTTAAAATGAATATACTGGTAACCAATATGCATCCGATAAAAAATAATATTTGGCAAGATTGTTTTTACTGATTTTTATCAAGATGTGAAGAAACATATTAATTTTTCTTTTATGTATTATTAGTTTTATTAAAATAAGGATATTTATAATTTAAATACATCTATACTTTTCCATATTATTGTACATACTTTACAGTATTGTTTTTATGGCATCACTGAATAACACCATTTGTATTTTTCATCAATTATGGGTATATTTTTTACTTATCAGAAATGATTTGCTATAAGTAAACTATTGAGATAAACATTTGTCTTTAGCCTATGATTTAATTTTAGTTTTAAAATAGGCTTAAAAGTTTAAGTACATTTTACTTCTCACTAAACTTTTACAATAAATGAAACACTGCTATAAATTTGAATATGTAGATATAAATTTTATTTCTTAAATGGGTTTTATAATTTATGTGTTTTTTCTATTTGTCTGAGAGGTTTTAGATGAAGTAACAAATCCCACTAAATTTGAATATACAAATTAAAGCTATGGTTTGATTTTATTTCTAATAAATTATTTGTATTTTGTCTAATTAGGACTAACATTTTAAAATAGGAAGCATATTGTGTTGAATACGAATATCTGGGTGTAAACTATGATTTAATTTTAGTTATAAAATAGATGTTGTAAATTAGGGGCATATTTTCTATTACAAAAGTTTTGTTTTAGTCAACACATTGCGATAAATAGGAACATCTGGATTTTGTCTCTCATTTAATTTTATTTCTAAAATAGGATTGAAAAATTAAGGACAGCTTTTTCATTTATTACTAAGCTTTTTCAACAGGTTATACATTGCGATTTAAATATCGGTTTTAAACCTATGTTTAAATTTTACATCTAAAATAGAGCATCTACAGACATCGTTTTTTTTATTATAACACATTGAGATAAATATGAATATCTGGATTGAGCCTATAAATTTGTTTTATTTTTTAATTGGCTCAAAATCTTTTCTGCAATAAATGAAACATTACGATAATTATAAATACGCAGACTGAAATTATAACATAATTTTGTTTCTAAAATATATATAAAAATTACATATTTTATTTTTTTCTTTCTGTGTACTTTACAGACATGTAAAAATAGAATATATATTTTATATACAATTTATATATTTTTTACATACAAGTAAAATATTACACGTTCATACACAGAAGTAAAGGAAGTTTTGGAGTTACAAAAACCTCATATTAAATTATTATTGTACAACAATTTTATGCTTTTAAAAGGTAAATAGTCATACAAAGAAATTATGTGGTGTCCATACCAAATTTTGATGTTTAAAATTGAAAACTTTAATTCGTAATCCTACACCTATATTATAAATATACTAAAAAAGGAATAGAAATATTTGACTGTCACTCTTTTAAATGTAAAATGTTCCTGAAAAAGATTCTGAACAGCTAACTATGTTTAAATGCGATAATTCATTGCAGAGCTACTTATTATTCTTAGTGTCTAAAAACATGATTGATTAAGCATAGAGGTTTATTTTACAAAAAGCTCTTTGTATTCATTAGTTTTCATGCTCTTTTTTTACACGTAATTCAAAATCTATTGATTAATCCAGGCTGTCAGCTTATTGACTCAGATATGATACAATTTGATTAATGGGGTTTCAGAGTTCTCAACCTAAATATACTCTTTGTGTTAATGATCTTCACAAAATGGGTTTTTTTTTAAAGTCACTTGGTGATTTTTTCACTGGTACATGATAACATTTTGCTAAGAAAATTAATGGTTTGGGATAAAACGCTTTGAATGTTCAAAAGTACAATTGTTCTGTTAAAATTTTTAGTTTCATTTTGCATTAAAGAGGATTAGAAGGTAACGACTTTTCGTGAATAACTTTGAGTTTTTTAAATTTCTTTTAATACTTTCCCAGTCTTATCCATATACAGTACACACAAATTGTACGGGCTATTACTGATTTGTCCGTACGTCATACGAGCAAATTCGTTTTTCCCGTCCTTGTACATTAATTTTTTTCATGTATTAGTCATATATATGACTACTAAGCAATATTTTACTTTCTATTTTTTATTTTCTCTATCGATTTGTTTTTAGTGCCTCTTGTATCATTAGACAAAGCAATATTTTCAGTACTTAGCTTTTAGATTGCATTTTACTAATTACTAAATAATTATATCAATGAAATATATTTTTTATAGAAAATATTGGCTGATATAGAGTATAAACAGTTAGTCTCTTGTGATTTGAATCGGGACATGGAATCATAATCTAAAATATCTGTGAATAATTGTACAGCAGTGAGAGTATACAGACTTTAATACTAGTGTTTCATTAACATTTTTAACCATACCTATTTATATTTTTAAAAATATTTATATAGGGCTTATAATACACATATTATAACTATATGATTTGGGAGAAATGACAAAAGTGCATTTGGAAAGAATATTCATTACTACATATTATATTATAACTTAAAATTATTTCTACAAAATACTGACTAATTTTGCCTAAAAGGATAAAAAAAAAATCAAATATTCTGCTGAAACTTTCGAATCGTTAACACAATTAATTAAATCTAAGATCACAGTAACAAAAATTTTTGCAACATGTAAATTAAAAAAAAAAATCAAAAAAAAATCTGGATTTTTAGAAATTTAGAAAATTTAACTATACAATACTTTCTTTAAAAAATACCGTAATTTTATTACGTATAGAAGCTTTTATTTATTTATTAATTTATTTTAAAGTCTATAATTTAATATTGTCTCTAAATTATTTAATTCCTTCTTTAATGTTTAATAGTAATGACGTTTGAGTTTATATAGCTTTATCGACCAAACTTCTCGCTGCTTCCTAGTCGAGATCTTATCTAGATTATTTGCTAGGAATTATCACAAGGTCTTAATGATACCCTACGGGAAATTTAATCTCAACTACATGGCCAACTGATTGCAGCAATCTAAGGCAGGATTTGGTGTGAAATACTGCAGTCTAATGGTCATGTCGAAAACTGCGTATTTAACCTTCATGAGAGACTAACGCTACATAAACTCTGATGTTATCGAAATTCTTCATAGCCTTAAATGGTTATAAATCTTATGAGCTTCGTACTTACGAGTTTTTCCCAATCCTCACATTTTTTATACCATAAACAATAAAGAAAGTTTTGGTTATGAATTTTTTTCGGGTTTTATAGAAAATGAATGAAGGTATACCTGACATTGATTATACATCTATTCGTAATCAATATGACTGATAATATATTTCAACCAAGCTATAAATTAGTAATTGTTATTGAAATTGGTGTATGTTCATTTTTGACAAAATGATGGTTCAAAATATCAATAAATTCAATTGAATAGGAGAATTTTATGTTTAAACAATTCTCACAATTCTTTAAATTTTTCTCATATTATCAATATAAATTTATGTAGATCATAAAATTGCAAATTAATATAAAAGTGGTGTTAAGTTTACTTATCTTAAACAGTTAATATTTAGTTAATTAATCATACTAACTAATTTTACTACATTCTTTTAACTAATAATTTTAAATCTAAAACTTTATAAAATTAAATCAATCTGATGTTTAAAAAACATGAAATTAGAGAATTAACTTATAGAAATAATTTTCAAATTTTCCAACTACAAATTTTATTTATCTCCACCGTGATATGAAATTAGCTTACACCATTAAAAAATGCAAAGAGGATTAAGTATTATTTTTCACAATAGGATACTTAATGACAGAGCTTTAATTATATGTAAAAGGTTAGAAGAAATTATTTTCATCTAACCACTCTCTTTAAATATCCAAAAATTACAATTTTTTCTTAACATATATGCTGAATTATTTTAATGATGTTATGTTATTCATTAAATTTTATACAACTTTGCATTAAATTTTTGGTTCTAGCTTTTATTACATTTATTTTATTAAATCATTAAGTTTATGAATTATGATCAATTACCTAATAACTACAAGCAACTATATAAAGTTACTAAAATATTCTAAATAATAAAACATAAAATTTATTCTGACCTGTTCATTAAAATAGAAAATGTAGGAAAAACAAATATTACACAGCTGTATTTATTTGTTCAAATCCTCTAAAAATTTTTAGTTTTCTGGGCGAGATCATATCTACATTATTTGCGACAAATTATCGCGTAGCTTTAATGATACCCAACGGGAAATTTAATCTCCCCTACTTGCTAAACTGATCGCAGCAATCTAAGACAGGATTTTGTATGAATTATTGTAGTCCAGTGGTCAACTCGAAAATTACATATTTACCCTTTATGGGGAAACTAACTATAAATAAATCCTGATTTTACCGAAATTTTTTTATAACGTTTAAAGATAAGTCTTACGAAAGTGAATTTTTCAACCTATAAGGTTGCTTCAATAACGATTTATACCCTATTAAAACACTTATTAATGTAAATAAAATACTTTTGAACTATATGCATACATATTTAAATACATTTTTATAAATATTTTACAAAACTTAATTTATAATATATATTTTATTCTACTTTTAATAATCCTTTGATTAAAATATTATTGAACATCCATCTACAAATTTGACAATAATTTTTATAAAAGACATTTCAATGATTTAAATAATCTCAATTTTGTTTTTTATCATTTGTAATATTTTCTTAGTCTGTTTTAATTGATGATTTTATTTTTCGCTTTCTATTAACATTTCTTAAGAACCTGGATATTTAAAAAACTACAAAGCAGAGCCAACGTTCTATTTGTGGGCTTGTTACCCATGCCAGTGAGCTTTTAAATGGAGTATTTACTTGTAATGCTTAATTTAGCTTATCTTTTCTTAAATGTAGCATGCATTTAATGGAATCGGATGATTTTATCTAATTCCGTTTAGTTAAAATACTTATAGTTTTGTTGGAGGAGTGAATGTTTTTTTAATTATTATTACATAAAGGGTGTATTATGGATACCGGAAGAACTCTGCACGGCCATATTCATTAATAGAAATATATAAAATTTTCCGAAATAACTGTATTTTTTCGACCGATTGATTTTGTGAAAAATGTAATAGAAAATGCATGTCTGGTTTACGAAAAGATACCTTTTTTACGTTACAAACATTGGTATTTGTATATCTAAATAAGAAATGTTCGAAATGTCTCCTCATATGGAAGCATGCATGCGCATGTCTTAGCAAATTTAACTGTTAACCGATCCAGCATCCTAGTACTCATTAAAGTACACTGTACAGACGAGCTATTTCGGAAGTAACTGGGGTTTGATACTGAAAGTACTTCATATGCCCTTACAGGAAAAAAAGCGTTTGGATATGGTGACTGTGATGGCTGAAGACCTCCACTTGAGTTACGATTTTCATGTTTCGAATAAAAATATTTTTCGTGAAACGGATATGACGTCATACATTTTCTTTGGCATTTTTCTCGTAAACTATGAGTCGAACAGGCTTGTGGGATTTTTTACGCATTCCAAACAAACAATCTGCCTGTTCAGAGTTTATCGGGTCATGATGGTATACCCTGTATAGAGAAAGTTATAATCTTCGGTTAATTAGGTAAAACTTATATTGAATGAAAGTGCCATAGAAATAATTGAATAACTCGTGAATTAAAGAAGGTATGAAGATTCTCAGTAACAAATCTCAAACACTAAGAAAAATATGTAAATTTACCTTTGTTTATACTTTCTTATAAATATTTATTTATTCATTCAGTTTGGACCATCATCCTTAACGTTGAAGCTGAGATATTTATTTTAGACCTAAATGAAATACATACTCCATACTCATAGATTTTAAAGTATAAAAGCAATTTAAATTAATCGCTCTGGTAGTTTAATGTGCGAGCATTAAATGTAAAATCATTTTTCTTTATTCTTTTTACTCTTATTTATGAGATCGTTTTATTCTTCGAATCTGTAAATACAAATCATGTAAATATACATTGCAGAACTGCCATAATAGCGTTCTTCTTCCTTTTTATAGGAAAGAAATATATAATGCGTAAAAAAACATAAATATTTTTGTCTGCGAAAACTGAGAACGTCTTAAAATGTGCGTCAAAAATCTCAATAGATGAACAAAGAAAAGAGAGATATCAGCAAACGCTGTTCGGTGTGGGTCGGAAATGCGTAATTTCCGAAACATAGCAATCATCATTACAATAAGCGAAACGAAAAAAGAAACCCGTTCATAAATAGCTGTAAGGGAAATTTGCAATGCTAGAATATCTCGCGCCATAAATGTTTTTAGTTTGGAAAAGAATTCTATGCTCGAATATAAAGCAAGAGAATTTTCGAAAATGCTTTGGTTTTCTTCAAGACATTTACTTTGATAGTTTAGAATCTCGCACGCTCATAGAATTGAAAATTGCACAACAATAAAAGCTATATTTTGGAAACGAGTGCACGTTTTTACCCTCATGATACTGATTTTCTTCTTTTGCTGTTGCTAAAATGTTGCTGTGAAATATCCGACCCAGTGATGACTCTTTCTTTAAACTGAGGTAGTCTAGCGTAAACAGTCCTCAATTCTAATGTTTCGGAGAAAACATATATAAAGAACACTTAATGCTTTTTGTTGTGGTATTATTTGTTTGTAGTTATTTTCTGGAAGTATTAGAAGATTTTGTGTAATGCGGTAAATTATTTTTTATTACTCGAAACTGTATATATATATATATATATATATATATATATATATATATATATATATATATAATTTATAATAATACGCTTATATAGAAATTTTAGAAAATACATATATACAGAACACTTAATACTTTTTGTTGGAGTATTATTTGTTTCGATTTTTTCAGGGATTTCGGAATATTAAGACATGAAGGCTAATAAGGTAAGTTATATATATATATATATATATATATATATATATATATATATATTATATATATATATATATATATATATATATATATATATATATATATATATATATATATATATATATATATATATATATATATATATATATATATATATATATATATATATATATATCATAATACTTTGAAAAAGAAATTTTTTAGAATACATTTATACAATAGCCTTAATAATTTGTGTTGTTACTATTTGTTTACAGCTATTTTAAGCCGTTTTACAGTATTGAGAAATGTCGACCAATGAAGTAACTAATTTTTTATTATACAAGACTATGTATAATATTCGAAAACACAGTTACACAGAAATTTTGGAGAATACATATATAAAGATCACTTAATAGTTTTATTGTGTTATTATTTGTTTCCAATTATTTTCAGAGATTTTAGGTTATTATGAGATGTTTACTTACTAGGTAAATTTTTTTATAGTACTCAAACTATATATATATTTGTTGTATGTCTTAATAAAGAATAGATAAAACAATTAATAATATTTTAGAATTATTTTCATAAGACTACATATAGTCTGAAAAATTCAGTCAACACTAAAGTAACAATTTATTAAAAAACAACACTACATTTGAGAGCTGAGAATCCTGCAAATATTTTACACAGAAATAAGTAATACATTTTAATGTGAAAATAAAACTTTTTAAATAATAAATTTTATATCAGTTTTTATGTTTATATTCAAAATTAGAAAGCAGTATCATTTTATAGATAGGCTATAAAATGATGCTGTTAGATATAATTAATATTTAGCTAGAAGCAAGTTGAACAAGTATACATAAATGAAACTTTTGAGAAAATTCGAAGGATTCAAAGGAATTGATACTAAATACACTATATGAAACTTTAATGTAATTCAGTGTACAGCTATGGTTTAAGCTCTCAAAAATATAATTTAAATCCAACAGTTATTTTTTTTATATTTATTAGATTTTTTTGACCGAGTAGTTATTTACTGTTACTATCCTTTTATGTAGCTTACCTATCCAAGTAATATAACAATGATGTTCTCGCTTAGCTTAGACAGTTCCAAATTATCCATGACAGATTGAAGACGTGAGCATGCCTTCAGTTAATTAAACTGGATGAACGTGAATTAACATATGTGCTCACTTTTCTTTTTAAATATTACGCAATTAGAATTAATGATCAAGGTGCTGTAAATAAAGGGATTTTAATGGACTGGACTTCTGAAGTAAGTAGGCATACATTAGGTTTGTATATTTTTAATAACACAATTCATTTATATATATACACACACACACACACACACACACATATATATATATATATATATATATAATTTATAATAATACGCTTATATAGAAATTTTAGAAAATGCATATATATAAAGAGAGAGAGAGAGAGAGAGAGAGGTATAGATATAAATATAGAATTATTATGTATAATACCATAAATGTTACAATTCTTCTGTTCTTTCTTCTCGCATTTTATTGTTACTGTAATTTATATTAAATTTATTACTGTTCACAACTTCTCTTATCGTTTTACTATTCTTTAACAATGAGAAACAAAGGTAATATGATGCAAGTTTTAAATGTTTCTATTTTTTCTGATACCCCGACACTTGGTGAGACCATATGGGTAGTAGACATACCTACCAATGATGGTATAATAAAATTGTATCCAAATCATAATAGAAAATCGAACTAATACCTAATGGGGAAAATTTTAATCAATACTTCATATGGTTTCAATAACAATTTATATGTATGAGTATATAACGCTAATGTACACGGTTCTAAAATAGTCATTATTTGTGTAACATGTATTGGCAACCACATAATGTAAATAAATGTTTACTACAATATAATAATATTGAATTTTAGGGCAATATGGCGATACATTTATGAAATGAATGGATAGAAGTGTCTATGTTAAGAAAAGTAAAACAGTATAGAAAGTTTTTACACCAATACATTTTTAGCAACCAAAATAGGCTTGATTACCAACATTTGAGTTAATAGTTTAAAACATACAGATTAATATTCATAAGGATTGTTATAGAGATTTAAACGATACATATGATTTTAATAATTTCACTAATAGTACAACTAATAAATTTTAAATGAATGCTTCATTTTCGATATTCAACTTAACGATATCTGAGGGTGAGGTGTCTATCTCCGTTTCTCAGAGTAATATTAATTTTATTCCTGTAAAATGTATAAAACCAAACGAATTCTTCCGGATATTAAACAAACAAATCAAGAAGGAAGCAATTTCAAGAATTTGATAAATTACTTGGCACAAAAAAACGTCTAGAACTTCTAGAAAACATTCAGAATGGTAACAACAAATTGTTCAACAATGCAAGGTTACGGATGTTTGAAGGTGGTTGGAGAGGATAAATAAGTCATGATAGCACTATCGAAGGTGGACTTCGGAGTTTTATGTACAAATGACAAAACTTCAGAAAGAGGGTGACTCGTTTCGGACTCATATTGTCATTTGTGATGACAACTCGGATAATTATTTTACAACTCAGTCAAAACATATAAAATGACAAAGTGGCATAAAGTGGGAGCATAAAATGCATAAAGTGGCATAAATACCTTAGTGAGAATAA
Organism: Pardosa pseudoannulata; assembly: GCA_032207245.1. Lineage (NCBI taxonomy): Eukaryota > Metazoa > Arthropoda > Arachnida > Araneae > Lycosidae > Pardosa > Pardosa pseudoannulata. Next base: position 14,341,958 of record CM063508.1, on the reverse strand, counting down.
ATAGCATAAAGTGGGGGAAAAGGAGGTAAAGTACTGATCGGTGAAAGCCAAGTCAAGACTGTTACTTGGCAATATCTTGGCAACTCTTTTCTTTGACGGAAATGAATTGTTCCATATAATGTTTTGCACAAAAATCTTACTTTAAGATCTACATTCTTCTGCGAGATTTTGAGTGAGATTTCACAGCATATTATTTAAAACAACGCAACGTATTAATGTTTATGCTCCTGTCACAGTAGTACTGACCGAACAAAATTGACGAAACTCACGATAAATCTATTAGAAACCTTCCATACCACCTACATCACCCTATGAATTTCATGTCCTTTTGTCCTTTTAAGCTGCACAAGGGAGTCAAAGGGTCACCGTTTAAGCTGGGATCGAAGGCTACGCCCACTGATACCTGGAGACACGATCGATTTCATTCTACAAAGAAGAAATGTTAAATTTACCATTATAAAGGGAAAGGTGTATTTCAAATGCAGGAGGAATTAACGAAAAATCACTTGCACTTGATTAATTTCAACATCAGATAATTTTTATATAGAAAATAAGGCCCTGTTTATATTTAATTTGTTTCCTTAATTATCTTTATTTAATCACATTCAAATATCTTGTATTTCTTGTTTTAACACTCGAAAAGTTTAGTTATAATTTAAATCAAATATAAATTTAAAATTCTAAAGTCCATATATTATTAAATTACAAAAGCTCTTTATTCCTTTCACCGTCACTTAAGTAATAGACTTTTTTAGCCGTGTTACCTTTCTAGTAGTTTTAAGTTATAAAGGGTTTGCCTAACTTTAACTCAGTTTAAAAAATTACAAACCTTTTTGTTTAGCTTTCGTTATTAAAAGAAAAGCGTTCATATCAAAATGCATAAAAACAGAAAATAGCCAGAATACTTTTTTCCGCAGCACTGAAAGTGGAACATGCAGCATTCTCTCCTTTTGCATTTAACTACCTAATGCTTAAAGATGTGGTTCCATTATTTAATAAAATGCACGAGGTTACCATCGTGTCACAAAATGCACTTAAGGAAACATTTACGTGAAGAGAAAGTAAAATGGGATTTTCAGGTTTGTTTTCAAAGAAATGAAGTTATGGCTTATAGGACATAAAGAAGTACGTATACGTATTCACTTGGCTTCATTAGCCTTCATTCTTCTATGTAAAACTTAGTTTATCCCAAGTTGTGCAACTATTTTCTGTAAAACGTAAATTGGAGTGAGTTTAGGATAGTTTTCTTGTTGTCAAATATTTTGAAAAGTTTTTACTCCCTGCTATTTTTTTAAGAAAGTGAGGAATGAAGATTGGATTTATTATTTTCTGTAGAGTTTTTAAAATTTTGTATTTTAATTTTTTAGAAACTTATGAGATAGAAAAACATATAATTTTTTTAATTAAATTTGTAATATACTAAACAGTACAAAAAACTTTTATACATTCTACTTAGTTATAATTTGAAACATCTTAAGTTCCTGCAAGTTTTGAGTCGATGATATAAAATGTTTACGAAGCAGTTTTGTAAATGCAGGCATACATAAATGGAAGTATTTTTTTATTATAATGTAAATGCTTAAAGACACATTATTGATTTTCTATTAAAAAGTCCCTATGGAAGTATGGGTTTATATATGTATACACACACACACACACACACACACATATATATATATATATATATGTGTGTGTGTGAGTGTGTATACATGCATATATATATATATATATATATATATATATATATATATATATATATATATATATATATATATATATATATATATATATATATATATATATATATATATATATATATATATATATATATATATATATATATATATATATATATATATATACATGTATACATTATACATTGTTAAACAAAATCACTTAGACTCTATCTACAGTATGGATTGGTTTGAGTATAGCTGACAATAATTAAAAGGAAACGTGTACTGCATAAATATATAGCAACTTATCACTAAATATTCTTATTTATATTTTTGTGATAGTAACCTCTCATTATTTTATTTTTAGATATACATTGCTTATCTTGAAATAATTTCACAAGAAATTCAATGGAATCGTGACACGTGTAGCATTTATTAAAGTCTGCTAAAAATAATTTACAATTCGGTATATGTTATATAATATTGAGTTATTTTATTTTTGAAATTACTAATATTAACACTTTATTAAAAGTTGAAACATATCATGTCTCTTTATGTTTTCATTAAAATATCTTTATTAATTTCAAATTGTTTGAGATACCAGTTTAATAAAAAAAATAAAAATAATTTGTTATAAAATTAATATATTTTATTTTTGAAACTGTTTATATTACTAGGTTAGTAAAATTTAATATATGTTTTACTTGTTTTATGAAATGAAATTATTTTATTTTCGAAAGTATTTATATTACTGGTTTATTAAAATATAATATGTGGGTTATTTGTTTTATGAAATAAGGTTTATTTGATTTTTAGAATTATTTATACTAACAGTTTATTTAATTCTTAAAATATAATGCGTTATTTGTTTTAAGATATTATATTGTTTTACTTTCAGGTATTTTTATATCGAAAAATATTTGCTCAACTTTGAAAAAAAAATAAAAATTAAATTCAGTTTAATAAATTCTCAGTTACCCAGATTAAAAGCTACCCAAATAAATTCTTGAAATCTATGCATTTTAATGCATCTTACATTCTAAGAGAATTTTCAAAGTATAATGCATTTGAACTGAAATACTGTTCTATACCACTGCAATAAAACGGAAATTTATTTTCAGATAAAACACTGTCAAATAAATCAAAAATTTTAAAAACAGTAAGAGAATTCATTTTATTAATTCTTGTACAGTTCCCTTCTTTGAGGCAAAGTAAAACAAAATAAAATTCAAACACTTTAAGACAGAGAAATAGCCCTCTACGAGAGATGTAAAAGTTCTATTATTCCAAAATGGAGCAAGAAATGAACCATCATTTTCTTGTTTTACACATAGTGCTACAAGCAACTCATTTTGGAAAAAAGTAAGTACGCATAAGTAGGAACACTTACTGTAGTGCAAAAACAAATTGGTTTAGTAAGTAGGAAATAAATGTAAACTCTGAAAAACTCTAATGGACAACGAGTCGTGAACCATAACATTTCCTTAAAACATCAAGATTACCATTTTAGACATTTTGAAGGAAAACACAAACTGTAAATGTTTGAATGAGTAGAGATAAATCTTGGAGAATAGCAGATATTTGTCTAAAATACACTGAGTTGCAGGAAATGAAGTTCCTAAAGAAATGCAAAATTTGCTGTTTATAAATGAAAAAAAATTGAATACCGAAAAAGCTGATGTATGTATATAAATAAACTGCTTATAAATAACATATGTTATATAATGAAAGAATAGGTTTATGAGAATATATATATATATATATATATATATATATATATATATATATATATATATATATATATATATATATATATGTTTGTTTTATGTTCAATTATATAATATAAAATAACAAAATAAATAAAACATATTTTTTATGTCTAATATGTAGGAGATAGAAAGAGAAGTGAAAAAATAAAGTGCATTTATTTCACTTTGCTTTGTAAAAATTTCAATAATTTTTAACATTTCAATCTGATTTTCTTTCCCATATGGGAGCAATTCAAAATTATATTTGTGAGGGTAATCTTTATTTGGGTGTTGCACGTGTGCAAGATTTTGCTATAATGACATCCAACTTGTATTGCTTAACAATGAAACTAAAATTTTCCATAGCTGAACGATTTCAACTTAGTTTTGATTTTATAAAATAACTAATATTTAAATCATATATGCATCAAGGAATTGCAGAAAAATTAAAAAATATGTTTTAATTTTAAAAAAAAAGCATTATCTGGGGTAAAATATGTGTGTGAAAAAATATAGTTCTAAAACATTGGGCAGTGTAGGATTAAAAAATATAAAAAAATGAAATTATATTCATTCGTATATCTACCATGATTCTATTTTTCTTTTTAGTTGAATGTATCGTTTTTATATTTCATAACAGAGTGAATAGAATTAACTTTTAACCTAATACAATACTTAAAATTTTGGTTGAAAATCAAAACATTTTTCATAATTTTACATGTTCTTCGAAAAACAGATATTGCAGTCGTTCGTTTTAATAAAGAATTTAACTTTTTTAGACGATTGATTTGTATGTAGCACGGGTGTATTTTATGCAGTCGAAAAAAACTAACAAATATCATATATATAAATAACAAATATATTTTAAGTTAATTGAACAATGTTATTAGTTACTATTTAGAAACATTATGAGTCTAAATAAAATGTCTTGGCTGATAATTTAAAAATATATTTCGAGTTTTGCATCAAATAATCAAGAGTATATTTTGAAATGATTTGCCTATAATACAAAAAATATTTGTCAGTGCGTCCGTCAGTATATATATCACAGCTATTTGACCAAATTTGACACGTGTTTCTCAAGACTTGACGCTACACATGGTTTTCATTTTTTTAAATGTTGAAGTTATAAATTTAAAAATTTAAAATATCAACAAATTTTTGTTTTTACGCTTTTTGGAGGTGTTATAGGAACTGTACTCAACTTGAAGAAAGGAGTAAAAGGTTATTCTCTTGGTTTTCTCGAGACCTATCAGTTGATATCTCTGTTTCCATGTTCTCCTGATCTGCAGCTAAAAAAAAACACAACTTCTGATCTCTTCTAACTTTAACCCCCGTAGTTCAAAAACTCAGGATATGAGACGGGGCTTTTTTCGCACCGAAAGGTGAAATGGTATACTTCCTAAACAATAAGATTTATATACAGTCTAGATCATGAAAAAATCTATAACTATGTCGATAAAACTGTGGTAGAGTTTGATGCTTTCCAAATCTAAACAAAAATCCTAAATTCCATCATTCTAAATGGAATAACTCCACATGTTCTTACATTGATAAAACAGAGCTTCTGTCACACTCCTGAGAAATCTATACCACCAGAGTTCTGCAAAGAAACTAGATTGCAGATCCAAAGGCTGCTGCCTCATTCAAACCTCATTAAAGCAAATTTTCTCATAGGTCAATATGTATAAGAGCATATTTTCGTTACAAAGATATCTTTCATATCATGAGATATGGGTTTCAGTATGAAAGGGAGCCAATTTTCTATTAAATTGGGTTTAACCATGCCCATCACAAAGTCTACGACCAATCACTTGAAGTTGTTTATCTCCACATTGAAACATACTGCTCTATATTGTTTTCTTTAGGGTTTACTTCAGGAAAGTTATATTTATTTATGCAGATAATTATAAAACTATGAATATAGTGTACCACCATGCACAGTAATAAAATACTTATATTTAATTACATTTCTGCTTTCTTATTTATGCAAACAAGAAAAACGCCAGGTACTTCAGCTAATTATTATAAATAAATAAATAAATGAATAAATAAGTAAATATAGGTAGATAAGTATATTATATATATATATATATATGTATATATATATATATACATATACATATATAAACATATATATACATATATATATACATATATATACATATATATATATATATATATATATATACATATATATATATATATACATATATATACATATAAATATATATATATATATATATATATATATATATATATATATATATACATATATGTATATACATATATATATACAGTAAAACCTCCGAAGTTGACCACCTCTCTATGTTGACCGAAATTTATTAGTTTGAACGGTCAAAATGCATTTTCAATGGCAATTTACCTCTCTATGTTGACCACCTCCGTAAGTTGTACGTTGACCAATTTTTAGTAGGTTTTACTCTCTGTAACTTGACCACTGATGTTTACTTGAATTAAATTTTCCCCCTGGCTGTTCTCCACCTGGTTTCCAGGAATTTCTTTATCAGTCAATCGGATTATCTGAGCAACACTCGCGATCCCCCCCCCTCTTTGGTGCTTCATTCGTTGTTCACTTCCAGTATGGTACTATGGGAGGGAAATACCAGAGAGTACCTAGCGTTTTGTTAAAGAGAAATGATATTCTAGGCCTTTGCATGCTTTCATTTCTTGGATTCGCTGTAATTTCTGAAATCTGTCGAAAAAGGTCAGGAGAGGGGGGTATGTGTGTAGCGGTGTAGCATTGAACGAACTACGCAGAACTTGAAAACAACGTGTATCGCTCACATGTGAAACACGTTCTGTTCTTTTTTTCTGAACATCGCATCGTGGCAGTACCAGTCGTTTATTTGCGAATTTTTTATTAAAAATGGCTCAAAGAAAATCTCTAAGAGAACTTAAATTAAAGGAGAAAGTGGATCTTCTTAATTTTCTGGAAAGAGCAGCCAAAGAAAGGCAGCAGAAAAATTTGGTGTGAGTAAGACAACTGTGGGCAACATTTTAAAGAGCAAGAAAGAATATCTGGAAGATATTCTTCCGAAAACAGGGAACTTCAAAGAAAATGGAGAAAAACGTGTCTTGACGCTGTGAATGAAGCCACATTTCTTTGGTTTACAGAGATCAGATCAATTAATGCAAGAATATCGGGGTTTATGCTTCAGGAAGTAGCAAAAACTTTGCAAAAGAATTCGAAATTGAGGATTTCCAAGTGTCAGCAGGTTGGCTTGAAAAATTCAAACTACGATACGAGATTTCTCAAAAAGTTTTGTGTGGGGAATGAGGTTTCAGCTGAAGTGGTGGAGAAGTTTGTTGAAAAATTCCCAGAGTTTGCTAAAGGTTTTAAAGATGAGGACATCTTTAATGCTGATGAATGCGGTCTCTTCTTTAAAGCAATACCTTATAGAAGTCTAGTAATGAAGGGTGACTCTTGCAAAAGAGAAAAACTTTCAAAACAGCGTTTTACTGTTCTTCTATGTGTTAATATGACAGGAGAAAAATTGAAGCCTATGGTGATCGGCAAAACCGCAAAACCCCGTGCATTTAAAAATGTAAAACCTGACGATCTTCCTGTTTTTTGGAGAGCGAATAAATCCGCTTGGATGACCAGTGCTTTATTCGAAGTGTGGGGCAGAAATGAGGAAAAAGAAGCGGTCTATTCTACTTACCTTGGATAACTGCCCCAGCCACCCAAATGTAAATAATCTCACAAATGTGAAGCTAAAAGTTTTGCCTCCAAACACAACTTCGAAAACCCAACCTTTAGATCAAGGCATTATTCAGTCCTTCAAAGTGCACTACAGAGCTGAACTTCTGGAATGGGTGATCATGAAAGCCCAAACCTGTGATCCTTCTGCTTTGGCATTATCAACAGCTGCGTCATTAAATGCTTTCAATGCTGTTCATTGAATTAATTCTGCTTGGAATGAAGTTACTCAAGCCACGATTAAGAATTGCTACAAGAAAGCTGGATTTGTTACAGCTACAACATTGGTGCAAGAGGATGAGCTTCCTCTATCTCCCTTGCCAGTTTTTGATGGAGTTAATTTTGAAGATTATGTTACCATGGACGATGTGTTAGTAACATGTGTTGAACCAGACCCAGAGGCAATCATCAGTGAGATACTCTCTGGGACTAAGGACAGAGAGGACTCTAAGGTAAGAGAAACTGACAGCGAAGAGGATGATGATCCAAGTGACGATGAAACTGAAAACTACCAAACTCTGAAGAAGACGATGTAAAGCGCATGATGGAGCAACTTAAAGATTTATCTGCAGAAAAATGCTCAAGCATGCTTAATGTACTTGTAAACTGTGAAATTGCTTTTTTCAGCTACCAAATAAACAAAAAGAGGACTCAAACAAAAATTGAATCATCCTTTCAAAATTTGTAAAAATTTGTACATTCAATAAAAATAAAAATGAGTAAGTGCTAATTTTTTTCTAAAATTTTCCTTAAAAAATAGTAAAAAAGCTTACAAACTTTTTTCTAATATTGTACTATAGTAAATGTTTTTCAAAAATTCCCTAAGTTGACCACCTCCGTATGTTAACCACTTAGTCACAGTCCCTTAGGTGGTAAACTTATATAGGTTCTACTGTATATATATATATATATATATATATATATATATATATATATATATACATACATATATATATATATATATATATATATATATATATATATATATATATATATATATATATATATATATATATATATATATATATATATATATATATATATATGTATATGTATATGTATGTATATACATATATATATATATATATATATATATATATATATATAGACAGAGAGAGAGAGAGAGAGAATGGTTACCTTAAACAATCCCAAAGTTAAAAGTTATTCATATTCGCTTGGGTGCATGATTAATTATCGGATGGTCGAAGAGAATACATGAAACTTTTAAAAAGAAAAGAGTATGTTTTTATGGAATTATATCTATAGAGCTTTACTAGAGAAAAAAAAAGTCTAAATTTCAATATATAGGTGTGTGAGACAGACAATTAGTGTCATGATGGTTATCCCTGTGATGATTACAGCAAGCAGGAATTAACTGTGCTGTTGGAGAAGTAATTTTCCAGAAAGAACAAAAGATTTTAGCCGAAAATAAATGAGTCTCATGTTTTTGAAAATAAACAACTTTTTTAAATTCCAGTTTTACATGCATTTGTGTGTCTATGTATTATTTTGTACATAATATAATTTTAAATATATTTCTGATGTGAAATTAAGGAATAAAATAAGTATAAGCTATTTTTTTTTGACATATTTATTACTGTACTAATCAAAGATAATAAATATTAACTATGGTATTTCACACTTTAAACACAAATTTAAATCCATATTTGTATTGCAATCATATCTGAATTGAAATGTTATATATTAAAAATATTGTTTGTGAAAACAAAATAAAAATTCATTTCACTTTTAATAAAGAACATTAAAATATATGTATATTATAATATTAAAAGTACGTGTTAAATATAAAAATAATCTGCCTTATGTAAACATATTTAAAAAGTACTTTAAATTATGTTTTGATAGTTATTCGCCTCTTTCAATGCTTTTGTAGACATTTTGTCTACAAAACTTGCTTGTTTTTTAATGTATTCATCTTTTATTAAATATGAATTATAATTCTTATTTTTTATTTGTTTTTCTAGAAATTAATTCTAGAGATACAAAATTAAAAATGTTGCCCATCTTGATTCATTTTTCTTTTCTCTAAAGTACTTTAACGGTAAAATATATTAATATAATTTCGAAACTATTTGTTAAATAAAAAATTAATTTGTTTCTTGTAAACAAATAGTTAAAACGTACTTAAAATGAAGTTTTGTTAGTTATCGGCCTCTTCCAAAGTTTTTTGCATTCGAGATTTGTTTTTTATGGTACTGGTTTAATAGTTTTTTAATATATTCAGAATGCATTAAATAAAAATTTTAATGTTAAAATTTACCTCTGTTTGTCTTGAATAAGAAGGTAATAAAAACACGAGGGAAGATAGCTTATGCTGCGATAATGCTATAAGCAGTCGATAAATATAGGTTTATGCTGAATATTAAAAGTAATTGGGATATAAATTAAAAACCGGTGATAAAATATGCAGTGTTAAAGTATATGATGTTTTCTTAGATTAAACATAAATTTAATAACCTTAGAGTTACTGTATATTTGTATGATTACCATCTATATTTTATTCATTTATATCTATTAAGTTTATATATTACATACATGTATATTATTTTAGTGAAAATTGAAATTTAGAAATGGGTTTTTAAATTTTACAGAATATTTTAAAGAAATATTTTTTTTTAAATTAATAGCTTACTGTAAAATGTTATTTAAATTTATATTTTAGACTTAAATACTGATATTAGCAATCCTAGAAAATTATGCAAATTTTTAAACCAAGAAGATATACATGCAATGATTAATAAATTTCTAAAATCTATATAGTCTAAAGAGCTTAATATGTTATAATTTACTATTACAACTATCTGAATGCTGAAAATAATATAATAAATTTGAAAAATGATACACAACCTTATGTATAAAGAATGCATAACTTTCAACATAGATTTTACGTACTAAGCAAAATGGTTGGATTAATAATATAATTTATTGCAAATTTTATTACAATTTCATGTGGAATAAATTCATCCAGAATCTATTTATTATATTATATATATATTTTATATAAAATTATAAGATCTATATATGCTTATATAAAACATATATATAAAATATATATATATAATTCTGTATCAGTATAATGTATATATATATATATATATATATATTATATATATATATTTATATATATATATATTATATATAACATATATATATATATATATATTTATTCATATATACATATATATATATATATTTATTTATTTATTATATGTATATATATATACATATAATAAATAAATAAATATATATATATATATATATATATATATATATATATATATATATATATATATATATATATATATATATATATATATATATATATATATATATATATATATATATATATATATATATATATATATATATACATATATAATTTAGGGGTTTAAAGGCCGAAAACGCATCGCACTCTTTAACGCAGGCCCATGAATCACTAATAACTCCATATAAAAGCTCTTGAGGCGTAAGAATTGAAAGGGAGCGTCTTCGAAAAAGGATTGTTGTATGAAACTTGGCCAAATGCAGCTTCTTAGTTAAAGTGTGGAAGCTTTGTTAAAGTGTGGATGCTACCATGTTTGATGTTTGAATCTGAAACTTTGCAACAGTAATGAATAAAGACATTATCAACACATCAGCAACCCGTTCCCTTCTGTTAATTTTGTCACATTATATATATATATATATATATATATATATATATATATATATATATTTCAATACGAAATCCTGAAATTGTTCGAACGTTTAGTATATTATAATACAAAAAGTTTTAGGGTATTATACTTTATAAAATTCGATATTACTTTATGCTTGAGTGCATATCGATACTTTTTGAAGCTTTATTAGACAATATGGATGGAGGAAACACACACACACACACACACACACACACACACATATATATATATATATATATATATATATATATATATATATATATATATATATATATATATATATATCTTTATATATCTTTTAAAAATCATATATCTATATATATATAAAATTCTCCTGTCCGTCTGTTTGTAAGAGAACTCTTCCTAAACGGCTGGACTGATTTTGATGAAATATTCTGTATGTTAATAAGTTACTTCAGTTGTTTCGTTATATATACATACATACACACACATACATATACATATATATATATATATATATGCATACATTCTTACATATTATTGTTATTTTTATTATGTATGTATATGTGTATTTATGTACACATACGTGAATGATATATATATATATACATATATATATATATATATATATATATATATATATATATATATATATATATATATATATATATATATATATATATATATATATATATATATATATATATATATATATATATATATATATATCACCTTCTTCGGATGTGGTAATGTGTATCTCTAAGACATGACACAGTAAATGAATGGTAGCTAGCATATTATTTGGGTTATTCAAGATTTCACAACATTTCGATGTTGTTCATCGATGATTAATCTACAAAGAGATGCTTAGCATATACAGTCAAACTCTGTAATTAAGTAGCAGTGGCCGTTGTACAACGGAATAGTTAAGTTCCTCAGAGACTAATTACCGGGCCACATGTTATGACATCAAGACAATAGAATTGCAGTACTTGTCGCCGATCAGATATGACACAAATACAGACCGCTCATGTCTTACACAGCTGAACACAGGACGAGAGTGTTATATTACTGACGATAAATGAAAATTATCACTCTCTCTACCGGAAAAATTATTATAAGATGTTTATATTGGCAAATTGATTTCAATTATTTTCTTTTAGTGCATTTTATATATTACAAAATGTCAATTAATATTACACTTTTATGGTTCATGTAATAATTATACAGTTTTAAAAATAAATTTTAAAGAAAATTTATTGTCTTTATTTAGTTTTAGTGTATTGATTTTATGGTGGCAAACACACACACATACACGCATACATATATATATATATACATATATATATATATATATATATATATATATATATATATATATATATATATATATATATATACTTATAGTAGCGTTTCTCAAGTATGTAATGCCGGGTTAAAAAAATTATTTAAATATAAAGTTAATTTTAACTAATAAAACTAGAATAATCCATTTACTAACTGCGATATATCACACTTCTGTAAATAAAAAATTTAAAGAAAATTGTGTCAAAGTTGAAAAGTTTACTACATTAAATATTATTGCTGATAATTTTTTAAATATTTTGTTAAAATTTATTTTTAAAAGATATTTTTTAGTGCAAATTATAATTTGAGATGTTTAACTTTTTATTATATGGTGATTAAATTTTAAACTTTATAAAATATTTTATAAGATACTGAATGCTAAATTTGAAAACTATAGTAGCAAATTAGAACTATTAGTTGATTTCAAATTTTGCCGTTAATAAATGCATGAAAATTCTTTGTTTTTATAAATGAAAGATGTGTATGTATTTTTGAGTAAATGTGAATAAATGTTTCATTTATTAAAAATTTCCTCTTATGGAAGCTTGCCAAACGGTATCCGAATGGATATGGCGTTGCTGTTCATGATATCGAATCTCAGTGCTGGCATAAATGTTCGTAACCGATCATAATGCATTATATGCTGTAGGTCCCGATCTTCTTTACCATCGTGTAGCAAAAGTGAAGAGCATAGCGCTGTCTCAGCAAACCAACTATACATCTGCTTACAATTATTTTCTTTATTTAACACTTTTTGACATTTACTAATTTGAATTTTTAATGTATATTAGTGTAAATAACCTTATACGTTTTTAACAATCTTATGCATGAACATAAAACCAAATATTAAAAACTATATGTGTATATTTGACACAAACTACTACATAAAACGTTTATATATTTGAAAGAAACGTAAGCACGAATTGGGAATTCCAACTATCTTTCTTTTAATGTTGAATACATAAAAAATTAATTTTAAGTTAAACATACTTTTTTATCTCATGACTTTTCTAAACAGTTTATATAAGAAATACTATAGCAAAACTAAAAAATATATTCCTTAAACAAAAGCCTTAACATCTATTCCTCTTTTTCTTTTCTTTAAGAAATAATGATAAAAACAAAAATATTTCAAAATATTTGGCAACACGAAAAGTAGCCTGACCCCACCCCAATTTCATTTTTACTGAAAATGGAAGCAATTTAGAATAAAAGTTCAAAACTTAAAAAAAGACAGCTAATGAGGCCAAGCGAATGTGTGTACGACCTCCTTTATGTCCTTTAAGGCATAACTTCATTTCTTTGAAAACAAATCTGAAGAGCCCATTTTTACTTTCTGCTCACGTAAATATTTTCTTAAGTGCATTTTGTGACACGTTGGTAACCTCGTGCATTTTATTAAATAATGGAAGCACTTCCTTAAGCATCAGGTAGTTAACTTCAAAAGGGGGAGATGCATGTTTCACTTTTTACCACAAAGGAAAGATGTAATCTGGCTATTTTCTGTTTTTACTCATTTTGAAGTGAACGCTTTTCTTTTAATAAAGAAGCTATATAAAAAACCTTTGTAATTGTTTTAAACTGATTTAAAGTCAAGAAAAGACTTTATAACTCAGAGTCAGTAGAAAGTTAAAACGGACAAAAGATTTATTTTTATTTAGAGCACTGTGCATGTTATAAAGCATTTCTGTGACTTATTAATTATAAAAGTTTGTGTACATATAAATGTAATTATAACTAAGTGAATTAAACTGACTAGTTTGATCTCGGTAGTTTAAAAAGTTCTCAACATTTATGATTTTTTTAAACATTTCGTAAAAAAGCTTGTCGTAATTTTATTTTTAAAAAATATTGTTCTTAGTTAATATTTAAAATTTCAGTTAAACATGAGATTTTTTTCAGTATTCAAATAAATGTTTAATATTTAAGGAATATTTGTACTTTGAGTTTTATCTTATATACATATATCCAGATATACCCACATTTTATGTATATATATATATATATATATATATATATATATATAAGACTATGAAAATAGATAAAATAGAACCTCATATATGGACCAAACTGTGTGTATATATATATATATATATATATATATATCTATATATATATAGAGAGAGAGAGAGAGGGGGGGGAGGGAGAGAGAGAGAGAGAGAGAGAGAGAGGAATTTACGTATGTATAAATACATACATTCATGTTCAAAATTACAAGCATATTTTCTGGAGTATCATAAAAATAACTGAACAAATGTAAAACCACTGTTTCAAGACAAATGATCAATTCCTGTACGTCAATACGAGAGTCTAATTTAACAGCTAATGTAGTTTGCAGTTTATCAAAACAGTTCCTGGTTACAGGGTCCATTTAGAGAAAGTCTGTGCAAGGTCGTCTAATAACCATGACGGCCACAGAACATCGTCCTGTCCATTATAACATTTTACCATCAATAGCGAATACTAACAGGGGTGCTAAATCTTATCAGTGATAGCGGGACTTGTATGCTAACTCAGGAACCTAAGTTTTAAAGATCACCGTTTTCAGACGACTTTATGAGAGAGGGTTGTTTTCAAGAGGACCTGCAATTTGAGTACAACTAACTTCTATGAACAGGAGAGTCCGTTTAGCAATGTGCACAGAGCATAGATATGAGAGTATGATTGTAATAGGTGACCGTTCTCGTCACTGAGTTCTGGTTTAACCTAACTACTGATTCCGCACGTTGATACGGAGAGAACCAGGGACTTTCTTCCTCCAATATCCACGAAATAGACCATTATGACTGTTTAATGGTTTATGCAGTTATCATATATTAATGGTGTCTTTAAAAGTAGCGCTGGGACTATGAAGTTTAGGGTTGAAGGTTTGTGGACATAGGCTCACCATTTGAGGGGGTATAATTTTAAAAGAAAACCAGAACAAGTATCTGAGGTTGTTAATATATTTTGATGTCGATACTTTAGGAAATAATTGTCACGTGCGAATTAAAATGAAATTCAATATTAATCAGAACAACAGAATAATATTATTAAAACCCATAATCTTTGGGAAAATTATTTCAAATTCTGAGAAAATCCGATTAATGCTTACACATGTTTGGAAAAATATCATGTCATTTGGATGAAAGTTCAGGAAGATATTAAATGTTTAATTCAAAGTATGAGTATTTTTATCAACTATGGGTATAGTTTTTCATAGAAATATATATTGTTAAACCAGTTTGAAATGAAATTTTAAACGATGTAAGAACTTAAAGAAACATTACAAAATGAACTAGTCTATTTAAAATCTCCTCCATAAAAATGTTTAAAAATCTACCTTTCAAGATAAATTCGTAAAAAATACTAAAAATTCTTATTTTTTAAATTAAATATGCTGTGCGACTGAAAAATATTTAGTCTATATAACTTGGTTATCATTTTTCAGATTATTAATAAGCAATCGGTAAGTTCTTACCCACTGAATTTGACGCTGTTTTCCAATTTAAATTTCTCACATTGTCATACAAAAGCTGCATGTAGAAATTCATAGAAAATATTATTATATTAATAAAAGATCTTTTATCAAAATGCATATTGTCTTTAAATAAATTTTTCCAATGACAGAAATTGTCTAAAAGAAAATTTCTGTCATGTAATCTTAGATATACATATTCTGTTCTTTTTACCCTAAAGTAAGACCTTTATTATTCTCAAATAGAATAGAATAAATATGTAAAGCTTATTTTCTGTAACTACAAAAATTTAATACTGGATCTCAAAAAATTGCATTTTGACGACCTTGTTTCTTAACCTTTATTTCACATATTTTCTATGGGATACTAGAAATAGTAAATCTGAAGACGTTTTTCATAAGTTTATTAAAATAAATAATATTGTAAATTATAGTTGTTTATTTGTATTAACAAAGTAGAATAGAATATATCTTTAGAAATATTTTTGTACAATACCATGTCTATCAGAAGAGTTCAAACACATTAATTGTGACATGTTTACTTTTTTTTTCATTGTTAATCATTTGACATATTTTTATGAAAAATATAAACAAGATAGATGATAGAACACACGGAATTTAAATTTTAAAAATATATTGTTTGATTTATAAAATAGGGAAAAATAAAATTTGCATCTCATTATAAAGGAGCTACATTCATGGGGATTCGTTTTATAGAAATAATTTCTAGTTCTCCAATTAGAATAGAAGGAAGCATTCTATACGTCATACAGTCAGAATGAGTTTCAGTAACTTACATTACAGTTGCAAGTTATTAATCGTTCTCAAGTATTGTATCATGTTCCAAATATTTAATAATATTTGACGGTTCAAACTTGCATTTCCAATAAACTACAATTCCTTTACTTTATCCGAAATCATATAACGTCAAATAAACTGTTAAATAAGACTGATGCCATCCAATGTATAAGATGTGAAATATAATGATATGCATGATATTCTTTTTATTCCATTGTTTGTAATCAGAAATATAGCAAGATAGTAATATAAATTAAATGCTTGCAAAATTAAATTAAGTGTTTTCCTATAGCATCATACAGAATTGTATTATAAATAAAGACATATTTTATTTATATTACATTTGTTATATGCATAAAAATGTAAGATTTTCCCTGAATATTATATATGACAACAGTTTTGGAGCTCTTTGATGGATAATAAACAGAATCCAGAGCTGTTTTCTTTGAACTTGCTGTAATATTATTGCAGTAAGTTAAAGAAGGCAGATTAAACCTGTCAAAAGTGAAGTTAGGTAATAAAAATCTTAGAGGCTACAAGTTCACAAATGTGTCCGTAGCTAGTGGTGACTTTAAAAGAAATTTTCAAAGTCAGAAGAAGTAGCGAAAATGATGAACTCAGTGAAAATGAATATTTTAATAAACTCAAAAGGACAAATATATATGTGGTGCTTTAAAATGTAGGAGGCTAATGAGGTCAAGTGGTCAGGAAATGTGGCCATCTGAAAATTGAAGAGGTACCTATTGGAAATTAATAAGGGACCCAGGGAAGGATCTAGAATGTTCATAGTAAACAAATAGCAAAAGGGTTACACCCACAAATATATTAGTATAGGCAAATCATATTGGATCTAAATAATAATAAACATATGAATGGAAGGAAAATTGAAGAAGAGAGAGAGAAGTTAGACTTCTGCTATAAAGGGCTGTGCGAGACTGAAGTTCGACTTAAACCTGGACGTGATGCCCCAACTGGCCCCTTCTAACTCCTGACTTATGTTTTTTAACTGACGCCGCAACTGATCTCGGTATGACTCCCACTTGTCATACTTGGATGTGCATCCACTTCGTGTATTATCCCAGATCGCGGTAGTGCCTAAATTCTCATTTTCTTCTGGGTCTGAGGAAGTCATAGATTTTTCCTCCTTCTAGAGTCACCACTCATATATTTAATCGTTAGGAATATAATTGTTAATATTTGCCACATATATAACTGATTAGAATGTGACATATGAGAATGTAAATATACATTTTTATTTAAAGTATTATATTTTATCCTGCACTGGCACTCAGAATTTCTTTCCACTAGATTACTGATCATTATGGAATTTTGAGCAATGCAAATGCTGATGCACGGACTAAAAAGTTATAAATGCAATAATTGCCCTCTATCATACAACTAAACTGCTTGATATGACTCAACGTATGACGACTAAGTTATGGAGGATTTTGATTGAAAAGAGAGCTTTTCCCAATTTTCAATGAAAGATACAATGGCCCCATTTTAGAGACCATCTCTATAGAGTTGGGATGGTAGACCCAAGAGATTGTGTTTTGTGTGACTCTACCCATTCAATGATTTGTGAACATTTAAATAATTGTGGTGTACTTTCTCAGTATGATGACATTGTTAAAAATATTGGAGAGCCCGTTATCTAATGGCTTAAGCGATGATTGTTTGGTATTTGTGTAATAAACATTTTATCCTTAGAATCTTTTTTATCACTTTTGATCAAAAACCCAAACTGGGTTAGAGCTGTATGTTGCTCAATGGTATAATTATGTGTTGTAAACCAATCGTACATTAAAACAATTATAATATAATATTACAACTTTATATTACTGTCGTTTTGCTGAATCCGGTGTTTCCCATTAAAAGATTTAATGTGAATGAAGTTGATCATTTCCCTCTTAGGATAACTCAAAATTTTACAAAACTCTCTTTAGTTACAACAGAGTAATTAATGTCCATCTAATTATTTTCACGGTATCCTAATTCCTATATTAGTATCCATACAAAGTTTAGTGCCATTTCTGTTGTTAGATAGGTGTATTTAAATAGAGTCAGTTAAAAAATTGCGCTATGTATATACATAACCATGTCACTTTCATTTTCCAGGAAAATAGAAAAACGCTGATTATTCCGTATTAATGTTCAAATATATTCTTACTTCTTGTTAAAACAATTTATTTTTCTTTGACTCTTTTAACACGTGCAAAAACAGTCTGAACCTGTTGGACTGTGAAATTTCATTTATCCATATTTTCTGCTTTATCATAAGAAAACATTTCAGTCATAGTTGAAGATAAATTTATGAAATAAAATTTTAATGTGCTATATTGAATGATATTTATTTAATTTAAAGGTCATTTTTTGTGTCTGAACGTAGATGATTAAAACTATCGTGTATAAATATATAAAACTATCTATGAGTATAAAATGTGCTATTAAATGTTTGAAATTCTACAGTAAGACGCAAGTAATATTATACTCTTAATTCATTGAATTCAGATAATAATACATTTAAAGATATGAAAGCTTATAGTTAACGGGAACTAATAATATGTTCGATGCTCAGGTTCTATAATGATTTATTGAGGACTGTAATCGATATTTCACTTTACCCAGTTTGATTAGAATCAATGAAGTTTAAGTTTACTGAAGCATTTAAGAATTATATGATATAAACCTCCTATATTGTGCAAATAATTTCACCTCCAGCAATAAATAACAATACAGCTATCGTAAGAAAAGTAAAATTAGGGAAAGTTGAATTGCAATGTGTTTCTATTCATTGATATACATTAAGCAGAAAGATTTTATATTTTTCGTTTAATTTCAAGAATAGAATCATGCTAACTATTATTACATCTGCTTTTTGAAAATTTATTTAAGACTTCATTTTAGTGCGATTGGGTCATTGCTACTGAGTGGGTGGTTGCGTGGTTCATTGGATAATTTTGTTTGCATTGTTACGTTCAACCCTTTTGTTACCCTAGGACTGAATAAACCTACACCTACTGAAGAAAGCCAATTCCAGACAATTGCAAACATTCATGCAAGCAGTGAATTTTGTTTCAGTGGGACATTTAGAAATTGAAAGATAATTTTTTAAAGTTTACATATTGATATCATGTTATTTAAGTGTCCTTACATTGAATTTTTGTATCAAGAACTATTAAGTTATACTTATCCTTGTTGCACATTTTATGTTATGTTACAGATAAAGAGAAATACATCTTCGTTGAAGAAGATCAATTTTTATCACTGGCCCTTGAAATACAAGCAAAAAATTATATGTGTTGAGATGCCAATCAAAATATTTCGAAATAGATAGTTATTATTCATTGAGATTTATATTTACAGAACACATGAAACTAAACATGAAACTAAATTTATGGGAAAAGTAAGTTTCAATCTCAAATTTTATTCATAGAAATAGAAACCAAATATCACGAAATTTCAACAGATGCCTTTCAAAATATATCAAGTAGTACTTGTCAGAGTATAAACATCATGTCTGGCATAAAATGATTTTACATTTCGTTAGACCATTTAAAAAAAACAACATATATTTAGGTAACATATGTAAATTCTTCTTTAGATGTTTTAAGACGAAGGTTTTAAACTTCTGTGGATACATGGAAAGTAAATGTTAATGAAATTAACATAATGACATTTTTACATCCTATTGTATTGGAAGGTAAGTAATACATACACTTTCATTAAAAAATGATATATTGCACACTAAATCTCTTTTAAGCTTTAAATTGCAATATGTATATTTAACGTAAAAAGAGCGTTACATGGTTAAGTTTGGAGCGCTACTTTATTTGCTATATGACAGCTAATGAGACCGATACATACTGATTAATACAGATTTCGAACGGCTAAGAACATCCATGCTGCAGTGGAATTCGACCATAGTTTGGAAACCGTTCTATGGTTAATTATGATTATTAACTCATATATTTTTTTATGCCAGTGTCATTTTTATGACAATTTTTAAGGATAGAGAAAATTAATAAATGCTGTCTTAAAACTTAACTTCAAAATTTTAAAATTTGCTTAAAGATTATTTTCTTTTAAAGTCTTACACTGAAAGTTTACAGAATATTTTAATGAAACTATTGTGGCTAATATATTTGGATTTCATAGTTACTGCATGCATTAGATTAGTGAAATAGTAAGATTACTTTTGGCTTTTCCATTGTACATTACTATTCCATTATTAGTGCTCTTTATATTATATGGTAATATTTAGATGTGTTTGTATTTGGATGGTTTGTAAAATACACTGGTATATACTAATGCTCTATTTTTTAAATGATTTAAAATTATAATTCGATCATTTTCAAAGAATTAGCATGTTGTAAAATTAAGAAGCAAAATGTTTGGATTACGTATTATTCCTTTTGAGAAAGTGAACTTACACATTTGTTTAAATTTAATGTATTTCTAATTTCAGTAACCACATAAATTTATATTGACAAAATAATAAAAATTTTAAAGGATTTTTTGGGAGATTTCCTTACAGATTATAAGTTTATTTACTACATTGTTTTCATTAACTAATTTTATGTCAGAAAAGTTTTCAAATAATTTATAAGAAATTTTTAAGTATTTTTGATCTAAAAAAGTCCTACATAACTGTTTAAATGTAAATTTATGTTTTTCATTTGCAGTTAACAGATATAAACATCTCATTACTTATAACAATAAGCTTTTCTATAGATCATTATGTTCAAAAACAGTTATCCAATTTTGCTTTTATTTTAATTCAGCTTTATATAAATCTGTTGCACTTTATACTTAATTAAATGTCTTGTTCTCAGAACAAGAAAATGCAAGACAGGCATTCATTTTCAAACCAAATGGACAAAAAGAAATATATTTAAACAGTAGCACAATATTTCACATCTCATGCACTCAAGTCTCTCTTGGAGTGACAGAAATAGACTACATTTTTGAATAAATGATTTTCTTTTGAATTTCGTTTAAGCTGTAAACGAAAAAAAACCCAACTTTATTTCATGTTTGTGTTTTCTGAACTAAATAAAAAACTCCATCTCTTATAAATCTTCTGTTTTAGGCCTCGATTTATTCAAAAAATGCAATATCTACCAAAAGCAGAAAATATTTTCCAAACGTATTGAATTTTGTCAGCAGGTTTTTGCTTTGTTCAAAGTTTACATTTTATGCATTATAGCAAAAAACTTCACGATAAATAAACAGTTTCGAATACACATAGAGTCTTAAAAGGTATGAAAATATTTATCGTACAATTGGTCATGATAGAAATATTGCAACCAAAATATTTTTCGCAAATTTTTTTCAGTACTTTGCACAGTTTTACTTGAAAGTATATTGCATGTTATGTTAAAGGAGATTGATATAATTCTTAAATCACAAAGTAATTTCAGAAATTAAAAAACCTATTAAAATGTAATTGATAATAGATACTGAATAAATTGTGGTTTATGATGTTTCTAACGCCTCTAGCATAAGTCAAGCATGTAGGCTAGTAGCTAAAAGAATTAAGGAAAAGAGGTTTTTCGTTTGAACAGAAGAGCTAGAGTGGAAGTACTTTTTTATTGTTTTTTTTGCGTGTTAGTAAATTAGAAAATAGGAGTGAAACAATAAGTTACATTCGGTTCAGCCTTTTTTTTAACTCTTCCCATGAGTCACCTTTAAAGACATACCAGAACAGGACCTGTTTGAACTAGAAAGAAACTTTTGACTTCTCTCAACCAGTAGAAGGGTCCGTTGGTTTTGGGGTTTGTGACTTCCCGCTGTTCTGCTGTGGACCCCTGTTTTTTCTAATCGAAGCAGTCGGATTTTTTTAGAGGACAAGGTTGTGACCAGAGGAGAGTAGAAGGTGAACGCTGCTGGTATCCACGGATTGAGGGATAGACCTTTTGCGAAAAATCATTGCCATATTGTTTTTTAGACTCGAGAGCAGTCTTCGATATCTACAAATGATAAGTTGATTACAGTTTTATTCCTTAGGCATTTATTTAATTCTATAAATTCATTTAATCAAGACATATTTGTCCATGTGTTTAATAATGAGTATTAATTTCTTCTTTCTCAAGAACTAGGCCAACTTAACATTATTTTCTGCTACTTTTAGAGGAATTGTTTGAACTTGGCATTGCGACCAAGAACCTATTTTGCCTGTCGTTAATAAAACACGGTGGAAATGTGGTCAGCTCGAGGCCTCAACTCTCTAGTTATGTGTTTGACGCGTTTCTTGACCGAGGTACCACTACTTGCCCTGAAATTATACTGAAATTAAAAAAATGAACTATTACAGAATATAAAGAGAAATAGTTACTGAAGCATCAAATCGAAAAAATGTGTAGTTGTTACATTTATATTATTGGTAGAAACAAATTACAAAAAATTTGATACATTTTCTAAATATAAGTTATTTTATTAACTATTGATACAGTGGCTTTTTATTCTAAAAATCTTAAATTTAAATGTGTTCCTTTAGTGAAAATTTTAATAGTATTTAATCAAGAAAAAATATTTAAAAAAACATTATGCAGTACTAAAAATACTTCAGATTCAAATATAGGTATTTTCCAAGTATTTTGTTTCTCTAAACATTTAAATCAGCTTACATTTTCAGATTAGGTTTTGTTTCCAAGATTTAGAATCTACTTAAATAATAAAATATGAGCCTGGTTAACCTCCCAGCACGTGTGTTTAGAAATTTTACATAAATGCATGAACGTGATATTTTTTACTGCAACTGTTATTTTATCGTTTTTAGGATGAAAAGTGACAAAAATGATTGAATATTCATAGAAAATTTTAGTTGTTTGTTGTAAAATAGTATAAAAAGTAATGCAATAATAAAATTATTTATTTTTGATGTATGCAATAATAAAATATTTTAATATAAATTTGTCCATTTTTTCTTGTAAAATAAAATATAATAATGTAATAAAAATACTTTATTGCTGTAAAATGCAGATTATTTTATATTCAAAAACATACCAAACGTCCAGTTGTAAGTACTGTTTGCTTTTCATTATTTCATTGTGTTGGTAAATAGTTTATGAGGCTAAATCGTACACAGCACATGTTTGTTCTAAAACTTTCTCAGTGAGACTGCTACAGTGGCACAATGGAAAGAAAAGGGAAATGATGTTTGCTGTACCTATGGTATGACTTGAAGTGTCAAACTAAGCTATTGTTTGATAGTTCTTCTTGACACTTTCCTTGAATCAGATTTGATCAACAACGGAATTCACTTTTTTATTTGACCGACACAGGCGATAAAGTATCCAAAAATGATACAACCAAAGCCAAATGAAATATTCCCGCCGCTAACATTTTACTACCACCTTTTCGAAACATGTCGCGGCCATTTCTTACCAGTCATGCCTTTTTTCTTGCTAAATAATAATAGTATTGGAGACTAACAATAGCAATAACTATTTATCGCCCAAAAAGTTTGATTGGAGAGTTTTTTGCCGAAGTAATAGAAATGAATTTAAATAAGAAATCCCAGGTAGCATCCATTTAAATACTGATGTATTTCTCAATAAATTGTTTTATGTTTTAATAGCTTATAAATTTAATTTCAAAATATCTACAAAATATCTGAATAGTATATTAAGGTTAAATTATTACAGTTTATCAAGGTAGTTGTCAAACAAAAAGCCTCTATCGTGTCTCTTACTTGATATCGAAAAAAATCTTGTATTACTGGGTACAACATACAGTGTATTTATTTATCATTTTGCAATTAATAAAATTTAAACACTGATAAGAAATTAAAATTTTAAAAAATAGCATTTATCATGGTATACAAAATATATATATAGCTCGTAGTAATATAACAAGGGTTCAATGAAGAAATCATTAGATTGTGTTTGATATGAAACATTCGTTATTAATTAACATATTAAAACATTATTTTGAGTATAAATAGATATCTAGTTTTATATAATCTTCATATTTTATGTTTTTAAAAAATGTATTGTTTCATAGGACAATATTATCTAGCTTTTAATAAAGCAAAAAACAGTTATTGATAACGTAATTTTTTATAATAAATGAAGTAGAACTTTTATTTTACATTGATTCAAAAATAGATTGGTTTAAAAGATCAGTTTTAAAGACATTATATACCTTAGGTTGTGATAAAAAAGAAACATTGTTTTAATTATTAGCTTCTTTAATACTTGAGAAGACAAGCTATTCTTTCATTTACGCTGTTCTTACACATACAGTCAAAGTAGATATCAATTTCAAATATTTCAGTATTGCACTAGTTTCCTTTTCTATATATAAAAGCAAAATTCATAAAGATTTTACCAAATAATCGTTAAAATACTTTTAAAACATTGATATAAAGTTTTAAGTTTACTTTTTTTTTCTCTTTTATTAAAAATTGTGATAAAAAGTAGGTATCAGTAAATTTTTGTTTTGTTTTTATATTTAACACCTAAATATTAGAATTCCTGAAAAAAGTCTACCAACGAGTAAAATCCTTTTATACAGCATATGTTATTTAAGCTGTGACAAGTATTACTTGATATGTTGTGAAATGCATCGATTGAATTTTCGTGGCATTTGGTTTCCGTTCCTATGAATAAAATTTGAGTCTGAAAAGCAGTTTTCGCATAAATTTCAGTTTGATATGACATCTGTAAATTTAAACCCGGATGAATTATAACTCTATTTTTCACAATGTTTAATGTTTTGATTGTCGTCGTAACACATATTTCTAGCCCGTATTTCCGGAACAAACATTCAAAATTTATCCTTTTCCAAGTCGAAATAATATCTGACGTCTGTAACATAAAATGAAAAGAAAGGTTAAACAGCACATAATGGCACTTGGTAAAAAATATCAGTAGAAGTATACTTAAGTACCAAGATATTAAAATATAAACATGAAAAAATTGTTCTTCTAATAATAAATAAATGTCGTACTGACGTAAAAAGAACCTAATTGAATAGTTTAGTGCATTAAAACACCAGTAAGGGACATATAACCTTTAAACTTTCCAGCATCAAAGCTTTTAATTTCCTTCAATTACAATAAACAGTTAATAAATTTGTATCTTTTGCATTATACAAATAATGTTGAAACTTTATATTTATGATCTCAAATTTTCTTAAAATGAGAATAAAAAGTAACCAAGGAAAATATAATTTATATTAATGATGTTATGAAATGATGACATAGAACTTATATAATATTTTAATAACGTAGGATTCGTTAAACTTTGAGGATTATTTCAATATTTTTTATTTTGAAGTTAAAAGCACATAATATTTTTTGTAATATTAAAATTTTAAAGCATTTAAATTAGTATATCTAAGACATTTCGTAATTATTATTTCCATCTGAGGAAAAAAAATGTCCAAATTTCAAGTTTATAAAAGCCATATATGTGTAGCTAACCTGTACCTTTTTGAAAAGTTGCAAAAAATTTTTTTTTAAATATTAGCAAATTCAAACTGTTTTTAATAGCTGAATTCTACTAGATTTAATACAGTTTTATTTCATAAAATTGAAATGTTTGAAATATTTTAAAGCAGTTAGTGGTATACGATACAGAAATAATAGGGATCAGATTAATTTAATTTTAATAAATATTCATAAATAGTTTTAACATTATGTGTCCCATTAAATAGAATGTTTTTGATGTGACGTTATATAGTAAGGAGTTGGAATAGTGTGTGTGTGTGTGTGTGTGTGTGTGTGTGTGTATGTGTGTTTTAACCTTAAACCATTTTAATGTATTCTCAAGTGAAACTGAATTTTAGTAGAATAAGTAATGTGAAGAAATTAAAACAAATTTCAAATGATTTTAGGCCTCCATATAAATGCAAAAAAAATCTGATATATTATATTTTTGAAAGATGTTAGTCTCTGACAGCTTGGAGCAATAATATAATGGGATAGAAGATTAGCATTTCATATTCTCTCTAATAATGTTAAAATTTTATGTTGTCAAGAGTTTTCAGAATAAAAAATATAACAGTATTATTAATTACAACATAGAAATTACATGCTATTACAAGCGCGTAGAATTTGTTAAATTTAATTAAATATATTTTTCAATAGTTATTACAGTGTTTATACAAGAGTTAGTAATAATAATAGCGAAAAATTTATTGATAATTTTAGTTTTTTGATCTTTTAAGTTTATTTTTACTCGAAACCATAAAAATTTAAAATATATAAATATTAGTATTTTTTAAGATTTATTATAATAATTTATTTCATTGTTATTGTCACCTGTGGAGTCATATAAATATATGAAATTGTAAGTATACAGATACATGTTTAGTGATTATTCGCGTAAGTTGCATAACTTATGTTTTCCCTAATAACAATTTTAAAAAGCTAGTAATATTGGAAGGGTATCGATTAGATAGATTTATTTATTAAAATTACAATTATTGGAGTATTTTTGCATACACATAAAAAAAAGCAATTATCAGATAAAATACAACTATATTAAGTTATGGATCACATTAAAAGCAATGTTTTTATCAGTCTTGAAACGGCGAGGAGAAGCAATATTGCTAGCTTAGTTTAAATATAAACCAATGTAATAAATTCTTAATCGACCAATACATTTTTAATTTAATTTAAAGCAGTAATTTGAGGGGAATAAAACAACATTTTAATACCTTCGGACCACATTATAGCAGTAAATATTCCCTGATACTATGTTCATAGCCATGTAGTTCCTGTCATAGTAGATGAATAGTGTGATTGGGTAGAGAATTAGTGTTTCAATTTAGATCCGTTTATAGTATTAAAAGGTAAACAATTATGTATAAGACGTGAATGTACTGCAGTAGTTTAAACATTAAAACTCATGGACATATCAATCCATCTAACTTATACATTATACACTGTCTACCAATAAGCATTTGGAAACCTATGCAAATGACGAAAACTGCGGTCCTGAGGTAAGTCACGGCCTCCGCCGTTATATATCGTGTAGGAAAAAGCATTGGCATTAGTCGCATGGAAGATACCGCGCAATTAGCACCTCTCTGATTTCAAGAAAGGTATAATTATCGGGTATCACAAATGTGACCGATCATTAAGGGACATATATAGCTATCTGAAGTACCCAAAATCAACAGTGGCCTATGCGATTAAAAAGTGGAAGGTAAGCGGTAATTGTCAGAATCTGCAGCCAGTCTGCAGACCAACGAAACTGGGAGATAGAGACGGACGAGAGCTATTCAGAGAAATTCGGAAGAACCGCACCCAACATGGCCCTCATCTGCAAGGAGTTTCAACAGGAATCCTGGAGTATTGTTTCAATGAATACTATCCTTAAGGAAGTACATCTACTTGGTTTTTATGGTGGTGCTACTGCCCATCCTTTGATCACAAAGTGAAAACGCGGTGCTCGGTTAATGTGTTGCAAAGACCATCAAAATTGGACCTTAGATCAGTGGAAACTGGTTCTTTGGAGTGACGAATCAAGGTTCACCCTTTACCTTTCCGATGACAGGGCCTGGGTATAGCGTTTGCCTGAAGAACGTCTCCTGCCAGAATGCATTGTGCCAACAGTCAAGTTCAGCGGAGGGGAAAATTATGGTCTGGGGGTGTTTCTCCTGGTATGGACTGGGACCCTCGGTCCCTATTAATGGTAAGCTCAACGCCGATGCCTACTGCACTATTTTGGATGTCAGTGTGCTTCCTACGTTGTGACTGTTTTACGGGTTGGAACCCTGTTACTTTCAGGACGACAATGCGAATTGTCATGTTTCGAGGTTAACCAAGTCCTGGTATGGTGCTAATGGAGTTCATCGAAAGGACTGGCCTGCCGAGAACCCAGACCTAAACCCTATCTAGAACCTCTAGGACTGGTTGGATCGCCAAATCAAGGGGTCCACTACCCGTCCAAAATCGGTGAATGAGCTTCTATGTATACTCCAAGCCGAGTGGAAGACAATACCACTAGCTGTAATAGAAAGACTTGTAGAAAGTATGCCCCGGGGTGTTCACGCTGTAATTGCCTCTAGTGAAGGCTCTACCAACTATTGATTTTGAATAATGTTAGTTTTTTTTATATCACAAGAGTCCAAATACTTATTGTTAGACAGTGTATAAGATGCTAGAACTTCCTAGATGTTCACACCAGATATGTAAAGGTAGTCCTTTACCATCACAGGCAAAACCATCCCTTAGATTAAGCTTTGAATTATTTACTAAGAGCCTGTTCAATCCAGACCAATAATTTTAAATCAAAAGTTTGAGAAATCATCAAAGGAAAATACCTCAGAGTCCTTACTAATTGATCTTTAAACAAAGAATTTTAATTTAATTTGTGAAAAAAAGGAAATGTTTTACTGGTCATTTGCAGTAAGTATTTAAATAAAACAGCATACTAGGAAATGAAAAGAGGTTAAAGCTATAGAAGATAATTTAAAATTTAATTAAAACTAAAAACACATCCTATGTGTAAGAGAGTGAATTTGGACTTCAATATAGTGTAGAAAAAGTTTCTTATACCACATTTACTTACGGTGGTGCATTGTCTAGAACTGTTAAAACATAGAGCTCAATGCAATAATAATATGAATGAGTACCTCTTTATGGTAGTGGCAGTTAAGAAATAATAAAGTAACTACGTTATTCGTTAAAAAAAGCATTACAAAAATCTGGAACGAAGATAGTTCTAGAACCCTCTGTAACTATATATTAAATAGCTTTAAAAATCAAGTAGTTAAAAATTTACACTAATTCTTATTTAGCAGGTTGTGCCGCTAACACCGTTCTTTCAAAATTCATTTTATGAAAATTCTCACTTTAAATTGGTAACGTCCTATATTTATTTTTATTGGTTAATCGTTCGTATTTTAGTTACTTTTAACCTTGATAATGATTTTTGATTTCAGGTTTTGGGACAATTTACGTATAAACGGATTAAAATCCTCAATATTCCACAATTCTATATCATTCTGTTTGGACAAAGCATATTCAAACATGCCTGTGTTGTTTTTAGATTTTACTTGAATATTTCCAGTGAAAAATACTTTTCCTTTTATTCCTAGCAACAGGCCTGGATCCTTATATTGTATTTCCACTTTAATTAAGTATGCACTATTACAACTTATCATTTAAAAATATTAAGCTATTTTCTAATGATTTTTTTCTAAAACTCAAGACATTTTAATTCAGATCGTTCATTCATTACTTTCATTCTATTTTCAGTGGGTTGATGTATTCGATCATTCAGTTTGAATCGTTACGTACTACTCCTTTGCTGTCATTGACGTAATTACGCATGAACCTATTGATTAAATCCGGTTCAGAACGAATACAAATATCCATGCCAGCAGCGAATACTTCTTCAGTGGGACTTTAGCAATCGTTATATATATATATATATATATATATATATATATATATATATATATATATATATATATATATATATATATATATATATATATATCTAATTTAGATTTTAATATCCTGTTATTTTAGCCTTATTACAGACATATTTCGTATCAAGTACCATTACGTTATTTGACTTTGATGCACATTTTATGTTATTTACGGATACTGGATAATATGTTTTCTTTGAAAAGAATCAATTTTGATTCATCGTCCCAATACAAACAAGAAATGTTAAGTGTTGAGCTGGCAATCAAAGCATTTCAAAAAATATAGTCATAATTCAACGATGTTTAAATTTACAGATGCCATATCAAACTAAATTTATGCGAAAAGTGTTCTTCAGTCTCAAATTTTATTCATAGGAATAGAAACCAAATACCACGGAATTTCAACAGAAGCCTTTCAAATATATCAAGTAATACTTGTCAGAGTTTAAATAACATACTTTTCAAAAAATGATTTTACGTCGATAGACCATTTGGAGACATCCTTTTATTTAGGTACGATGTATGAAAAGTTTTTTAAGTGTTTTATGATAGAGGATTTAATATAAACACTTCCGAAAAATGTATATAAAATCTTAAATAGACATCTAATAAGATATTTTTTACACCTATGTACTTAATGAAAACCCTAAGTATTATTTAAGTAATTGTTAGAAATATATACTTTTAAAGAGTTATATATTTAGGCCTATTTGTTGAGGTATGAATTTTTAATTATTCGGAATTTTTTTATCATAACCTATGTTCAGCTTTGTTTTTGTTTAACATATATTAAATTTTAAATTAATAACTGATTTTGTTGTATTCTTGCACTTTGCGATATCAAAATAACAATAACTCAAAATTTCCGTAATTAATTGGAAATATCTATTAAGTTTTCGAGATATTACGTTGATATCTTAATGTGTAAGAATGACACAAACAATATTATACATTTGGGTTCATTTCAAATGTTGAAACATACATGTAAATAACAAAGTATCTTTATATCTACACAACCAAAAAGTTATTAATAATAAATATTAAGAAAATGTGATTTACTTTATGAGTTATTTTAAACCCTTTAAGAATTAATATGCAGTATCACATATATTATTCTGATAAGATAGGTATAATTAATTTATTCATATGTACATAATCAACAATGTTTGAATTTTTTTTACCTGTTATTAACATACACAAAATATTCTCTAACAGTCCTTTGTATTAAAAAAACAAAGGACTCTGATTTTTTTAGTCTCTTGAAGAAAATTTGAATTGTAAGTAAGCTATAAGTTAAAAACAAATGAAAAGAACACAAAAGATAATTCCTTTTACTGAATTCCACAAATCTGCAAACAATTGCCTCGAAGAATTAAGTGTGGTTCTGAAAATGTCCTAAATAGATGTTTCTGTGCAAGAAACAAGAATAAACTTTTGTTGGGTTTTAAAAGGGGACATTTTCTAAATTAAGGCTTAGAAATGATAAAAATTTACTACCTTTGTTTTTTTCTTCAGCTTTCTCATTATCTGACTTTTAAAAAAGCCCCAAAAGTTCTTCCGAATACTTCCTCACATTCATTAAATATTCAGAATTTTGTATTTTTTATAACAACGAAAAAAAGTCTTTGAGATAATGAACACTTTTGGGTCTTTTAATGACTGTTATGACAACAATTCGAGTGTTTGTACGATCTGATTCTCTTGGAAATTTTTAGTTTCCACTGGCATTTTGTTCTTGGTTAACGAGAGATGAAAATATACATTTGAAATATTGCTGCGGAATATTTTTGAACATTTAATTAATTTATTTAGAATAGTATTTTTCTTGTGTCAGCAAGTATACTTAGAAATAGAGCGATTCAAAGTAATTTTGGGAAAAGTTATTAGTTGTCTTATCTTACTCATCAACCGATAATCGATTTTAACTAATAAATAATGAATTTCCGGCCTCATAGTTTCAAAACTGTCTATTCCTTAAAGTTTTCATTTTGCACAGTGATACAGGTTTCAGTAATCAAACTTAACTCTTTTGAATAAATTAATTAGATTTTTTCATAATAGTGCAAGATTAGACGAAATAAATGACCAGATTTTAAAAATTTGGATTAATGTAATTATGATAAATATTACAATTTTTCAAGTGACTTCTAAAATTTAAGAAGATATTCAATTTTTTTCGTCCTGTCATAACACAAGCATATGAAGTTATAAATGGAATTAAAATATGGCGACAAGAACAGAAAAAAACTTTCTGTTCATTAAAAAATGCAAGACTATTATTTAGTTACTTATGTGCAGTGTACATGTTGAAATCGTTACAGAAAGGTAACACCAACTCCTAAGAACTTTCTGAGTGGATATTCGAATTAAAAGATGCAGGTTTCTTGTGCAGAGATAAAAGCAGTGGTTCTTCAAGCGTCTCAGAAGAAACGGCAAATAGCGTGAGACAGAGTTTTGATTGAAATTCGAGGAAATATAGGGTGACTTCCGCCAGTAAGCTTGGAATTCCACAGAAAATGGTAGGAAAATTTTACGAAAAGTAAATTAAATTTCAAACTGCTTAACTTTTAGTTAGGGCAACATTTAACAATGGATAAAAAATACGTTCTCATGCAAGAGAAATTGGAAAGTGAAAATGAAGCAAATAAATTGATTTTCTCAGATGAATTAACATTCTTATTATCAAGAAATACCAGTCGTCATCTGAAACTTCCCATGGAATTGTGCAGTTGTGAATAGATTCAGCAGAAATTAATGTTTTTTTGCTATGTAGCCATCAAAATTCAATATTTTTTTCTTTTTTATGGTAAATTGATAACAGATAAGGACTGCGTGATGATACACTACGTTTCAACAGGATAAAATTTAGAGGATTTGATCTTTGTGTGTACGTACATACATAAAATAGAGCTTCCATACTGATGAATTGGACTTAAGAGATTTAGGGATTATCCCTTTATCAAATTACCACTAAGATTGTCCACACTTTATGCAAATGTGGTTTCCTTTTATGTGGTTGCATAAAAGACAATGTTCATGAACCTCTGATGTCCAAGACAAGGACAGCATTTGTGCAGCATTAATAATGATTGACAGTCTACTGTTACAAAATGTGTTAATTACAGATTAAATGTTTGGTTGTAAAAAGAGTCAAACATCGAACATTTGAAACAAGTAAAATTGGTAGTGTTCCTTTAATTTGAGGTATTACTTATTGTAATATTCATACCATTTTCGAAAATATAAATATTTAATAATTGATCTTTAACTTTATATATATGTATATAAAGTGGTCTCTTTTTCTCATTCATTAAAACTTAAGAAATGAAGATTTATTATGCAAAATATGGTAAATAGCTAAAAGATTCTTAAAATCAAAATGATAAACTCGATATATTATATACATATTGCATTCATACTTGTATCATGAGGGAAATTGTAAAGATATTTAATGAATATCAAATTAAAGTGTTATTCTCTTAGTAATTTAATATATACGAGGAGCATCAAAAAGTAAGACCACTGACCTACGGGTATTAAAAGATAGAAATGAAAATCTTGAACGTAGACTTTTTTTATAGTAAGCATATTTCAAAAATTGTCTAAATTTGATTCTTGCCAGTTGCAAGCTCAGTTTAACTTGATTTCTTCTTTCAAAGATAAATGCTATATTTCAGAACTTTAAAGAAATAAAAAGGAGTGTTGTGTTAGTGTCATAATATGTACAACAGTTTACAAATGGTATTGTGACTTCAACACAAAAGAATTATCTCAACATGACCAATCTTGCCTACAGTCTTTGAGATAGTAAAATTATTACTTCTTTGAATTTTTACCCAGGAGAAAACAGTCAATACAACAGTTATATGAAAGCATAAAATTAACATGAAGAGCGATATTGAACAAAATAATGAACTTTGTTTCATGACACGAAAGGATTAAATAAAGCTAACTACCAAAAGTAATTCTTGGATTCAATTAGGACATCATAAAGGACTATTAGATTTGACGTAGATTCTTCAGAATTTCATCTTTTCAGCTGTTTGAATTCTCTCTCGCAAGAAAAGCTTTCTTTAGGGATCATGGGTCCGAACATTTGCCAAATAATTGCTAAATATGGAGTTTTAAATCTGTGGGGTCTTTTATTTTTGGAATCAAAAGCTATTGAGACTGGAACATACTGCTCAAAGTCGATTTCGCACGGCTACACAACTACAGATATCCCTGTTAAGAGTGAAATATTTACCCATCCTAGTACCAAAGACCTGTTAATTATCCTCAAAACCTTTATTCGAGTAATTAAGCTGATATACAGATTAATTTTTGTCTATAATATAAGTATTCAGATTGTATTCAAAATTAGTGTCTAACGTGCATATAAGAATTTGAAAAAATTTGAAAATATATAGCTTTAGATTTTTTCTTGAATTTAGTTTATTTTAATCTTAATTTTTTTATATTTCTTTTCATATTTAACAAATCTTTCAGTAAATTATGCTTTTTACTACAGTTAGTCATGACTGAGCGCCATAACGTTAATAGCAAAATGTCTGTACAAAATAAGAGATAAAATTCTATTCTGGGCCTACAGAATTTCTCGTTCAATTTCCTTTGAAGAAAGTAGTGAAATTTTTCAGCAGCCGAAATAAGTGCTTTCCTTATTCAACAGGCAGTCATTTGATGAGCGAGAAGAAATAAATGGTGCAAGCCGTACTTGCTCTTAATGACTGTTATCATTGCTTAGCCATTTGTGTGCCATTTCTGCTGACAAATAATGAAGGACTTTAGCTGATAGATTCTTTTCTTGAAACTATGTTTTATTTGATGCGATGCAAAACGTTATCTTTAAGCAAAAGTAGGTTCATTTTGCTAGGGGCGAGCTCCATATTTTTATCTATTGTTTGTAGATTTTTTAAAGGATACATAGTAATTTTAAATTTGAAAGATAGCGTTAGTTTTTAATTTATAATATATATAAATATATGTTCTAGAATATTTTTGTAAAACTTTAGTAAGAATTAACATTTTATCAGATTTTAAATAAATAAATATATATTTAATAGACATTGTATATATATATATATATATATATATATATATATATATATATATATATATATATATATTTCTGACGGATAGAATCCTGATTCTTAGGTACTGCTTACTGGAAGCCGAAGTATGTCTGAAAGGATAGTGCACTGCTGTCGGGAATCTTAATTTCAAGTCCCAATGCCGACATAGATGTTCTTAGCCATTCGGACTCGACATTTAGAATTAAGCACTCTGTCAGCAAAAACAGTTGATTGTAGCGTTTTAAATCTACACATGTGCCGAAGACCTCTAGTATAAGTCTCCTTAGCCAGTATATTTGACTTAAAATAGAAGGTCCCTATCTCATTAGATGACTCGTGTAGCAAAAAAGAATGCTGTAACTGTCCAAAAAAGAACGAAATGCATGCACAAATAAAATAAGTATGTTTATTTAATAAGTTATACATTATATATATATATATATATATATATATATATATATATATATATATATATATATATATATATACACTGTCTACCAATAAGTATTTGGAAACCTATGCAAATGACGAAAACTGCGGTCCTGAGGTAGGTCACGGCCTCCGCCGGTATAAATCGTGTAGGAAAAAGCATCGGCATTAGTCTCATCAGAGTTGCCGCACAGTTCGGTGGTCTCTGATTTCGAGAAAGATATAATTATCAGGTATCACAAATGTGGCCGATATCTAGCGATCTGAAGTACCCAAAATCGACAGCGGCCTATGTGATTAAGAAGTGGAAGATGAGAAATGATTGTCGGAATGTGCCTCGAGACGCAGACCAATGAAACTGGGAGATAGAGACTGACGAGTGCTGTCCAGAGAAATTCGAAAGAACCGCAAACAACCGATGGCCCTCATCCGCGAGGAGTTTCAACAGTCATTCAGGAGTATTGTTTCAATGAATACCATCCGTAAGGAAGAACATGTGCTTGGTTTTCATGCTGCTGCCCATAAGCCTTTGATTACAAAGACCAACCGTGCTGTTCGATTAATGTGGTGCAAAGCACATTGAAATTTCCCGTAGATCAGTGGAGAGGGTTCTTTGGGGGCGACGAATCAAGGCTCATCTTTACCGTTTTATGGCAGGGTCAGGGTCTGGTGTCTGCCTGGAGAACATCACTTGCCAGAATGCATTATGTCAACAGTCAAGTGCGGTTGAGGTGGAATTATGGTCTGGGGGTGTTTCTCCTGGTATGTACTGGGACCCTTGGTCCCAATTCAAGGTAAGCTTAACGCCGATTCCTACTGCACTATTTTGGGTGACAATGTGCTTCCTACGTTGTGGCAGTTTACGATTGGATTCCTGTTACTTTCAGGAAGACAATACCAGTTGTCATGTTTCGAGGTTAACCAAGGCTTGATATGGTGCCAATGGATTTCATCGAATGGACTGGACTGCCCAGAGCCCAGACCTGAACCCTACCGAGAACCTCTGGTATAAGTTGGATCGCCGAATTAAGGGGTGTACTACCCGTTCAAAATTGTTATAGGAACTTGTATGTCTACTCCAAGCCAACTCTCTACCAACTATTGATTTTGAATAAAGGTAGTTTTTCTTTTCTATTACTGGTGTCTTAATATTTATTGGTAGACAGTGTATACATAAATGTATATATATATATATATATATATATATATATATATATGTGTGTGTGTGTGTGTGTGTGTGTGTGTGTGTGTGTGTGTGTGTGTGTGTGTGTGTGTGTGTGTGTGTGTTTGTGTGTGTGTGTGTGTACACACATTAGGAAGAGAAATTATATCAAATTGAAACTAAATACCATTTTTCTATACAAACTTACAATTTGTAGGTTATTTGAGATTTTGAAATAAATTTAACTAAATTTTAAAAAATATACTATGTTATTTATTGTTAAAGAACTGTTATAAAGTATTTACTATAGCATAAAATAAAGAAATGATCATGTGTATATAGCTGTGGTTCAATATTTATACAATGTACTTAGCTTTAATGCTATACAGTAATTTTAGTACCATATAGTATATAAAATTAAATGTTGTTGTTTTCTGTACCTCGCTGGAGGGTATGGATTGAAATACCGTGTAAAGTCTGGCTGCTGTTTGTGTTATCCCTTTTTAGGAAGAAAATTTATCCTATTTATGTGTTATTTCCTGTAAAAAGTGAGGTTAAAATAAATTTTTTTTGTCATTTGTTGTATGTTTTTTAGTTTCTGCATACTTTTAGCGTTTTTTTTTTATTTTATCAGGAATTGAATTAGATGCAATAGATTTATGGGTGTGAAAGCTAATTTTCTTTAAATAATATTTTAAACTCTAGAATGGTTGCTGTTGTTATGATATAGCAGAGAAATATTTGTAATATTTTTTATTTTTAAAAAACGAAATATAGGTTTTTAGTATACTTTAATACAGTATACAAAACTTTACTTTAGTATTATTTTATATTTTTTATCCTCATTAAAAAGATTTCTAAAATGTTTATTTAGAAAAAACGTCATAACAATATTACATGTTTACTGAGTATAAAAGAATCATTATTTTAACCTTTTTCCGTTCCCATATCACATATGATATGCACCCCTTATGGTTTATACATATGTATATTACATGTGATACACAGTAGACTATATTTTAAGTTAAAATTATTTCATGTAAAGTCTAAAAAGTAGTTATTGTTTTCAGTCAGACGTATAAAATACCAAAACGCAAAAAATATAAACGACAAAAAATTATCCTTTGATATAGGAACAGCCAAATGGTTAAAGTTGTAACGGGATGATTTTTACATATATTCTTGTCGTAAGTAGAACAGAGAATGAAGTAATGTGACAACAAGAAAATGAAAGATGTAAATACTATTGTAAAATAGTATTTACAGCTATTGACGAAATGGCTTATATGACAAAATGAAAAAAATTATAGCATTATAATGGTAGCCAGTCAGACAGTGATGTCAATAACATCAGTTACTTTGAACGTTTAACTTTGCACATATTTTATCATTTTGTCATCATATTTCATAGTTTTATATCAATGAGATACGGAACATATTTTACTCTTTCTTTTTGTGTTTGATTTTGCTTTGTTCATTTTCTTGTTTTTTATCTGTTAGGTTATTATCTTTATACTATTTTGAACTTTACTAGTATGAGAAGCAAAATCATTCATTCTGTCTCGATCATGTCTGAATCTTATTATCTAAAGAACAAATGATTACATTATTTTTGCACGTACAGCGGAAGTAAGATATGGAATGTTAGAATATCTTTTTAATATATAATACTTTATAAACAGAGTATCATGGAATGTGATTATTATGTATTAGTCAATCTTTTGGATACTAGGGATAACCTAGAATTTAAAAAATATTTTTTTCATACAAACCTGTTACAATATTTCATCAAAATATTCTGTTTATCTGTGATTGTGAACTCGGTAATTTATTTCTTGGTATGTCTGTAATATAATCTTTAGGTGGAGGAGCAAAAAAAAGTACAATGAAAAATGCAGAAATATGCTTCATACGCAAGTGACCAAAGAGGCCACCATTTATGTTGGCTATTATTTGTTGTTGTAGAATTAAATTGAAATATAAGCTATGACTGTTAATATTTAAAATAGCCCGTAACATTTTTACACAATCACTTAATTTGTTGCATTCAATGAACTGGTACATTTTTAACAAACTAATGATAGGACAAAAAAGCTAAAAATAAAAATAAATAATCTAGACCTGATATACAGTAATCCAATGAACTTAATACGTTCAAATGTTCAAACGGGAACACATAATTTCAAATTCATTTGAAAACATGAAGTTTCACAAACAGTGCGTTAAAAATGTTTATTAAAAAACATATTGATTTTTATTTACTAATTAAGTTGTATCAATATATTTTGTAGGATATCGGAAATCATTAACAAACAATCATGGTACTTTCAGCATTACTTTTGAATGTACAAAACGTAATAAATGTTATTAGATTTATTTAAATTATGTTTACTGAAATCATAAAATTTTACTTTAATAATAATAACCTTAAGATGTGAATATAGGGAAAAATATAAAAGATATATACAAAGTGATACAAACAGTTAACATTGTTCAACAAAATTCAAAAATAAACAAAATTATTAAATAAACAAACTTTTCAGAAAACAGTATTTAGAAAGTAAAATTTGTGATATACATGTATATTGCAATATTTCAAAAATATGTCCTGCATATTTAAGGTAGAAAATAAAAGTAATATTCCTAACCTTAAGTTAAAAAAATACCTGGAGGGAAAAATGACTTTAATATATATTTTTTCTTTTCACTAACCGTAACAATGGGAAATAATTTTGTTTATTGCCCATGGCTGAATGAGTCCCCGCATGTTAACAATAGCTTTGCGGAAAAATTTACGGCTTAGGTATTGTAAAAAACTGAGCTTGATATGTCAAGGTCTAAAGATACAAGCTAGCATTAAAACTTTGTTCCACCCTGCATACGAAAGTAGATTGTCATTTCTCTACGATGAGGCAGTTCATAGTTAAGATAAAAATCATTTTGTAGTTATCTGATTAATATAAATTGAGGTATTTTATAATAATCGATAGAAAAGGAAAATTTGATTAAAAAAATATTTTAAATGCTTTCACTTTTAATGCTAAGGTAGGGTTAAGAAATTTTGCAAAGTATTGTGAATTCAGTTATATACATCATATACATTATATATCTCTCTGCTTTACAGAAAGGTAAGTTTGTTTAAATAACAATCGAAATTGAACCCTTTTATGTGATATTCTTAGCATAAATATTCTTCATTACATTAAGTGTGAATACAATGTGTCTATCTAACATTAAAATTATACTAGTATAATTCAGATGAGCAATAGTTACCATGGAGATAGAAAAGCGTAAATTCGAAACGTGTCGATTATGAACCAGTCATCGTGTCCGATATCCTTTTGTTCCTACTTAACTTTTAACTACTTAAATAAAAACTAAGCATTACTAATAATACATTCAAAATAAATTTATTTTGTTTATGAAAAATAAAAAGTACTAGTACTTAACCAGACGAGCAATACATACCATAGAACATCGTGTCAACAAAGTAAAAATGGATTTCGTAACGCGTCTACCATGAACAAGTCATCGTCACTGATGTCACATTGTACCTACCAAACTTCCATTGTCTTTTAACTATTTTTAACTAAGTAATTTAAGGTTAGAAGTTATTAATAATGCATTCAGAGTAAATCTTATTTCTTTATATGAAATAAAAAGTGCAATAGTACTTAATCAAACAAGTAAAACATACCATGAGAAATAAGGTCTAATTTCATTCTGGAGACATACCATAGAACCATTAAAATAGATTATCATAGATTAGAAGTTATTAATAATACATTCAGAGTCAATCTAACTTGTTTATACAAAACAAAATGGGCAATAGTACTTAACTAAACAAGCAACGATTACAATGGGATATAGGGTCTAATTTCATTATGGAGACAGAAAAAAGTATTATTGCTATTAGAGTTGCTATTAGAGCTGACCAAAGTTTGTTAATGGTAGCTGGAAAACGTACAATAGATCCCAGGCCGCAATATCATAGAGTTTTTCAAAGTATATCTTTAGTAGTCGAAAGCCAAAAATTCTTCGATTCGTCTGAAGTCTTTTATACTGAAAGAATATTACGACAGGGCGATGCCTTATCATGTCTTTTATTCAATTTAGCCTTAGAAAAAACCATCAGAGCATCTGGTATCACAACTAGAGAAACCATTTATCAGAAGACTTTATAATCCTTACCATTTGCTGATGACATTGCCTAGGTTGCTAGATCCAGAAATTATATTATAGAAGCTTTTAATTTATTAGAAGCGAAATCTAGTAAATTAGGCTTAAAAATAAACGAAGATAAAACAAAATTTATGGAAACATCCCAGAGTACACCTAATCTAAAGTCATTTACAGTGGGAGGCTACACCTTTGAAATATTTTCACAGTTCAAATATCTTGGAACAACCATCACCACTAATAATGACTTGAACGTTGAGATAAACAACAGGATTGCCATGTCAAATAAATGCTATCATGGCCTTAAAAACCAATTAAAATCTCGATTTATAAGTTTAAAAACGAAAATTAACATCTATAAAACTCTACTTCGACCTATTCTGCTCTATGGAAGTGAATGCTGGGCAATAACCAAATTGCATGAAAATAAATTGCTGACTTTTGAACGGAAAATCTTAAATATATTTGATGCAGTTCAAGAGAATAACTTTTGGAGATTCTTATTCAATTTTGAAAATTATTAAAAATATAAACAACCTCATGTTGTTAAAGTCTTAAAATTTAATAGACTGCGATGGCTTGGACACCTATTCTGACTCTATGACATAAACCCAGTAAAATAGCTCACTTTCACTAATACCATGGGGCGGTGGAAACGAGGAAGACCACCAATTAGGTGGCTTGACTCAGTAGAGAGGGACTTGACTATTGTCAAAAAAGGAAACTGGAGGAGTCTTGGAGATAAAAACGGCTGGAAAAAACTGCTTGGGATAGCCTTGGATTGTAACAAGCTGTAGTGCTTTAAAATAAAGAAGCCAAAAATAGTCAAGGAGTTTTTAGTTTCTATTTCTAAATTACAAGGACTCAAATTGCTTATGCTGTTTTAAGGTATAATGTTGGTATCCTAACTGATGCTTCTACAGTAAAATGGCCAAGTATAAGTATATTAGATTAACACTAATATTATTTCTAACATACGTTAAGTAAAATAGATGTACAAAACAAATTCTTTTCGAAAATAATACTGGAAAATTAACTTTTATAAAAAGAAAATGTATATTGTAATATTAAAATTTTTCAAAATCTTTTAGTCACAGAAAAAAATAAAATGTTGACTGAGGGAATGGTGATTTAATATTGATATTTCTGGCTCACAAACCACAACAATGGAAAATATCTTGTTTATTGCTTAATGCTGAATAAGCCACAATATGCTAACAATAGCTCTGTGGAAAAATTTACTACTTAGGTATTAAAAAAACTAAGCTTAATATCTCAAGGTTTAAAGATAAAAGCTAGCGTTAAAACTTCAATTCAACATGAATACGAAATTAGGTTGTCCTTCCTATACCATAAAGCGTTTAAAAGGAGGGTTAAAATTTGTTTTGCTGTAACATGTAGGATATTTTTACAATTCTAAGTAAAGCTATATTTTGTGTTTGTGATTTTTCACTTTTTCTGATAATCTATACTAATCTGTTTTCACAAAGTTATCTTTATTAAATTATCCTTTTAATCTTTTTACTTTACTTCGGGAAGATGACTTAATTTAGAAAAAATGCAAAATGAAGAAATAGATGGCCATTGCTGTATAATTCAATTTATTTCGTATATAATGAAGAGCTTTTTTTCAAAATATTCTTAAGTCAACGTGCTCTTCTTGTAATTTTAATGCAGAACATTTTTATATCTGTATTTTAATATATATCTCATTATTATCTCTTCCTCTGTATATATATATATATATATATATATATATATATATATATATATATATATATGTATGTATGTATAAATATACATATGCATATGTATATATATACATACATACATATATATGTATATATATCTATATACATATGTATATACATATGCATATGTATATATACATACATACATATATATGTATATATATCTATCTATCTATCTATCTATATATATATATATATATATATATATATATATATATACATACATATATATATATATATATATATATATATATATATGTATATATATATATATATATATATATATATATATATATATATATATATATATATATATATATATATATATATATATATATATATATATATATATATATATAAATTACGTAATGATATGTTAATGTCTACGATCATTAAAAGGAACGAGAGCTTTTCAAAATGACTCATTTGGATTACGCTTCTACAGATACACATTTTATGATCAACAGACATTTTTCAAATAACATGATTATTTTACTCGGTTGCAATCTTTGTTTGGTCATACAACCTATTTTTAAACTTGTAAATATTATAATTTCCAGTTAGATGGTTTTTGTATCAAATATAAAGTTTCAAAACTCTCGAGGTGCATTGCAATATTTGTAATTGTTATTAAAATGTTTAGATAGCTGTAGACTATCTCTATAATATTAATATTTCCACTAAACTGGGTAGGCGTACTGAAAATCACAAAGTATTCTCACGAGTTATACGGCACTTACCCCAAACATGAATAATCTAAATTGGCCAAACAGTGAATAGAACTTTGTATAATATAAATAGCTAAGAGAAATAGTATTTTATGTAAATGAAAATCGATACTTAGTTTTGTATAAAACCTGAAGTTAAATTGACACACAGTAAAATAAAATGGTTAGTATGTATAAATTGGTCAGTAAGAACGTTAATAAATAGTGTTAAATTGCTCAATTTTTTTATCAAATAGTCTCTGATTTTGATCAAAAAGTCTTTTCTAATAGATTTTTGTGATTCATATGTGTCACATAACAACATTATATATTCTCATTATCAAAGTATCGTTGAAAATAAAATGATTATAAAAATTTCAAGCCAACTTTTCATACCTTTTAAAATTAATAATGAAGTCATTTAATTACAGAAAATAAATAAATTTAAATGTAATCTTAAATGTATTAGATAATCAGTTTTTACGAAAACCGTGCACATTGTAAATGTTATATGTGAAAATCTATTTCATTTCCGAATATTCAGCAACTGAAATAAAAATAGTTTCCACAAAAATGTATTATACCGTCTGGGTACCGTAACAATCTAAATGCTGATTTTTCTGCTTAAGACTAAAACAATGGAAAATATTCTTTGTTACCCATGAGCGAATGAGCAACCGCATGCGAACAATAGCCTTGTGGATTTTTTTACGTTTAAGTAATAAAAAATTTCCTTTTATATATCAACGTCTAAAGAAAAAAAAGCAAGCATTAAATCTTGTATACTCCTCGCATACGAAATTAGATTGTCGCTTCTACATCATAAGGTATTAAAAGGTATGTTAAAAATATTTCACTGTAGTCGTGGAAAAAAGATAGGTGTTTTTATGTTAATCCTTAGAGAAAGCTAAATTTGATATTTGAATATT
Organism: Pardosa pseudoannulata; assembly: GCA_032207245.1. NCBI lineage: Eukaryota > Metazoa > Arthropoda > Arachnida > Araneae > Lycosidae > Pardosa > Pardosa pseudoannulata. The sequence goes on along the minus strand of CM063508.1, from coordinate 14,297,925 downwards.
TTTACTTTTAATGATAATGTATGATAATCAGTTTTTACAAAGTAATGTGCCATTAAATTAATAAACATATGGCGATTTTTTCAATATTTTTAGGAATTGTTATAAATTTTAGCAATAATAAAAAAGGGAAAAAATGTCATTGATGTATAATTCACTTCCATTTATCTATAACCTTAATGATGTTTTTGATATATTTTATACATATATAAGGATTGTTATAGTAAATTTTAAAATAATGAGGGGTAAAGCAAATATAATATAAAGTTTTTTATTAAATGCTTTTTCATTAACTCCTAGATTGAACAGCCCTTTGGGGGGCAGAAACCTCGGTGCCAATTTCGGTTTCCGAGACCAAATGTTCAGAGGTGATAAGCAATAATTGAGTTAGGTAGCCAACCTTACGTAGAACACCCAGTACTTAGTTCTCAAGTACGCTTGATCCTCAGTTAGTCTACCCACTGAAATTATGAGGCAACGTTCCCCAGCTTAGGGTTCGAAACTCGGACTTCTGACGTGGGAGAACGGCGCCACAGGGCTTCGATGGTTATACATATATTTAACACTAATATTATAGAAACAACTAATATTCTCAAACAATAGCCATCGAGAGTGGTGAACTGTGCCATACAGTCTGAATCGTAAAGGAAGTTTTGGATTTAATTTAAAAATATACTTAGATAAATTGTCCTTTTTTAAAATCAAATAGAATATAATGTGATATATTAAAGGAATTTTAATATAACCACAAGTAAAATAAATGTATTACAGCGAGTTATAATAAATGTACAATAAATACTTTTAATATATCATAGTATTTTTTTATAAAACATTAGTTTTGACTATTTCGCAAAAATAATCCACCATATGTCATACAAATTATACTTTATACATTTTCAATTGAGAATTCATACAAAATATTGTCTTTTCGTTTGTTAAATATATAAGATTGTTTTTAACCTAGAAATTCATAAACTTTATGCATAATACTTTTATATATCTGAAAATGAAAGTAGGTTAGTTTTAAGTTTAATTCTAATATGAACTTGAGATAACATGTTTCTTTTTGGGAAATAAAATAGAACAAAATGCGCAGTAATAAATATATAGCGAAATTATGATAAGTTTTAACATAATCAAGTGTAAAATAAATATATTATAGCTTTTGTAATGAGAGCTATACCCATAAAGCACTAATACTATACATTATCTTTTATGTGTAGCAAATAAGAACAGTTTAAATCTAGAAATTATTAAACTTTACACGTAATGGTTTTAAGTAATATCTTAATGCATAAGTGAAAGTAAAGAAATTTCATGTTTAATTCTAATATGTACCAGAGACAATGTGGTTCTGAAACAAACGATTTACAGAAATTCCCATAGAGATCATTACGTATTATTGTCCCGAATGGGCATTAATCATTAATTTTCTTGAAATTCCTTTCATAATCTGATTTCACTGACTAATGTCCTATTTCTTAAAAATTAATTTTAAATCCTGACTGATTTATACGTACGGAATTTTTCACTCTCTTCACTTAATATAAAGGCACGCGACGGCATTCCATTCTAACTGCTATGTATCCGCTCTTCAATCGGCGAATGTAATGAAATTCGGAGGATAGAAATGCCCCAAAGAATTCGGAACCCGTTAAGCGTAATAACGAAGTTATAGACTTTTAGAATTCCGAGTCAAATTCCAATTAAAGAGAAGCTGTTTTAGCAACTTTATAATTTAATTTTCTGTCAGGACGTTCGGAGTGGATAGTTTAGGAGAAACTGGACAGTTAAATATGGGATAGTCAGTTTACACGATGGAATTGGAAGTTCCGGAGAAATTTTCAGAATGAAACATCAGTGATTACTTGTTTAATTTATTTCCCTAAGTAAATAGCTAAAGCTAAGATGGATATTCAGAAGATGAATTTATCATATATGAAATCATTATTTAATGAATATTACATATATATTTGGCTATTTTGAATTTACGTGAGATGAGCGTGACTAATAAATGAAGAATAAGCTTTTAATCATAGACCTTCCGCGTTCAAAATTGATAAATTGTTTATTTTAATGTAAATTTCAATTGGACTTTCACTGCATTGAAGAGTGAATCTTACTTTGTGTGAGTATTTGAAAATTGTCTATAATCATACTTACAAAGTATGTTTAAATCAATAAGATTCAATAAAGTCCTTCATTTACTGTCATTAAAATGTATATTCAAACTAAAGGTTATAGTTTTTATTTAACAATAAAAGAACGTTTCCTACAAATTTGTATTCTAAACGTATAACATCATTCATAGATCAGAAATTTACACACACACACACACACACACACACACACACACACACATATATATATATATATATATATATATATATATATATATATATATATATATATATATATATATATATATATATATATATATATATATATATATATATATATATATATATATATATATATATATATATATATATATATATATATATATATATATATATATATATATGAAATGATAGGCAAACCAGACACAAATTTTTAAGTGAAAATCAAATTCAGTTGCCGCCATCATTATCCTCTGGCCAGGCATACTGGGCTGCCAAGATTCCCGTTAAACTTCTGCGATAAATAAATACATCACTTGTCGTGGTTGAAATTTCATGTAGCCTTATCATAATTGCGACAAAATCCACATAAAATCCGTCTGGGACAGCATCAGATGCACTATGCATAGATCTCGCAACACCAACCTTCAGCGAGAGAGAACCAAGTATCACATGTGATTAGGAGTCTGGTGAGAAATGCTGATATAACAATTAATTTCTTAAACAGAGTGACTTTTGACTACAGACATCTGCTTAAGTGTTGTGTTGAGAATGATTATTATTTCTGATCGCTACAGATTTTCCCTGAGAGAGTAATTACTTTGTTATTAAAATGCCAGCTGTATCATTTTAAGCTTTCAATATCAGAGAAAGAATGTCTGGGTTCGGCTGAAGGAATGAAAAACTTAGTTCTTCAAATTTGATGGCTGGTATGATGATTAATATAAAGAGGAGAAATTAAGATTTAAAATAATGAATGGCGAAATAACATTTGTTTGGACAAACTTTAGGTTCTTACACACACACACACACACACACACACACACACACACACACACACACACACACATACATATATATATATATATATATATATATATATATATATATATAATTATAAAGTGGATAAATTAAGATTTAGAATAATTAATACCGAAAAAAATTAGTCTGAATAAAAATTAGAGGTTTACATATTGATATTATTGCACACACACACACACACACACACACACACACACACACACACACACACACACATATATATATATATATATATATATATAAACTTTTCAAGTAGGGATTCCTAAGGCAAAAAGACTACGAATAATCCTTAAGCACAATTAATCAGGTGATACAAAATACCCATGTTTAAAGAGAACGCGCTAACTATTAGCTAAAGTAGTACAGACGGAAGCTGAATTAAGTCTATAGCGTGTCTGTAGGGAAAAATCAGAATTACCGCGAAAATCCCCAACGTACTTTATGAACAAAAGTTAAATTAATATTAAATTAATATTAAAATACGTAAATAAGTATGTTAATATTACATCCACCCCAATAACATTATTCGTAATCCTTTTTTACATCAAAATATTTACATAAAAAATATATTACATAAAAAGGAATTCTCACTTTTCATAAAGATAATTAACATTTATACAAAATAACATATTACAAAGTTTTACTTAATGATCAGAACAAAGTCAACATTTATACGAAATTAACATATTAAGATATTTTACATAATGATCAGCATAAAATTAACATATTACAAAATTTAGATTTCTTAGAAAAATTACTGCTATTCGTGATACAATTTCAATTGTTCTTTTGCATAATAACACCTTAATTTGCAAGCATGAACAATTTCAAATTCTTGTTTAGTTTGAAAATTTGGTCTATTGATTTCGTAATTAACTTTAGAATCTTGTTTTAAAATTGTGTAAGGACCTGAATATGGTGGTGTCAACTTCTTAGTGTTTGGATACTGAAGTTCTTCATATAAAACTAGATCTCCAATGTTAAATTTAGATTCTATAAAACGACTATCATATCTTACTTTATTTCTTTTATGATAAACTATTGTCCTTTCTTTTGCTAGTTCCCTTGCTTCATCTACTGGAGGATAAAAATTTTGTTTGTTTATATGAGGTTCATAAGGTAATACTCCGAAGAATAAGTAAGCTGGCTTAAACTGAGTCACAGAGTGTGGGGTATGGTTGTATTCATTTATTACTTTATTTAACAAGGTAGTCCAAGGAATTTTACTTGAGGAATTATTAACTTTGCATCTTAATCTAGTTACTATCGTTTGGTTTACTCTCTCAATTTTTCCATTTATTTGAGGGTGATGAGAAGAAGTGAGAAACTGCTTAACATCATGGTCTTCTAAAAATCTTCTAAATCTTGATGAAGTAAACGCTGCATTCCTATCCGTTAATATTTTCCTAGGGATTTGAACTTGGAAGATCTGTTTTAGACAATTAGTATAAGTTTCTGTTGTGACACTTTTGGATGAAAAAGCCCAATTATAACGTGTAGCATGGTCAATGACAAAATGTAAGTACTTTTTAGTTGAATTGTAATAGTTAAAACCTCCCACGGTGTCGATACTTAAGAACTCAAAAGGCTGGTCTGCCGGAGGAACCTCTTGCAGTAATCCAAACCTTTTCTGTCTTTTTTTCTAATTAACTTGACACGTATGACAATGTTTAATATAATTAGAAATGTATGATGTAATATTTCGCCAATAATAGACAGGAGTAAGTACATTAATAGTTTTTCTGAATACCAGGATGGCAGAAATTTTCATTGCGCGTTTCGGAGAAGCTTCAATCGCAACGAAAAAAGAACAACTATCGTAGTAAAGCCTTTTTTACGGAGACATAGAATATTATTAATTTCAATATAATTTCCTAATAAATTGTCTTTTATTTGAGCTTCTTGAATTTCATTTAATGCTAAAAGGTGCGAAACATGATTTAGACTACTTTTGCTGCTTTTAACATCAGTTTCAACTTCATCTCTAGATAACATATCAGCCTCGACATTTGTGGAATCTTGTTGGTATTTAATATCATACTCATATATACTTAACTACAAGGACCAACGGAACAAACGAATTTTAAATTTTTTACATTTTTGAGCCACATCAACGCCGCATGCCCATATTACACACGCACACACACACACATATATATATATATATAAATAAATAAATAAATATAAATATATATATATATATATATATATATATATATACATATACATATACCTATATATATGTTAACCAGTAAATAAATTACAAAATCATTTCTATAAAGCGTGAACAAGCAGCGTATATTGCTGCATATGGGCCTATGCACATTACGACCTATAATCCACAAAAAATAATCCCTGATGTCTGTGAGATACGTGAACATCGTTACAGACCACGTTTACCCGTACATGGCAACAGTATTTCAATTGGAGGATGGTTTTTACCAACATGATAATGCACCATGTCATACGGGTCGAAGCGTCAGGGACTCGTTTGAGGAACATTCCGATGACTTTCAATTCATATCTTTGACTCCAAATACACGTGACGTTAATCCAATAGAGCATTTGTGGTCCCACCTGGAAAATCAAATTCGTGCTACCACGCAACCCCCTCCCCCGTAATTAGTGGGAATTGATCTAAGAGTTTAGGAGTACTTGGTACTAGCTATCTCAATTTACATTTTATCACCTTGAGCAGTCATTGCCACGAAGGATGCTGGCGGTTTTGTGGCATATTATAAATAGTGTGGCCATAATGCAATGGCTGTTCGGTGTATCGCTACTGCACCATTTTATTTCTTTCTTTCACTTATTTTATTATCAATTATCCACATATTTTAATTTCATGTTAGTGATAATCAATATCTTTTTGAACTGTTGAGATTTTCTATTTCCTTAAAAGCATTATTTCCCTCTTTAGATTATATAAATAGAAACGAAACTTATATTTCTTTCATAACTTACATACACTTTTCTCAAAATAAATTACAGATATCTAATGTTCTATATTCTAAAATTAATTCCACTGAATGGAAATTTAAAATTGTAATACTAGTAAGTGGAAGTGCATATTTAAAGTTATTTAAATGATTTAATGACTTTAATTTTCACATTCCGGGAAATCTTGTTTTAATTACAGCTTTTTAAAAATGTTTCAATTCATTTTAAGATTGTAATAACATTTCTTTGCTCATCTTAATATACTTCAGGTTGTATGTTTGTAAAATATTGTTTTTAGTTTAATATAGTTACTTGGACAACATTGTATATTTCTGGTTGTAGAGTAATTAGCTTTAAACCTTTTAATACTTATTCAGCTTATTTCTGTGATGAAATAAGACAATTGAAGTTTGTATTTATTAACTTATATTTTAAAGCCTAAAATAAAGCCGTTATAATGTGTTGGACTTTTCAAAACGTTATGTCCATATGGTGGTTTTGAACAAGTCATTAACTTGCAATTAAAGTTTTCATTTCGAAAGAAAACAAAATATTTTAATTTAGTTTTATATAATGTAGACGCATTTTACATTTACCACGGTAGCTCAGTCGACAAAGGGAATGATCTCATAACTAAAATGTTCCGACTTACATTGTTTGCCTACACTATTTGCAGACTTACATTGCTTGCTCTATCCGGCGTACATTAACGGCGGATGGAGAAAGCAAAAGAGGTTCGAAATGAAACAGTCGTATGCCTATAAAAAGAACAGAAGAAGTATTTTACCAAATGTTGGGTTTGCTGTAAAACTAATGTCCCTCGGGTACTTATAAATTAATAATTTATTAGTACCTGAGTATTTTGTTTATAAATTAGGATAAATGGTAAAACAGATGTACTTAAAAATGCATAAAATATTCGGAATATATTAAAGAATTTGAGGAACTGCTTTTTCTATATATAACACGTTTAAAAACAGGTTGAAAAAATTGAACAATATAACGTGTAAAAGGACAATATTATATAAAATCATTGCACAAAAATATTTATTTGTTCACTACATACAACGTATAGAAGAAATTTCTTTGGGCTAGAACTGATATTTTTTTGTTACGAACAATAAATCCGAATTGAAGAATGAAGAAAATAATATTTTTCTTTTAAATATTTTCAATATAAAATATAATTTTTTATAAAGTAGTTTTGTATTCATATAAAGAATATTTTGTGCTGTACCAGAGAATCTTTTATTTGGTTCTGAGTCAGAAAGGAAGTTTTTTATGACGTAAGTTTAGAAATTTCTTGAAAAGGTTATTTTCACAGAAATAAATTTTTATAGTCTATTGCCATTAGTTTTCAATTCATCAAAGAAAGTTGAATCATGAATACGTATGTGTACGAAATACTTTAGAATTTCTTCTGTAATTCTGAAAGAAATGTTTAAATTGAAAGTAATACACTTTCCTTGTCGGTCCCATTTTGTGTTATCTGAGTTATTTTTAGTTGAAAAAACTGCTGATTAAAATGAGTGTGACTGAACCTAAAAAAGTATGTTTAATAAAATATGTTTAGCCTAGTTCATTGCAATAAACGAATCTAAAAATTTAAAATCACAAGTTAATGCCAATTAACTAACAACCCGATAAGAATCTAAATATAGATAAACTGCTATTTATTATACGTATATTGTAATTATTCATTTACTTAATTCCCATAGCTTACAATTTCATGAACACTTCCGAAATGAAAATGTTTTACTAACATTACAAACAGAAACTAAATTTTATAAAGCCTTTTGCACTTATATTAACAAAGTTTAATGAACATTTTTCAAAAACACATTTATATTTCAATAACATTGATGTGTATTAAAATATTCAATGTATTCTGCATTTTTAAAATTACTTTTTACAATAAGTGTATTTGTCTTTGTAAAAACGCATAGTACTCGTTTAGAATTTATTCATTATCTTACCTATTACTTTATACCTCATATTAGTTTATTTTTATAGTCTAATTTAATATATACCGAAGAAAGCAAAATTTTATTACTTAGTATATTTAATTAAAATTTAAGAATGAAATTTTATGGTAACAAAAGTGCATTGAAATATATAATATATTCTTTAACTAAAAGAACTTTTTACACTTATTTTACTATTTTAAGAACAGCGGTTATCCTTTCACACTGAATTCATTATTATTCCTATTATATTATTTATTATAATAGTTTTCAGTAAAATTCCAGGTCCGGGTGCCGACCGCCATGTTTTTGGCTCTATTTTTATACACGTGATCTCCAAATAGTCGCCAAGTGATGTTTACAACTTGAGCTTCATTTTGTAGTAAGTTTATATTCAATTTCAAAGCATATTTTGAACAAAAAAAAAAGGTTTAAAAATTTGTTAAGATGAATATAAATTAAAAAAAATAGAAAATAAAAATAGAGCAAGGTTTGTCAGAAAACTGGGTTCTAGAATTTGGAGACATCGCCCACGCTTTACGTGTCCACTGAACCTGATTTGAACCTGGTCCCCAGAACTGAGATAAGGTCCACTAGGTTAACAGACATATTTTTTATATATCTATCTCTAAGAACACTTGTCAATTTGATGAATGAACGAATGCATATATTAACACTCAGAAAACAATGTAATTATACGCTATAATTAAAAATGGAAATATGATATAATATTAAGGTTCATAATAATATTATTAATTCAAAAAACATTTTTGTATTTTATTTTTCAATAATCAAACCAATTAACTAAAACCTTCAAAATCTCTTCACACTCTGACTTCAATTGACATTCTGCGTTTCTTTCTTTCTACTGTTTCTTATTGCTTGTTTCATTTGAGATAACAATATTGGATAACAGATAGGAGTATTGTTGGTACATTCTTATTTATTATTGTTGTAATATTTGCATGAGCAGAAGTAATTTACTAAAAAATTGCCTATATTACCATCTTTTAAATTGATGCATATCCGTAGAGATAGCATCAACTTAAAAAATTTCAATATTTCAACACTTTTAAAGAAATACACTTCAATATATAATTGCCTAGTTCAATAGATAAAAATCAGTACAAGATATAAAAATAAATTCAAAAGGTTTTTGTAATTTTCTTTATAAAATTTTAAATGCATTAAAATGTTGCATTCTACAAACCTAGTGTAAAATAAAATTTAAAATTTATGTTTGAACGGCGTTGAGGTGCAGTGCAATACTTAAATGTACACAATAAATGAAAAATCACTTTTTGCAGTTGGTATATTTGTTTAAGAACACACGCTACTCTTTAAAAACTTATCAATACTTTTACCTTTTACGTTAAAATATAATATTATAGAATTAGTTTAATTAAAATTTAAAAGTTTTTATAAAACATTCTAACTCTTATCATATATTACTATTTCTATCATAAATATTTTGAGATCTAATACAGCCGTCTGCAAAAAATAAATAAAAAAATAAATAAATAAAAATAAAAAAAAGTAGCATAAATTTTAAGAAATTTATAAAATTGAAAAAAATTTATATTACTGTAATTAAAAATGTTGAAATTTTGTAGTATATAGTATATACTTTAATATCATCTTAATTAACTGGAATTGTCCGACATCTGGAATATCACAAATTACTCGAATTAGAGAATATTAATGAAAATTTTGAAAAGAAAGATAATGAAATGCAAATGGAACATTTTAAATTTAATTATTGCAAAATAAGAGAATTAAAATAAATTTTAATATCATTATTTATATGTACAGTTGGTACAATAGAAATAAATAAAATCTGTTCACTTCTTCGTTTGTAAAGAAGGAAAAAATAGAAGTTTGTTAATGCTATCTATTTAATCTTAGATGAAAACTACAATACAAATGTTTTAAAATCCATTTTTTTATAAATTTGCGCTTTCACCATTTTACTCTAAGTCATTAAGTAACGAGTATGTACACATGCACCACTATCAATTTATATTTCATAAGTTTGTGGTTATATATAAACATGCGTAACTCGGGTAGCTATATTTAATGTAAACAATTCACCGTTAAGTAACAAATTAGTTGACAAGTTAAAACATTCAAATAAACTACTCGTGAACAAGATCAGACGCAAAATAAACTAAGCGATATTACTACACATAATTAGACGAGATACAGGTAGAACTTTAGTTTAAGCACATAGAGAAGATCTAAAGAAGATAGCAAATGTCAACGGATAGCTAATTGCTCGGATTTTAATTTTTCTTCTCACTCTTTTACTCTCGTATGTTTCCAAAACTGCGGTGTTTATATCACAGAGAGTCCTCGGATATTTTGCATTTCGTTTTTTCTTCCTCTCATTGCCAACCTAAGTTTTTCTCTTCGTATTCAAGACATTCAAGACGAAATTCCTAGTTTTTTTTTGTCTAAACTACAGGCAACTGAGGATACTATCACTCGAAACGTTGTAACAATCCGATTTCTGTTATTTCTTGATCTATTGTCCCACTGTTTATTTTTCCCATTATCAGGAAGTCAAGTTTTCTAAAATATTCTAATTTTTTCTCTACGAATCAGTGCAACTTTCGTTTGAAATTTATTTTTATTCATCCGTTTGAATGATTACTGTTTGAAGGCCGTCCCGGATAATCCATAACCAAGGTAATATGATCCTGGTTAATCGAGAGTCTACTGTATTTGAATATAGAAAAGAACCAACTTATTGTTAACAGAATTTAATTATTTTTACATTACAGAAAACCTATATAAAAACCTACATTTGTTTATTAAATTGAAAAAATCTTTATTTTTAATGCAGATAGTTCAAAGAAAGTAAACGAAAGAAAATGCAGTTCTAAGTTTTAAGAACAGTAAATAAAATTACATACTTAAATAACTTTTAAAATAGTGAAGATACATATTCCAAATTTCATGTGTTTGATGGTTGAAAACATTCGATAATACGAACATATTTCGGGGACTACAGCTTCTAAAAAGTGGGTTATTAGTTTAAAGTTCATACTTTACCATATTATCTTTAAATCCATCTTTGCAGAGATAAGAAAATAAAATTTTTTTTTTCAAATTTGTTGAATCTATTAGTTAACCCATATAGAACCACACCAACTAAATATTTCTGAAAATTGTTAAAACTTTACCTATATCATTAATATGGTGTAACTAAGCATGTAAAACTAAAATTTTGAGAAAAGTATTTTTAACTTAAGTAATTGGCTGTCCTACAAATAGGACAACGGTCCAATACACTACAAAAATTTAACAAATATCAATTACATTGCATTAGACTGATTTATAGATGAAATTTAGGGAAACGCTCAAAGCAAAGTCCAACAATGCAATTTAATCACACTGTTGTTGGTTTTCTCTTGTAGTTCTTGAACTGCCATTTTTGGTAAGATGTAAGAGAAAATGGATATCCGCTGTAGGATGCTAACATCTATAATTTATATCCAAAATTCCTGGAAAAATAATCAGGATTGAACCGTTGTCCTAATTTTAGGACACCTTTTTTATACTTACAAAATACACTTGCAAAATATTATTTTGAGCAAAAACTTTCAGCTACATTATTAGTTTTGTTTTTAAATTGCAAGTAATATTCACAATGTTTGAATAAAAATAATAATACATATAAAATTAAAGATTTAAAAATGACAATTTTTAAGGGGTTGCTGAAAATAAATTTTACAATACAATATAATTTGATTTTTCAGTTTTTTTACTACGCTAAAGTGTGTCTATTTTAAAGGTTGTAAAATAAAATCAACTCAGAAAATATTTATAACTTTATTATTAAATGGAACTTTATTTGATTTCCTGTTTATAGAACGGTGGTCCAATATGGGTTAAATTTATTATTTCCGAAAGGTTTTACAGTATTATATTTTGGGATCCACCGTGATGATTGTTAATTATCCGATTATCTAAAATAACATTAAACTGAAATAGTATATTTTCAGTAGCTTGAATTTCTTATAGAAATTCAAGCAGACGTATCATACTATTAATTTTAGATATGTATATGCCTATGGCCTATTCTTTGGAATGTCACGCGTATAGGAGTTCTTGCATTGCATACTAGTGTGAGAGTGCAGCTATGTTTTACACAAGGCTTGCGAAACTGAATTGCTTGCCACACTCACACGTTGTCGGTTGCATTCCCAGGTATTTTTTCGCGACTCCAGGAGGCGTGTGGTGTGGTTTGTAGATAAGATTGCGCTTAAACTTCACCAAGTTTCGAGAATTGTGATTGGTCGTCCGGAGGCGATTCAGGACCATGCCTGGAGTCCCGGTCAATCTGGAAAAAGCCAGGAAAGGACGCATTGTGAACAGGACAATGGAACAACGGAACCATCAGCACAGGATAATGCAAAAAGTATAGGGTTGCTGGAGTAGTTCAGAAGGAAGAAAAATAATGCAGAGTGCTGTTGGATTTTTGCAACTTTTCTTTCAGGTGTAGCACGTGGAGTGCTTCTTTTACTTTTTATTTTTTTATATATTTCCTTAGCTTTTGTTCTATATTTGAATATTGTTATATAGATCAGTGGCCTTTTACTATAATTAATATTAAAGACGATATAAAGCAAACTTGGGTTTTAATGGATTTAAAGTAACAACAGCAATGTACTACACCACAGCAACTAGTAAACATTTTTGAATTTGCTTTAAAATGCAAAGCATTTTGTCTGTATTTAGATGCTTTAAAGGACCTCTTACTGTGTTAGGCAAAACCTTCTTCCATCAGAATATTTACATAGCTTTGAACAGAAAACCAAAGAAAATCGATCTTGTCAATGCCTGAAGAATTTTCCGATATTTTGCCCTGAAACGTGCATACAAAGCGAAACGCTTTTATCTACTATGTGAAAGAAATAACACCTGAGGTTCTGATTCAAATGGAAATACAGTATAATACAACCTGAAAGAATGGAATATATTATTCCTTGATAAATTCCATGCAAAAGTTTAAGAAGTTAATTATGCCCCCTGGTGATAGTATGATAAAACAATTTTACTTATTTTGTGAGTTAAGTTTCTCTTGAAACAATTTAAAATGTATAGTATTGCTTTATTGAATGTCATACAATTTGAAATAGTTTTATGGAAATGGTTTTATGAAGTTAATGTTATCTTTTAAATATACGAGACATAACTACTAGTATAAAATATTATGGCAAATTTAGGAGTATATACTTAAATTTCTTTCAAGTAATTTATTCAATGAAGTATATTTTCTAACAATAGTGTTAATAAGAACTGTTTTTAGGTACGAAAGAAAATTTACAAAACTTTATGCTATATATAGTATTGCATCAATACTTACTAAACCATTCATTGCATCAATGTCTATTACTGTAAAAAAATAATTAAAGAATTTTCTTTTAAATGGGTACAACATTTTACAAGATATAAAATCATCATTACAACAGCTTTTATTCGATTTTAAAAAAGTTATGCTCAATTTAGAATTTTTACGGAATTTTTAATAACACTTTAGTTTTAAAATTAGATAAAACAGTAAACTCAAGTAAAACATTTTTTAAAAATAATCTATAAAATTTACACTAAATGAAACAAAATTTGCATTATCTTACCCATAACAGAATTGTCAAAATATTTAATTAAATATGAACTAAAGTAGAATTGAGTTTTGTATATATTTTGTATATTTTTTCTCCTGTATAAATATAAATGAATAAAAAATATATTTTACTCAGTGGCATTGGAGCTTGATCTCTTTAAAGTTGAATTTGTTTAAATTTTGAAAAATGTCTTTATTATTGTAGTTTATTTATAACATGTAAGTCAAATGCTACTTTTTACCTTTGTTAACACAATCTATATTTCAATAAATCCTAGAAATGCTAGTCATTAAAATTGTATTATATGTATTACTATATATGTTGAATGTTAAGTTTAAACTTATAAAAAATTATATTTCTATAATCCCTAGAACTAGCAGTCGTTAATATTAAAATATATGTAAAATTTTGTAAGTCAAATGTAACATTTCTTCTTTGAAAAATATCTATATTAATGTAAATCCTACAAATACCAGTAACTAACATTTTTTATATACATAACTATATATGCCACAGAGCTATGGATCGTAGCCTTTCGTAATTGGCTTTAAGCAGTAGATCCCGGTCTCATTGGCCATTATGTTGAAAAAAAAGTATACCGTAGCTCTCCAAACCAAACTATGTATGTCGAAATTTACATTTAACCGTATAAACAATATCAATATTTCTTTTAGATGTAGAAATACCGGTCGTTAGTATTGTAAAACACAGACAACTACGTAAGCTGAATGTTACATATAAGCTTCGTAAACAAAATTTATATTTCTATAATCCCTAGAAATACCAGATGTTTACATTTTAGTAATCGTATTACTATATATGTTTACAAGACTATCTCTACAGAGTTGGGGGGATTCACCGGTCTATGTTTTGTGTAACTCTAGTGACTTTTCAACATTTAAATAATTGTGTTATTCTTTCTCTGTATGAGGGCATTGTTAAGAAGTATTGAAGAGCCAGTGAGTTAATGGCTTTGGTGCTATTGTTTGGCATTTATAAAATAAATAACTATAAGCGAAATGTTACGTTTAACTTTTGTAATAGAAATCTAAATTTCTATAATCTCTATAAAAAACATTCGTTAGTATTATAGTATGTCTAATACTATACATGTCGATTGTCAGACATAACTGTGTAAACATAATTTATATCTCTTAATACCTAAAAATACCAGTCATTTGTATTAAAAAATATGTATAATTCTATATATCTAATGTTACGTTTATCTTTATAAAGGAAAATATATATTCTTATATTTCTTAGAAATGAGAGTAGACAGGTTGGTTGGTCGGTTTGTTGGTTGAAATTTAGTGGCGCGAATTCCTCTTGGGACAAACTGCACCAAACATGACGGAAAACCCAATACAACAAGACAATTTAGAAAAAAATTTTGAAAAACTCAATTTTGAGGTAACGTTAAAAAAGAAAGATGAATGAATCTAATAGAAAAAACATTTAAAACAAATAAATAGGTAGAAAATTTAGAAAGACACAAAATTAACACTATAATCAGTAAATTTTGATTAAAAATTCAGGATTAAAATGTAAAAGAGAAAACTGAAAAATGCGAATGAAAAATATGAGTAGATAAATTTATAGTATATAGCTGTGTATTTCTGCTAGAAATAGCAGCAAAAATCTTTGAATCAAAATCTAAAAGGTAGAGAGACTTTGTCAGAAATTGGAAAGAGAGAATTTTTTATTTCTGTGAGTAAATAGACAACGACTTTCTTTTTATTTTTGTTAAATTCTTCTTATTTGATTCTTTTTTAGAATGCCCTTTTTTATGATTATAATCATAAAAGAGCATTGTTGTCTCCAAAAATAACTCTAAATTTACAAATAGATTGACAGAGAAAAAATTAAAAAATGCAACAGTAAAATAAAAATATTGCATTATATTAAAAAACCTATAAAGCATAGTTAGCTTGGTTCAGTTTTTTTTGGGGTTTTTTTTAAGCAATGCTTTTTTCTAACTTTATGACGATGAATTTTTTTCATAAAAAATATCACAAACTTCACATTTTATACGGTAGTATATTTTAAATTACAGGAATGTGAACATTTCTTTAAACAAATAAGGATAGCAAAAAATGCTAGTTGTTGTCCATATCTTTCTGAATTGAAGATGGCACTACGTTGTAAAAAATTAATAGTATTTGCTAAATAAATATTTTTACACTACTTTTATTTATGGAATTTAAAACTGTTTTGCTTGTATGTAGAATGCTGCAAAAATAAAGATTGTAATAGGTTATTTTTTTTCTTCAAGAATTTCAAAAAATATTTTTTTTTATTTTTAAATTAAGTTTTCTGCAAAAAAAACTCTTTAAATTGTATGTGTAGTACGTATCCTTTTTAAAAAATTTAGGAAATCATACATTTTTTTCTATTTCTTAAATCAAAGTTACAAGGTTATTCTAACACCACTTATGGTAAATAATTTTTTCCTTCAAAAATGTTTATTAAAATGGAAAGACACAATCAAATAATCAATATCAAATCATAGTCTTAATAAAGGGAAACAAATTAACATTTTACTTTATGTATTATTGGTATTCCTAAACATTATCAGAGGACTATATTGGGAACAATCATATGCAAAACCTGAAACCTGTAACATCTGCTTTTACTACACAAATAAATTTATTTCAGGTGATAAAACTAAGAAAGTTATTAGAATTTAAAAATCATGTTTTTTCCTAATGAAACTATTCTATAAATAATTTATATCAATTTATTAACAATATTTATTTCTTTTACTTCTCTATTATTAACTAATTACTATAAATACTAGTTATTTATTTAAATATGGTAAGCAACTTATTAAAGAGTATCACAGCCAATGCTTTGATATCCGATAGCTTACTGCAGCAAAATCAATGGTTTATAGGATATTTACAAAAGTCATAGACAGCCATGTAAATAGTAGAACTCTAACAAACACGGATTACGAAATCTTTACAGTTATAATCTGATGATATCGCTTTAGAAATTCTAATCATATTAAAATACCCTCAGGTTTTAGATGTACTTAAATTATCTAATTTCAAATATTATACAAACTAGGTGAATGTTTATAAATCAAACGCTAAGAAACGCATGCCAGCATTTATATAAAGTGATTTCTTTGACATGAATGAAATAATGTATGTACTAGAATCTTTTTCTTCACACACACACACACATACACACACACATATATATATATATATATATATATATATATATATATATATATATATATATACATATATACATATATATATATATATATATATATATATATATATATATATATATATATATATATATATATATATATATATATATATATATATATATATATATATATATATATATATATATATATATATATATATATATATATAGATAGATAGATAGATAGATAGATAGATAGATGGATAAATAAATAATTTTCTGGCAATTCTATTTTTTAATGTCATATCTTGGCGAATATCTTTTGTTCTCTCGTTAGTGATGGTGGGTATATAAACACTAAAAATGAATTCTTGCTGACTCTTGCTCTTCTTACATATGTTAGTGACACAAAAACAAGTCCCATGCGTCCCTTGAGACCAAACTTTAGGATACCTGATTGGCTGGATCACACATCTATAAATTAACAATTACGGGCATATCACCCAACAAGCCTTCAGGAGGTCTTGCTAAATAAATCTCTGATTCTTTTTTTCACGTTTTTATTCTTGGGTCTCTAGATGACATTAATTACAATTGCATCCAGGCCTATGTGAATCCACTACTTTGTGGTGGGGTAACTACTCATTACATATATGCACACACACACACACACACACACATATATATATATATATATATATATATATATATATATATCAATTTTTCTTATAAAAATCATCATCTTTCTTATAAAAATGCAAACATCAATATTCTGCTACTAAGTATTAAATTTTAAAATGAGACGTATGAAACATTAATATCTACACGAGGACTTCAAAACTATTTCTCGAATTAATTTCCTTTTAAAATTTTTTGTGAATTATCTATAAACTCTGTGCAAATGCACTTTCCTTTAATCTAAATAAAGGAAATGATTTAACTTTTTAAATAAAATATTAAAATGTTAAATATTAATGTTTATTTCATGAAAATAAAATTGTTAAATTTTTGTTTAGGTAAAAATATGAAAATAAACTCCTAAATCAGAAATATATTTTGAACATTATTTACATTGTTTATAAAGTTGGTTTCTACCTGAACGAAATGCTATGCATACGGATAAGAATAAATTCATTTTCAGTATGTTCATGATTTTTTCTAATCTTGCTGTACTAAGTATACACACTTTGACCTTTTAAATACCATACTTTACATCATTTAATGTATCGCATGTAAGCAATCAACAGATATCCATAAACTTTAAACCTTAACGATCGTTAAAAAACCATCAACGATTGAGGTGATCATCAATTGAAAATTCTAATTTCATTAAATCTTTTCCCAGTAAAGTAATTTTCTGTTCAATTCATCCGTTTAACATAATTTTGCTTCATTACAAAAAGGAATAAATTTCATAATTAGAAATATTTCATGGTCCCACATGCATGAAAGTAGAACTGAAGATTGGATTACATTAACACATTCCTTTAAATAAAGCTGGGTAAACTTTAATTAATCTTAATAACTCCATGAAATAAACATTGCTTAATGTTAAGTATGGTGTTAATATATTTGTAATTAAACTTTTAAATAAAATATATTTAAAAAATATAAGCTTGTTAATAGTTTTTTTATTAATTATAATTATTTTTGGTTGATAAAAGAAAAAGTGTTAAAAAAATTATATTGATAAAGTAGTAATATGAAAAACTGTTATAACGAAACAGTGCAAAAATTACAGCTGTTATTTATTTGTAAAAGATAATGGATATTTCTTAAATCTATAATAAAAAATGTATAATATGAAGATACAATTGTGTCATGATCAAAGATAATATTTAATAAATCAGAGAAATTGTTTTAGAATTTGAGAGTGAGCGCAATCCAGTCGTCCAAACAAGAAGATCGACAGATGTTCTTGTATGATAGAGAAATAAACCATATAACTTAACCATATAATTAATCCATATAAGTATCGTAATTACAGAGTAATTTCACTGTGTACAATAATTGTAAATTAATTATAGATAAATATGTTGCCTGTTTCTATGTTCTGTATACTGCCGTAAAATATTTTTAAATATATTTCTTCAATAAAAATTAAAAATGTATGATATTATATTTATTTATTATTATTTTGTCTTATATTTTGAAATAGTTGGAGAATGTATATCAGACGAGAATGTTTCATCTTATGGATGTATCAACAACTTCACCCAGCTGAGAAGTGATATTTTTACTAATTTCATTAATGGAAGAAACATAAAAATCTCCAAAATTTTAATCGCAAGCTACAGGTCCTAAGAACGAAATTTTTTTATGTAAATCTTTATGCCGTGGATAGATTAAACAACGTGATAATTTATATATAAAATGTCTTTCTTCTATCTCTGAAAATTTTAACTGTATTGTTGCTATTGAAATTTTACCACATTTTAATCAAGGATGGTCTTAAAGGAAAGCAGTTTTCAGTTCTATATATCTGAGTAAAATTAAAATAAGAAATACAGAAATTGAATAAGATATGGTTATTTGCCAGACTGTTTTATAATGTCAGTCACATCCTAATTTCTCAATATTAACATGTTGACAGCAATGGAGATCACCGGTGACCGGCACTTGTTTTGGCTACAGTGCCGTGGGGGCCGCTGGTGACCGGCGACGTAGCAAATCATAAAAATACATAACACATTAACTGTCATAGGTGTCACTGGTTACCCCCACCAAGACAAATATTTTAAGCATGATATTATAGCTCATTTTATCTTCCTCAAATAATATTTCAGCATTTGCATCGCATAATGAAAAGTTCATGTCGGCGCCTTGGACAAACCATCGAAATGCGTCTGGCAGTCAAAGTGTTAAATAATGTTAACGGTTAAAAATTGCCGCACTTCACTGTAAAGTTAATAAGTCTGATAAATCCGATGTTTTATCTTTAATTTATTACTAACTCCCCTTTATTTCTTTTTGTTATGTACAATGTCACTTAATTTTTTTTGTTATATGGAATTTTATTGAAAAAAATTGCTGTCATAGAAATGTATGTTTGTAGGTAATAAATAAATGTAAGATTTCAAAACAGAGATATTAATTTTGCTTGTAAGACTTAAAAACGATATAGTTACTTAAAGGGCTAGTAAGTTTGGTGGCCACTTGTGTAGCAGTTGGTTTCGATTATTTGTATTTATATTGTCAATGATTTATTTCCAGAAAGTATTTTTTGTTTTCATGATGTGTTTCAATACTTTTTCGTTTCGACAAATTATTTGTCTGTTTACAGTATAATGGCAGATAGTTCATCCAGTCTATACTATAGTAATTACGTGAGACTGTTGTTCCGAGTTAGTCAGGCATTTTGTTTAGTATGTAAATGATTTTCAGTTGTGTTGAAAAAAAAACACTTTTTTACAGGATATGAATATTGTAAATAAGTCTAAATAGTTATTTGTCTAATTTAAGGGATTGTTTATTACCCAATTATTCTACAGTTGGTTGTATATGTATTGATTAGAGGTCGTTAATTAATATTTGTATGTTTACATTATAAATTCATTCAAATATAACACCAAGTAAATCAACCAATCTCCAATCTACTTATTATGTAACAGTCTGCTGTGTCATTATTTTTTAACTTAATTTAAATATAAATATTTTTAAGCTACTTTAAAACTTTGTATTTTATTGTTTTATAGGCTTTAAACTTACCAGATAAACTTCACATTCAGTTTTCTAAATGAAGTTGAATAGTTATCGGATATTTAGGTTTCGTCTGTGCAGCTCAGTCGAGCTGAATTTATACAAATTGCGTTTCGCTTTAAGATGTTACTTTGGTCGACCACAAAATAGTCTGAGCAACACATGAACTTAAAAGAGAATTTTAAATTACAGCTAAAAATTTTTCAGTAAAACCAAATATAAAAACTACAAAAGATACAATGAAAATTAAAAAAATATATTAAAAAGAAATAAATGCATTAAGTACAGTAAAACCAAAAAATAGACTTATTCTATACTCTATTTCTACCCGAAAATTAGTAAGAACAGTACTTCAAGCTTAAAGACAATTCCTAATAGCTTCGAACATCCTTGTCAGCAGTGTGATTCGGAAGCACGAACTCTAGTAATAAAAATCATCGACTTGAAAGTTCCACCATAATTCAACCGGACATTTAGAATTCCCCCAGCTCCAAGTTAACTTATGGGAAAAAATAGTTTATTTTTAAGTGGTTTGCAATAAAAAATTAATTTGAACAATTATTAGAGAGTGGCAGAAATTGAAATCTTGAGTATTATGCGACGCATTTTTTAATTTCGAGAAACGGACTTTTATATTAAAATTATTTCTAGAGATATTTATCTGTCATTTTTTAAACCAAATGGTAACAGATAAAGCGGGTTTCTTATTTTATAAGAGATCAGTTTTACTCTTAATATCTTTTAAAAATATTTTGATCTATTTCATGGGGAAATTTTTTTTTAAATGTGCTTAAATAGGAACATTCCAGAAATATAATAATGTTTTCTATATGATAGCAAGAATATTAGAGGTAGAAAAATTCTAATTATTATATATCCTTTTAAATAACATAGAAAATATCCACATACCCTAAAAAAAGTTCACTTTCAGATAACTATTGAAACTTGTATATTCATATTACAAACAACATGTTTATCCTAAGTAAAATATCAACATTCAGAAGTGAAGCATCTCGTATTTTAAATCTAAAACCTTAAAAGTATCTGTCCATTTAAAATTTGAATAAACTGAAAAGTGTCAAGAAATTGAACTTAAAAAATATAGTTTGCATTGCTAGAAAATAAAACATAATTAATACAAATTAAACTCTCAGTACAAGAAAGATTCTATTTGATGTAATAAAATAGTTTCTAATTTACAAATTTCAGAAGTTATTTTAGCGACAAAATTTTTACTTTTATCACTTAATGTATATATATTTTATGCTCTTAAAATATATTTTTCCTTGATTTTCAATTAAATAATT
Source organism: Pardosa pseudoannulata (assembly GCA_032207245.1). Lineage (NCBI taxonomy): Eukaryota > Metazoa > Arthropoda > Arachnida > Araneae > Lycosidae > Pardosa > Pardosa pseudoannulata. Next base: position 14,276,065 of record CM063508.1, on the reverse strand, counting down.
CTATAAAGTTAGAATCTTATTAATTACCTAGAGAAATGTTTTAAACTGAGCAAAACATTTATTATGTATTGAATCAATTTAAAGATTATTAAAGCGAATAGTTTACATTTCGAAAGGTAATATATCCTTTTAAAAATTTTACTTTTAATGTTTGTTAAAAACCTTAATTATCACGGAGCAGGTTATAGTATAGAACTTTACATAAATTTACTCCTCAAATTTCAGCAAGATTTTTATCTTTCTTTCATAACATAATACAATTTTAAATCTTTAAATTAAAGGCACTAATATATGATGTGATTAATTTTATCCACTTACTATCACATAAAACTGTTTCTCAAAGCTTAAATAAATATCTCAAACAATCGTTTTTGCCTTCATCCTGTTGGTACAATACAAATCTCTTTTTAATTACATTCACAAACACTTGTTTTTTCCGCTTTATACTCAATATTCGGTTGAAGAAAAAATGTTAAGTCCGTTCTAGAACAAAGCCTTGTTTGTGCAACTTAATGTGAATACACTTCTCAATGAAGTTATAAACAAGCCTATTATTAAGAACATAAAAGGAATATTTAAAGCATGAAACAACTAGTATCCGAGTACATTTTTTTTTCATTCCTATGTTTAGTTTTCCTGCCCAAAAAAGCACAAAGCACTTTAAGTCCCTCGAATGTTAAATGCTCATTTTCTGAAAATGTTCTTTTGGGGTAATGAAAAAATTTCGAACTTTTATGCATCACTGAGAAGAAAAAAGGGGGAAAATTTTCCAAGTGTTGCGAAGTAAATGAATATAAAATAGTATTTCATTGAAACACGGTGCAAAAAAAGAAGCGGTTTTACTTAATAAAGCGATTATTTAAAGGCAAAAATCATCCTTTTAAATAATTGCATAAAAAAAATTACAAACTTGAAAAACTGGATAAAGGCCCTTAAAAATTTTTTCGTAAAAGTTTGTTTTTGAATATATTAAAAAGGTAAAACAGAAAGTACTTATAGCTACTCGATAAAAAAAGAAAATATTTGTGTAGTTTTCAGATGTGCGCAAAGAACCTTGAGTATTTTTTTAATTTGTAAATATTTTCTGAGATATACTAATGTATTATTTTAATTTCAATTTAAAAACTAACCTGATAATGTTTTCTCTAGTATAATATCTATGGGTTTTTTAGTGTTGCATTGTGGTTATTTATGACTCTTATTTCAATCATTGTATTATTATTGCACGAGAAATATTTAATTTTTTTCTTTTTCTGATTATTAGGAAATTTACAAGCATGTAAAATGTTTGAGGCACAATATACAGAAAGTAACATTTTTTTTTCAAAATTTGCTACATAAAGAATAGGGTTAGTGATATACACGTATAAGTATTATGTTAATGATAAAGTGTATTTAAAATTTCGCATTTTTTTTCAAATGTATTTTTATGTAATACTAAGACGTTATTAAGAAAAAAATTAAATTTAATGGCATTAACCGTTAAACAATTAGTGAAATATATTTAATGAGTTAATAATACTTTAAAAAAATGAATATT
>CM063508.1:14239525-14269525 GCA_032207245.1 Pardosa pseudoannulata | reverse complement strand
AATAAGTTTTAGAAACTTTTATACGATTATTGCATCCGTATTACTTGATACACTTCTTAGATTTTTCGTTAAAATATACTGCTGTGAAGAAAGCAATGCGATACTATTTTAGATAAACTTCCCTGGTAACATTTTATTTACATGAAATATTTCTTACATATTTAAATATTTAGATGGATAATCAGATTTGATTGAGAATAATAAGTTTTAAAATGCTTTAAAATTTTTCAAATTCGATTAGATACGTTGGACTACTCATTCCATCACTAGTACTAACTTCTTATCTAGATACATTCATTTTCAGATATATGATAAATTACAATAAAAAGAAATTCCTTCAGTTGGTATGAATATAAATATTTGCAGACAGACATGTATTAATTATAATGTTATACAATTAAAACTGTTTTTTAACAGATTTAAAATGAAATGTAAGTTAGTTCTGTTAATTTTTATATCTTTATTTGATCACACGCTTTTATAAAAATGAAACTGCGTTTAATAAATTTTATAATATTTTCTGCACATGTTATCTGAATAGAGCAATTGCTTATAACGTTTACAGAATCAAAACACTTTAATCATAAATTTCTACAAGGAAAATTATTTATTAATAGAAAACCTCGATATAGCAGTGTTATTGCAAAATCTTGTTAACCAGTATGAAGAAAAAATGTGAGAGTTAATCCGAAAGTAATATTAGAGATCTACTATTGGTGCTGTTTCATCATCTATAGTTTGGTTTGGTATGGAATACTACGGCACAAAACAGAAAATGTAAAGAGACTGCCCTGTCTCTACATTCTTTGGTGATAATGAAAGAATGAGTAGATTACCTAGGAAGACTGCTTTCCGGAAAAAAAACTGTCCTCTTTCCAGGGAAACAGTTGCCAGACGCGGGGTCAATCGTAGAGTAAGGTTGCAGAGCCATAATTGTTGCAGTTTCATCTGTTATAGTTTGGTTTCTTTTATAACTCTAAGGTACAAAATAGAAAATGTAGAGAGACCATCGTCTTTCGACATACTCTGGAGAGAATGAGAGAGAGAACGGGCTCTCTAGAGAGTCAGAAGAAAAGACAGACCCTTCAGAGAGTATGTCTTTTCTGCAGGGCAGTGTCTGCTGATGCTGTCCTGGGGCCGCAGTTGCGTCGTCACGATAAACTGCGAACGGTTGCAAACCTTGTGACTCACCTTGCTCAAAAAATGGTCTCCAAAATTTTGCATAAATTCTGAACTGCAAAATAAAAGAATCTACTTATTTTAATCAACAAATAACTAATATTATATTAATAATAATAAAGGGAAGGAGGAAGGGTATATAATAGAAAATAGGTTTAATAATAGCTGTATTCAAATCAGATATGAACGGATCTGTAAGATGTACCGGCCAAATCTGTCCACAATTATATTCATGCAGCAAACATACTCATAATTCAGAGAAACAATTATTAGTTTCTCAAATTATATTTATATAGATATAAGGATGCATTCCTTTGAATTAAGAAACATAAGTGTTCACTTTAATTAAAACTGCTGGCAAGTAACTAAGTTTAAAATGTGGCAAAACGTATTAAATCCTATGAGGTACAAATCATTATTAATTCTTCTACATATACAAATGTCTTGTTTGAGTAAATTTTATTCAGATAAATAGCTTGTTTCCTGAAAGATAAATAGCTTTAGTTTGAACAGGTATCGCCATTAATATTGACTGACAGGTACTACATGTATTTTTATTTCTTAGAGAAAGTACATTTTATAGATTTCTAATGACGTACAGGGCATTTTGTAGTCCTTTATAAATATCTATAACGAAACAATGTGAAATAATCTTTTTATGTATTTCTTACGAATGGTTATTTACATGCGAGTTAAACAAAGTTTTTTAACATTCTACAAATGGTTATAAGATAGAAATGAAAGAAATAAACATCTCAAACAATATATATATATATATATATATATATATATATATATATATATATATAGGGATATTCAAGGTAACTTTCAAGGTAACATTTTAACTGGTATATCACATCTCATTAAAAGGCTATCTATACTACATATATAGTATAAAAATGTATAATGTACATTTACTATCTCACAATTACAGATAATATCAAATAATAAATTAGAAGAATATCTTCTCTCAACGAGTTGTCAGATTCATTGTATTGTAACATCTTATGAATTATTAAGAAACTATATGTATTTCTTTACATTTACTTAATAGAGAGGAAACAATCAAAAAACAACTACATCTCAAAATATGGTAGGGGATATTATTCGCATTCATACATGCAGTGACAATCAATTCCAGTACACACTTCTCTGACGCACTGTACCTTAGCAGAGGCCACTATCACATAACTAGGTGGTTGTGTGTTAGGGGATCAAGCCAGCCTAAGATGCACCTTATTTCTTAATGCTGAATGGGGCAAATAAAATTGTTTCGTTGTCACAATGTCCTCCAAGTTTTCAAAGGGTACCTCTAGAAATAGTAAGTGGAATTTGTCCTTTCTAAATTACGAAGAACCACCTGAGCTATGACATTTTCTCACCCTTGCAGTGCTCGTCATATGAAAGTCACCCAACCTAGAATTAATTTATGTGTCCTCTGGCAAACGTGCTTGGTTCATCCAAGTGGCATTGACAGGAAATTTAACAACAAATTGACAACACACTTTTTCTATATAATTTAGGCATTACAAAAATGATGTAATATGAAAATGAAGACACGGAATCTAGAAAAGGTACACAGAAGGTCTTCAATTCATTAAGTATAGCGATATAATTACTTCTTTGGTTCCTATCTTTAAATAAAATTTTAATGTATAAGAAAAATATTTAAAAAAGGTAATTCTATTTAAATATATTTTTAGCCTTTTATGATATTACTCTGTTTAAAATGAGAAAATGTGTATATGTATACACACACACACACACACACACACACACACATATATATATATATATATATATATATATAATATATATATATATATATATATATATATATATACACAGGGTGTCCCCGAAGTCCGTGTACAAACTTGGAGGGGAGGTAGAGAACATTGTTAGGAGCCAAAATAACATAGGAAAGCATGGGTGGAAAGCAATACGTGGCGCTATACTCGACCTCGCAAGATCGGCACGTGTGGTTTCCTCAGTTCAGACACAGACAGCGTGAGATGAATGTGGATAATTTTACGAAAGCTGAGTTGGCAGATATCCATTTCATCTATTAGATCATAGACGGAAATGGACGTGCTGCTGTTCGGTTGTATCGGGAAAGGTATCCAACGAGGCGGCAACCGAATCATCAAGCCGGGTTCATCAGAACCTCGCGGAAAATGGATACTTCAGAGGCACGATTGAACGTTCTGGACGGTCACGAACAGCACGAAAACTCGTATTGGAATAGGGTGTGTTGCATCCTGTGAACCGAAATCCCAGTACCAGTGTACCAGCTCTTGCCGTTGCAACCAGAAGATCTCGAACAACTGTCCATCGTGTACTCCAGGGCGAAGCCTTACATCCGTTTCGTATACAAAGAGTGCAGTTGTTACAGTTAATGGTTCACCCACGACGTGTAGCATCACCCTTAAATTCTACAATGGATCTGGTGGCGCGAATATCCATCGCTGCTGTTACGATAATGCTGCTACAATGGTATTTTTGAAGATGTCCTCCAATCCTTGTCACGTGGGTGTCGTGCATGCATTCATGACAATGGCAATAATTTCGAAAACGCTACATTCTGTGTGTGTCCTTATTGTCTTTGTGTCTCTTTATCTCCTAAGGATTACGTTTCCGCCTATGCTTTCCTATGTAATTATGGCTTCTCACGAAGTTCTCTACCTCCCTCCAAATTTGTACACGGACTTCGGGGACACCCTGTATACACACACACACACACACACACACACACACACACACACACACACATATATATATATATATATATATATATATATATAATATATATATATATATATATATGTATGTGCATGTGTTATATGTCTTATTTTACGAACTACAAAATTAGAAGGATATCCATGATGAATAAAGTGCATTCGTTAGGCTTGAAAGAAAATAGCAAAATTTAACAAAAAAATGAGATTATTGAGGCAATCAATCTTCGAAGCTTTATCGGATGTTTTACATTAGTTTATACACTTTCATGAGGGCTTAAGTAAGGCAGCTAATGAAACTATCATGAGTGTGCCATGAGTGTATCCCATGTAGACGCTAAGAAGTGAAGCTAATTTACCCAAATTTTATATAATATTAGTTGAGCTAATGAGAAACACATTTGGTGCTCTATTGCTCTCCAAAATTTTCCACAATTAAAATGAAGACGGAGACATGCGAAAGGTTGGAATATTAGGCATACAGTCACCTGAAATTTGTTTTTGATAGTGATTATAATTAAGTTGGTTACAGTGGTAGACGAACCATTAGACACTTTCAAACACACTCACATATGTGTTTATGTGGTTGTTTCTGTATCCCACACACTTTGAAGTAAAAAAAATATAAAATTGTATTCCCATATTCTATTTAGGTACTTTATTTATTGTAATTTTACTAGTTTATAGCAAAAAAAAAAGTAATACTTTCGAAATGGATTAATTAGTTGTGTTCAATTTTTTTTGTTTGCACAAAACTTTATATGACTGCACTTAGAACGTTTACTCACAGTCTACACTGTGAGTAAAAATTAAATTAATAAATATTTTGCTTAATTAGGTAATTTCCTCCATATATAGATAGGCATAGAACGCTTAAAATAATAATAGATACGACTGACTATTTATTTTACTGTTAGTTATAATATCTTGTGAGGATACATGCATTTCAGATAGTTTGTTTAGGAAGTAATAAATCATTTTGGCTTGAATAGGCAACGTCCCAATATTTGCTCAGAGATATGACATTTATTTTCTCATAATTATGGAACACATCCCATCGTTTTCTGATAATAAGGTATACAACGATTTACTATATCTCTAGTCTTACCTTAATAATATTATTTTTAAAGGCATACAAGTTATTATTAAATGCTATTTTAATTATTGTATACTATGTTGTCTAATTTCTAAATATCTGTCTAACCAAAATCATTTGTGTTTATGTATAATAATTGTAGAGTTGTTCTATAACTTTTTTTCTCTATATTTCTTTTTCTTAATGCATACATTTAATGACCTCATTAACTAATATTTTAATTATTATATACTATGGTCTCCAATTTCTCAATATATATATATATATATATATATATATATATATATATATATATATATATATATATATATATATATATATATATTCATATATATATATATATATATATATATATATATATATATATATATATATTCATATATATATATATATATATATATATATATATATATATATATATATATATATATATATATATATATATATATATATATATATATATATATATATATATATATATATATATATATACAAAACCATTTGTGCTTATGTCACATACCTACATACATAGCAATGGTTCTCTAACTTTTATTTCAAGTAACCCTTTTCTTATAGCATACATATAACGTACGCTTTAGATAATATTTTAATTATTGTACACTATTGTCTCCAATTTCTGAATATAAATCTATACAAAATCATTTATGTTTATGTAACATACATACAGAGCAGTGCTTCTTTAACTTTTCATATTAACTGAACCCTTTTCTTACAGCATACATATAACTCACACGTTAAGTAATATTTTAATTATTGTATACTATGGTCTCTAATCTCTGAATAAAAATCTGTACAAAATCATATGTGTTCATGTAACATACATACATACAGAGCAGTGGTTCGCTATCTTTTATTTCCACTGAACCCTTTTCTTACTTGTATATATAACATACGTTTAACAATTATACTATGGTTACTAATTTTTAAATATATATTGATACATAATCATTTGTGCTTATGTATCATACATACGTACACATCAGTGGCTCATAAACATTTTGTTTCAAGGAATCCTTTTCTTAGCGCGTACACATCAAAGGAACACTGTGATAATATTTTTTACACTAGAACGTCCCTCGTTGTTGATTGGACATCGGAACATTTTTAGGTTGTTCTCCTTTTCCCATTTTTGAATACAATTTGAAAATATTTGGTGAATTTTAAACATTTTCCGTGGTTTTTATAGAAAAAGTGGGTGGGTTACGGTTTTAGGTTTATTAGGGGAGATTTTACTGCTAAATGTACCTAGAACATCAGGTGGTTTCGTTTCTACACCAAGACAATATATCATTATAAATAGTTGTCCTTCAACAAAAGATAACTCACGAAGTAGATACCATTAGAAAAACAAACTTCCCACAGCACTATCGCACATTTTACCTACAATTCAGTGTTATTGGGTTCACATAGGAAATAAATCAATCATACTTAAATTGTTGTGGCTAAGTGTTTCGTTACATAACATTCGCTTATTTGCTTATAAAATATATTTCATTCGATTTTCGAACCTTGTGCAAACCAGACACCCTAAAACGATAGATGGCTCTTTAAAAAGCTCTAAGCCTTGATGCAATTGCTAATTTATTGCGAGAGCTTTCTGAGAATGAACTGGATAGTGGTGATCTGTCTCGTTCTAATTTTCAATAATTATAATAAAAATTGAATATCACTGTATCCATTACAAATAAGGTATGTGCAAAACATAGATAAAATGATAAAGATTAAAAACTTGCATTTTCATAAAAATAACGATTTTGATTACTATGGTAATATTTATGAATTTTAATGATTTATTTTAAAATATTAAGTAATTTATTTTCTTAGAAATTTTTATGATATAAAGGGTCAAAATATATGGTAATTATGTAAGATAATATTAAAAAGTTTTAAAAGAGAACTCTACTGAACAATAGTCTTGCAATTTTTTCCTGCTATTATTTTATGCAGTATATCCTGGTGCCTAAATGACACAGGTGGAGGATTAAGTGTAATCGATATCTCTGACGTTCTATAGTTTAGGAGAAGAGATAGAGCTTACTATTCTTTCCTGTTTAGATATAAATATAAAAACTAAATCATATAAAGTATTATACAAATGTAGATAATACTTACACTCGATGTTGGGAAAGAAAGAAATTTTTCAATGAAATGATGCAAGTAAATTGACACATTGATTCATATTGTACCCCTTCCTCTGCTGTAGTGTTGGATTTAGTTTGAACAGTGCATTTTAGCTGTACATTGTTGGGCTTCTGGACTAGTAGTTATTCTTTTTAATTCTATGAAAGAGATTAGGAGAAATTAGATAATGGTTTTATGAATATTTTTGTAATTTCCATTGAGCTGAAAGATCTTTCAGGGGTTGTTTCGGAACCCTAGGTTTCCACGAAACATACTTTGAAAAATCTTAATATAGATCATGTGAATATGTTTACTAAGTTTTCCAAAATCACTGGTTTTATTTTAATGTAAGTACGTATGGTGTTTTAATTTAAACCTAATAATATTTGAGGCTGTCAAAATTTGTCGCAGGTTACTAGTCTGACCCATCGAGATGTGGTAATATGAACTACACAAAGTTGAGTAATTATATGTATATTATGTTGTTAATATTTCCTAGAAATAAATATAAACACCATAATGTCCATATTTGTGTTAGCAGAGAGGAAGCATATTCTACTTGAAGTTGTTGTATAACGTTAGATGCGTCTAAAATTGCTACCCCTCAGTATCTCCATTTTTTTCCAATGCTACCCAATATCTGGGAGTATAGCCGGGCACACTAAATTTGCGAATTATATTAAATGACTTGTCTTCGGTATTGGGGATAAAATGTGAGGACGAGTAACTATCCTTGTAAAACCCCGCAAAAGTGGGGATACAAAGGAGTCTACAGAAAACGGATAGAATTATAGAAAATTTTGATAATTTAAAATGCATAAATATAACGAAGACTAGGAAAAGGAAACTATAGTTGTTTGAAAAAGATTGTGCTCCTAGGGCACTTCCTGGTATGGAAAGTAAATGAAGACAAAGCTATGTAATTAGCTATAATAATAATCTATACAATTTAGTAATAAATTAAATGTGAAATTTACTTGATTTATAAAGATTGAAGTTAATTTTTCTTCCTCTATGGATTGCGTACTTCTACCTAATGGATTAAGGTCTTGTTTTCATCAGAGATATGCGTTTTATAGTGTACATTATATATATATATTATATATATATATATATGTGTGTGTGTGTGTGTGTGTGTTTAATGATAGAAAAGAGTGCTGTAAATTGCTAAATATTTTTTGCAAAATTTAACTTTATATCTCATCAACGTATTTTTTTTTTGTCTTACAATCAAATATTTTAGGAGTTTATAAATTAGACCACCTAAAGCTGTGAAATCTCACCCCCTCTTTCTACTAGGGTGTGGTGTTACTTCTAGCAGGACACGCTTAGCGGATCTGGTAAAATTAAAATGGCTTTTTTTTTCTTATTCTGCCAATAGAGGTGATTTCTCCACGACTACCTCGACTGCAGTAACTGTGTCTAGTGTTTCTGCTCTTTCAAATGAATTAATCGGTTATTAATCAGTCTCCATTCATCTTTAAATTATCTATCTACATTTCAGTGTGTCCACAAAATTACGTATCATTACACACAAATACATACACACACACACACACACACACACACACACATATATATATATATATATATATATATATATATATATATATATATATATATATATATATATATATATATAAAGATAATAGACATTTTTCCATGTGCATAAGTTTACTTCGTCTTACATTCTCGATAGTGAATGGAAAATCAATATATGTCCAATCACAGCAAACAGAATTCTTAGTTAAAGAGACAACATGATTGTTGTCCTTTTATATGAAATCAGTAATAGTTCTCATGAAACTTGTAAGAAAAATCTTTGTTCGTTGAAAGGAATTTTCTATATAATGTGGTGTATATATTATTCGAGGTATAGAAAATGATTTGCATGTTTTGCATTTCACGGAATATATTTTGGCTTCTAAATAAGAATATTTTTGTTAGTACAAATTCATGATGAATATTTGTGATTGGTATGTTTTAAATTTATGTTCGTACTTCCGATTTCTTCATTTTTTTGACTACTTATAAGTTATTGTATTCCAAAATTTCGTATAAATGACATAAGTTTCCTTTTTATTCACTGCTTTGTTCCCTTTTTATATATCTAAGTTGACCATTTGATTAATTTTTAAGTAAAAGAAAAATTAGTAGGATTTTTTTCTTTTAATAACAGTAAAGTTTTATTTTATATTTAGAATTTTATATATAGTCTCATAATATGTTATATAAAGCAACATTTTATATAGTATGTAACAGAATTTGTAAAGTAGGAAATATATAAAAAAGGAACATTTGGAAAAGAAGTTTAAAAAAGTTCGAGGTATAATCAGTATGTTCATAAAGAGAACAAAATAAATTGAATATTTGAAATAATACTAGTCAGCAAAAAAGAAGTATAAAGTGCGAGGTGTGTATGTAAGCTACAGCGCACCCAATGCCGCAAGTTTCAGTGTATAACAGTCCACTGAAACATTAATTTTTTTTTCTGTATTTTCAATTGCATTCATAGTATAATAATGTATACTGTATAATATGTCACATAAAGAATCCTGATATATTATGTTGCATCATTTGTAATTATTAAATAGATAAATAAAGGAAAATTTCAAAAAGAAGGGTAGAAAAATGTTCTAGATACAACCAGTACCGACATAGAAAGAATAAAAATTAGAATATTTACAGTAATACAAATCAAGAAAAAACATACAAAAGATTTTAGATGTGTTTATGTGAGATGCAACTCACCCAATGTCTGAAGAAAATTTACTAGTATAACTAGTATGGACACAAAAAGAACAAACATAGAATTCTTGATTAGTAGAAGTCAATGTTAAAAGTTTCAGGGTGAGTCCAACGGAGTTTTAAATAAAATTTCCACTTACAATTCCATATGTCTCAGCTGATCTTTCCTATTATTTATAAATAACAGCAAAATTTGTAAGATTTTTTTTTATATAAAAATAAGAAAAAATGCATTTTCTGTTTTCAATTATATTAATAGTCTCGTTATATTAATATATTTAATTATGCTTTAATAAACATATGTTACATTAAACATCATTTTTTATAGTACGTAACACCATTTGCAAATATCAAGCAAATAAAAAATTTCAAAAAGAAAGATAAAAAAGATTTTAGTTTTAACCAGTATACATATAAAAAGATCCTAAAATAGAATGTTTGCAATAATAAAAATCAAGATAAAATATATAAAAGGTGTGAGTTGTGTGTATGTAAGATACAGCTTGCCTAATGTCAGAAAAAATGTAGAAGTATAACTAGTATGGACACAAAAAGAACAAAAAAAAATAGAATATTTGACGTAATACAAATAAAAAAAGTATGAAAACTAATAAATATTTGTGAGACACAGCGGCCAGGGTCATGTTTCCACATAGAATTCCATGTCTTCAGCTGACTATAACATATGAAGAAACAGCAAAATTAGTAGGAGTTCTGCTTTTTTACTAAATTTTTATTTTAAAATATTTTTTAGACAGTAAATGTATTCCAAGGACAGGAACTGAAGGTGTTATACCTAAGTATTCCGAACTAAACGAGTGATATTTATTCTCTTGTGCTTGATATAGGGAAGAAAATGCATATTTTTCATTCAGTTCAAAGGTTATAAGTTTTTCTTTTGGAATTTTCTCATTGATACCCGAAACATGTCACCCTCTCGCAACAATGTTTATATTTTATGTTTACATTTCTTCCATTATTCATAGTTATTCATAAAAGCATTTTCGTTAGTAATGGCCTTGGGAATATCATCATTATTTACAATTCTTTGTGTATCTTATACTCGGTAAATAAACCTGTCTCCTGGAGAATAACAAATTACTTTCGAAAATGATATAAAATTTTGATAAAATATGATATGTCAAGCAGAATTTTATTCAATAAAACACTTCAGTTTTATGGCATATTTTATGTTTAATAATAGCGTACGCATCGAGAGGGGGAAAATAATTGCTTGAATCATATTTATGTTAGAAAATTGAATATAAATATATATTAAGTTTTTTTGAATTATGAAATGATTGCGACTTAATTTTACACTATATTTCAAGTTAGGAAAAATTTAAAACACGAATTCAATTTATTAGTATTATATGGTAGAAAAAGTGTCAAAATTGTAAATAAAAAGATGTTTCATTTTAATAAGGCTTTTCTTATGCGAAACGTCAACTTGTCTTTCCTCTAAATTGATTATTCAAAGAAAACACATATTAAATATATTTTTAAGAAACATTCTACCAAATGCATGACATAATTACATTTAAAACATTTTAAATCCCTGTTCTTTGGAAAGATATCCTTTCTTAAAAGTTCAAATAGAAATATTTTTACTTTTTTTCAAACGTTTCTCAAAATTAAAATTCATGTATTTTAATTTCTTGGGATTAAATTATTTTTATTTAAAGGAAGTTTTAAATTTTTGAAAAATCTATTTCGTTTATTCTTTTTTTATGATAGCTTGGAGTAACAAGGCTGATTCAAACAAAATTAAGTCGATATATCAATTAGAACCGAGTTAATTCTTAAAAATGTTTACCAAATATATAACAATGTATACAAATTTTTAACATAAATTATTTTTCTCAAAACTATTACTTGCTACTAATCTAAGGAAAATAGAATTTTAAAATTTTGGATAATTCCGTATATGATAATGTAATATAATATCCAGATATTTTATTTATAAGTACATTTAATATTTTTCTCTAAATTTCATATGCCCATGTTTCTTTAATACAATAAAACAAATTACCAATCTTTCATCATTCAAACCGGCCGTTCTGTTGGGGTCCATATGATCGGAATAAAATTAATATGTCTATAAAAAACATAGTATTTGCATGTTGGTAAATAATATGCATATTGAACGAATAAATTTTTTTTTTATTTTTTATAATACATGCTCATATTGTGTTTGGAATAATGCAAAAGAAAAGAATAGCAATAATATCTTTAATTTACCCATTTTCAAAGCATCTTTCATTGTGTTTGTTCACATGACAAAAGAGAGTGAGCAAGGTAAAAAAAATTGCCAATGGGAGGAAGGGTAAAACATTAGCTTTAATTGCAAAGTTTCATTTTTTTTGCTCTATTTTCCTTTCTGATATAATATAAATGAATTAGGTCTGTGATTGTTAGAGAAAAAATAGTAAGTCGCATACATTTCAGTCAAGCTCATAGAGCTAAACTAAGAGAAGCTTCTGATAGCGAAGAAGTATTGGGTTTGAAAATTATACTCAATGGTGAAATGTATGAAATGGTACTCGATGTGATGGTCGAAGTGATGAAATTAAGAGGAAAAGTTCTGACTAATATTTTGATACTGTTATTTACCAACTGAACTATATTTTGCCCTCGTGTTGCAAAAAGTAGACCGTAGCGCTCCAAACCAAACCAAACCAACTGAACTATAAAGAAAGTATTCATTCCAAGAATTGGGAAATTGGATCTGCTTGCACATTCTTCTCAATTAACAGCTACTAACATTATAAAAACTTCTGCAAGGGTTACAAGATATGAAACAGCAAGGATGACAGACGTAAAAAGTGCATGTAAGGTATTATTCAGTTCTGCAATTGAAAACGAAATAATAAAAATGACAATTATTGAAGCAGAAAAGGTTTATTAAAAAAAATATGAAAAATATCGAACTTTTCAAGATGATATTGGTTTATTATTGTTCGCTGCTGTTTATTAATCACATGAAGAATAAACAAAAATCTTATATGATGCAGAAACTAGAAGAAATATATTTCGTGCGACAATGTCATTTCAAACATTTTTCACCACATCAAGAGTAATTCATTTTGATAATAAATCCACTCTTCAAGAAAGAAGGAATTTAGATAAATTAGTTACAGTGTGAAACATTTGGAAAAGTGGATAGAAATTCTACCAAAATCCTTTAATCCGATTGAAAAAGTATTACTGTAGATAACCAATAGAATTTTGTAGCCGATGTCCAATCAAAAAGTTTATACCAAATAAACCATCTAAATACGAAACTAAAAGTTGGACTTCATGTGACAATAAAACTTTCTATGGACTTAAAACACAAATTTGCATTGGAATAGAACAAAGGTGAAAGCCAGAGAAAAATCAGGAAAAGCAATTAGTGTGTGATCTTACTTATGGGTATTCGGGGTGCAATATTACATGTGATAATTTTTTTCACATTTCACAACTTAGAACAACTTCTTCTAAATCGAAAAATGACTATGTTTGGCACCATTAGAAAAAATACTTCTGAACTTCCTGAATAAATGCCAAACAAATAAGTTCACAGGTCATTATTTTATTTTACAGAAGACCCAACGGTTGTAAATTACATTCAAAAAGAAAACAAGAATGTCATTATTTTAAGTGCTTTACATCATGACGATGTTAGCAATAGACCTGACAAAAAACAAGCCATTAATAATCGTAGATTATAATTCAACTAAAGAGGTTGTGAATACTCTTGATCCATTTTTCGATACATGCACTTGTAAAAGAAAAAAAAATCGCTGAAACATGATAGTATTCCATAACATGCTTGATACTTTTGTGGATAATTCTATGGACAATGTGAATGGAACGAAAACAAATAGATTACACAAAGGCTATTTCTTTCCTGAGTGCAATTGATATGGGGCTGACAAGGTAATTTCGGTTCATATTTTAGTTTGCTTGGATTTTAAACAGGACGATGCCATTTAGGATTTTCTATTGTTTTTGTACTTTTTGTGTACTTTTGGATCTATGGAGATTGTCTAGCTATAATAGACAATCTGAGATTAGTAACAACAACAAGGCTATTTTTGAAAGAACTGAGAAAATCACTCATTTTCCCACACTTTGAAAAAAGGCGAAGTCTACCAAGAACTGAGAACTCAATAGAAGCAATGAAAAGAATATAGAGAAAAAGGGGAAACGTTCCATTTGGAAGTGTTGTGAATGCTTCATTGCGTGTCAAACTTGCAAGGTGCAGGCTGTGTCCAATTAAGCAATGACATAAAAACTAATACGTGTTGCTAAAATTGTAAGAATCATATTTGCAATGCTCATGTAAAATATTATTGTTCAAATTGTAAATAAATGTAAGTTTCAATTTCGAATATTTTTGTGTTATTTTCATAGATACCTTATATTATTGTAAGATTCCACTTAAAAATTTTTGTTATTTTTATAAATGCTTTATGTTATTGATCTATTTTTAAACTTACATTACTATTGTTTAATCTATTTCTTAGATGGAAACTGTCATTTAATCCTGTGAAAGCTTACTTTTTTGAGAGGAGTCATATTTCTGAGACGGGTCACCCAAACGCTACATACGTGGAGTAAATACGAGCAGAACAGCAGGTTAAACACATAAAAAATTAAAGACTCGAGCTGTTTCTAAGACTGGAGTTCTTTTTATCAAACTAAATTTCCTGACTCTCCATTTTACAAGGCTGTTGCACGTTTTACACAAAACATGACCGCCTGGCTAGTCACATTTTTAAAATTGATGTCTGATCAATCCCTTTTTGTACTTTGTTCGAGGATCATGTTAGTATGGATGGTGACCACATATTGAATGTGGTGACACGAACATTTATCTATATTTCCTGAAAGTAAGATTACATATCTGTTTCTTAAATAAACACTGTAATAACTACAATGTATTTTTGAAATTTCTAAATTTTAAATACTGTGTATCTCTCTAAACATACTTAAGTAACTTATGCGTTCATAAATTCTTCGAAACAGATATAAATCATTAATTTTTTATTCAGTCACTATTTAAAACAGTGAGAACAAAATTTATATATTTATGAAACTGTCGGAAAATAGGGATTATATATCGGAAATGTCATGGACATCTGACAAAATTCACTATTCAAAAAATGTCATTTGTCTTTTTATGTAAAAGTTTTGTTTTTCGATATGTTTGTGAAATCCTATAAAAGTGAAGTATGCTTAATCAGATTCCTTTTACGAGATCCATTGTGAAAAACTATGTAGTACACTGAAGATAATATTTTAAGTATACTTTTTCTACACATGATTTTAGTTTTTATGAACTATCTTGACAGAGTTTAAACATTTTATTAGCACACTACTACGAGATAATAAGTAATAAAACGAATAAAAAATACTAAAATCACTTTGAATGTTTCTAAAGTTGGGAAAAAGTATTAAAATCGGTTTTGTCATTTATTTGTAAAATGTTGTGAAAAAGGACAGAAAAAATGTAGTAAATAGGTATTTTTTAAAACTTTCCTAATGTACCTGCCTTGTAGAAGCTCTTTGTACTGGTCAACACTGAAATGACTTTATATTTTCCTGCAGAAATTGTTACTAAGAAAGAATCAAAGGAAAATAGTTTTTTAATTCCATGCACATTAAAATGATTGTCTTCACTTAAAAATAATGTGTCTTTAAAACGTTAACCTTATATTTAAACATTATTTAAAAGAAGCGTCTTTATGTTGTTTAACCTGTTCGAGACCAACGTCTCGTATACGTGACGCAGGGATTTCACTCTTATCAGTCCAGCTTCGCCTCCACGAGATGATCTGTTCATATTGAGAGACCAGTGACGGGTATGCATAATAGGAGATAGAAACTTTTTATTGTAATTTTTAAATGCTATATTTAAATACTAGGTGGCGTTAAACGGCAAACGTCTTTTAGCATTTACATGTTGGTCCTCGAGAGTTTAGTGTTTTTATTTTTGGAATGTTTAAAAAATATACATATACATAATTTAGTAGTTTTGCGGGAAGGGATTCATATATTTATAAAAGAAGTCGAACATTTATATATAAAAGCAAGCAGTCATTTATTTTTATATACAGCTAAACTTCGTTAAGAAAAATATGAAAAATCAATATGAAAATTTACATAAGACGAATTTAAAAAAATACCTCTTGAGTTAGTATTGTCAGACCATTCATTGTTTGTTTGAATAATTTAATTGCCCAATACAAACATAAAGACAAATTTCTCCCAATTAAGGAGTAGTAAATTCCGTACCAAGTAAGAGAAAAGAATAAACTATTTTCTCTAGCAAATCTTCCGATTAGAAAGAAGGTCATCACTTTTTCAGAACTAGACAAGTGAGAATAGCCTGATTATTCTTGGAACAGAATTTACATCCATTTCTTTGTGTGTATGAATGTGCACTCGTATATAGTTTCGTTAGATGTGTTATATATTGTTCCGTCCAGCAGCAATGATGCTGGATTAGCGGCAGCAATTGCTTAATAGTTTTGTAAAGTGTGTTTATTTTTTACCGTTGAACTTCTTTTTTTGATGTTTATTTAAACTCGATGGTTTGGAAGACGTTTGGAGTGAAAATATTTAAAGTCATTGTAGAAGTAAATTCTTAATTCCTTTAATAATAAATCTTATTGGGTTTTCATTTTCCCAACGCTGATGCAATCCATATACATTTAATTATATTTCATTGTGTTTATGTATTATGTATCCCCCTCGTTCATATTATTCTTATCTACTGTACAGTGTTAAAATCTAAAATGTTAGTAATCATTAATTCTCTGTTGATAGTAACATATTTGCTTTGTAACGTGAAATTCTAATCTACAATAAACTGTTAGCAAATCCCTTCCCTTTGGCCATTTCTCAATCTCCAAAGTCTTTATTTTAGATTATATATTCAAATGTCTCAGCTTTTCCCCTGATCTAACAGTTAAATTTGCTGACTATATTTTCATTTCTTTGGGAAGTATCTTATCTTTGTCCCGCTATGCGGTTCAACTCTGTTCCAGCATGTGTTTTCGCGTACATTCTCTCGTCTGCCGCTGACTAGTAAAGTTGTCTATTTCTATCAGCTCTTAGATGCAATTTCAATTGAACTTGGACTTATGTGCCGTTCTTTTCAATGTGGTCCGATTATATCTTACTTTATTACTGCTAACTGATAAGTCTTCTCCTTACCCAGTAGCCCGAACAAGTAAAAACAATAGAAGAAGCATAATCATTGTTACCAGCAGTTCTTATTTTGCTGGATTACAATTATATATATATATATATATATATATATATATATATATATATATATATATATATATATATATATATATATATATATATATATATATATATATATATATATATACATATAAGCACGCACACAAACCCACATACACACAGTAATGTTGTTATCCGTTATCCTAATACAGCAATTGTCCCTATATTTGCATTTTAAGAAAATTTAAGGGAAGCGTAAGAAATAGGCGTTGCTTTGGTAATTGAATATGTGGTTATTTAATGAAATAAAGATCTAAATAAATCATTAAATTATTACAAATTATTTAAATTTGAAATTTTGATTTTTATTTCAGAAGATGTGAAACAATTATTCATGCATATTTATTAGTTTTGCAATTATTGCCTGTTGAAAATGTGCATTTCCTTTACAAATATTTACTAAAATTGAATATAGTAATTGACATGAAGCTAAAACACACACATAAGATCTGTTCAAATTTCAGCATAGTATTTTTTTCTTAGAGAAATAATTTCACTGCCTAATAGATTATGCCACCTGTAAATTTAATCGAAATGAACAGGCTGGCACTACTTTGAGGATAATGAGAATTTGAGCATGTGTTTGAACTTAATTAAACATCAACTTAAATTCCTAATTATTTTAATAGTGTAGAATGGATTATGGAAAGCTTAACTACGTGCTTTCTCAATTAATTCACTGATCCGAATAAACTGACCTTAACTATCTTATCCAACTAAAAGTTTCACTAACTTTAATTACACAATTTACATTACTTATTCAGTATAGCATAAAGATTTCCTTTTACACGTAAAAGAAAAGTATAGTTTCTTAATTAAATAACGCTATTAAATGATTTATATTTATGAATCATAATGATATTTGCATATCTTATATAAAGTTGATAATTTTTTTATGCTTGCATTTTTCTGAATAAATTTTTTCGAATAATTGAAAACAGATTAAAAATAATACATAACAAGTATAATTAATAATAAAATAATTAATAATAATAAAATTAATTAATAATTAATAAAAATATAAATTATTATAAATAATTAAATTATTTATGATAATTAAGTATTATAAATTATTATAATTAATAATTTAATTATTATTATCAATAATAATAATTTATAATAAATATAATTATAATAAACATGATATATAATAAATAATGAAGACATCTATCATAATGAAATAATTTTGGGGAGTTTGAGATCTTAGTATTTAAATTTATGCTTTATATGCAGTATTTTTATTTCATTCAAGGTTTTAACTATCAATTTACTAATAAGTCATTTTAAATTAGTAGTTATATCTAAGTCAATTACCATGTGCACAAAACTTCCTTCGAAGCGTTTGCTTCCGTTTACACGTGAAAGAAAATCATTATTTCTAAATACAATAAAGCTATGAAATTTTTTATATTTTTCAAGGATAATAATGGATATGTATCTTATATATTACTGATTTTTATGCTTGCACTTCCTGGGGAAGACTAAATAAACTATTGTGAATATTTGAAATCTGATTCGAAATAAAACACCTGACATAATGAGAATATTTACTATATTGAAAAAAAACTAAAAAATATAGAAATCTTGCTATAAATATTTATGCTTTATATGCAGTATTTTTAGCTTACTGATCAGGTAACGGGTGATGAAAAAGTTCGTATAAATTTTAACAATTTATATTAACCGGAAAAATAACCAAAATAAAAAACTGTTTTCCGGGTTAGTATCGCTAGGGCATGGGAATTTTTAAAACAGAAAAAAACAGTTACTCAAAAACAGCTGACAGATGGCGCTGGTTAGAGCGACTTCGGTGGAAATATGCAAATGAGACTGTTATAAGAACTTGGGCTCATATAAATAAACAACGAGTTCACCGCTGTAAACCTTCTATGCGAACAAGGATGTTGAATGCAAAGGATAAAGCTTTGTTGCTGAAGTTGTTTTATGTCAACCACGAATCAGCGACCGTTGCCTTGTGTAAGTTTCGAATTCAGAAGAATGTCAGGAGTGAAAAAGGGTCTTTAACAGTGACAGGCCTCATATAGCTTATTGGAAACTGAAACGTTGGAGGATCATGTAAGAACCGGCGTGTTGCAGCCGAAATTGATGCATTAGCATCCGGTTCAGCTGCAGGAACGAGCAGTGCTCGTGACGTGACAGACGGTTGGGCTTACCACCATCCTCGGTACTCAATATTCTTCATGGAATCCTTGATCTGTGTCCATCCAGACTGCAGGCGTGCCATTAACTTTTACCAGCTGATATCGTACAGAGGGAAGCATTTGCGAATTGAGCTGACTCCAAAATCGAACAGAATGCCACCTGGGTCTTCAACATCTTGTGGACAAATGAAGCTCATTTTTCGCTTAATGGCGCTTAACACTCATAACTGTCGCATCTGGGTAACGTCTGATCCACGTGAATACACGCAGTAACCATTGCATTCCACAAAAGTGACAGTGTGGTGTGGATTCACAGGTTCGTTCATCATAGGACCCTTCTTCTTTGAAACAGAGTGCCCAGTAAATGGGTGGAAAATGGATACGGTGAATGCGCAGCGTTATTTAACACTTCTGAGCGATAATGTCGTGCCAGCTTTGCGTGAAAGAGAAGCGCTATCTACCACCACATTTATGTAAGATGGAGCAACTAGTCACACTGCTAATTTGGTCAAGGATTTCCTGATCCAGACATTCGGGAAGACAAAATCATTAGCAGGCGTTTCAGGTTCCCATAGCCTCCTCGGTCTCCAGATTTGACACCGGCAGACTTTTAGTTGTGAGGATATTTGAAATCTTGGGTGTATCGATGCAATCCATCTAATCTCTCTGAACTGAAAGATGCGATTCGGCTGGAGGTGTCGTGCAATCAGCCAAACCTGCTGCACTTTGCTGTTGCTGGATTTGTGACTCACCTGCAGTGTGTTATCCCCTGTGGTAGTGGTCATGTGGAACACATACTGCTGTAATAAACGATTTGGAGACATTCTGTTTGTTATTTAAGTTCTTTTTTATTTGACTGGTGTAAATCAGGGCCCTCTATCGACTCTTTTTGAGTTTTTTTTTCTGTTTAAAAACATTCCGTGCCTTAGCGATACTAACCCTGCAATTTTATTCCCTGCCTTTTTATTTTGGTTACTTTTCAGAGTAATTAGGAAATTTTAAATTTTATACGGCTTTTTGATCATTCGGTATTTTAAATTAGTAGATATCTTTATATATAAAATTCTTCTGTCCGTGTGTTTCTAATAGAACTCCTCCTAACCAGCTGGACCGATTTTGATGAAATTTTGATGTCATTAAATTGATTTGAGAATGGTTTAGATTCATAATTGGATCTGATAGAATTTTTTTTTTGCTAAAATCCAGAATTGCCGTTTATTTAGATTATTATAAGGCCGCTCGAAATTTTCACTGACAAATTATCTCTTGCGCAGTGGTAAGTGCAACCGGTTTTAGTACGATAAGTCCCAGGATAGAATCCCCGTACAGTCAATATTAGAATTTTAATTTAATCTAACTATGTTTCTACTGACTGTATGCGTAGTGGCATCAAGTAACTTTAAAATATTTTTTCCTTACTTTTCCATTAAAACGTCCAATTTATAATTTATTTTAAAATTATTTTACAATTTTTGGATTTACAATGCTTGTCGGGTCTTCTTGTATGAATGTAGATTACCATGTTTACAACAAATAATCATGGAAATCAAAATCACGATGTGTGTTCCCTTATAATTTATCGTAGAGTTTTTTTATTCAACAATATAAACTTTACGATACCTTCAGCTTGTACAACAACTCACCGACAGAGTAAAATTCAAATGTTATGAAATGTCTATACATTAATGCATGTAAGAAAATTAAATGCTTTCAAATTTCTATATATCAATCTTTATCTCTGAAGTATCTGCTGAAGCTGTGTTGATGAAAATTTTGAATCTCCGTTATGTGTATTGAGAGTACAAACAACATATATTCAAATTATGTGTTAGTTTTAAGATGTCAAACTGTCCTATCTCTTATTTGATGACGAGCCATAATTGTAAACATTAAAATATTTCCTACCCTTAAAAAAACATTAAAAATAATAGATTTAACACGTAAACACGTTACACTACAAAAATTTATAATAGATTTAATTATTTTTCTCATATTAGGTGATGAGTTTGGGCAAATATCCAATTTATATGTGTAAAGCTTGAATGCTAATGCATTGTCAAGTAAAATCCTTAAAGTATGATTAAAAAAACGGTTGAATAATTTGGATAATGTTTTATGTGTTGCCATCAATCCATTAAAATTTTGTTCATAATTCCTTCGAATTATTTTTCCTTCAATGAAATATCACTCAAGTAAACATGAACATTTTATGTACTATTTCATTAACAGTTTTCAAATAAGATCACCCATTGGGACGAATTAATATTTATAATAAATTAGGCGTATTTTAATAGTAAATATCATTACATAAAAATGTACACTTAATTATCATTACATAAAAATGTAAATTAATTTTGAAAATTAATAAATATGCATCCTTGATTCATTTACATAGTTTATTATCGTTAAAATAACCTTTCTTATTTCTAGTTTATTTTTCTTGCTTGCTCTAGGAAAACCACTCGATACTAAAACGACATTAGTAATCATGTTGAGAATACTGATTTTGATAAATTATTTTATGTTACATAATCGTAATTACTTTCATTTTAAACTAGAATACAAATTATAACCGTTAAAGCGTATATTAGTTATCCAATTGAGATTTAATGACTTTTAAAATTATGAATAATAAATTATTTTACCTTTGAATATACCTAAACTTCTTAATTCTTTTAGAAGTTTCTCAAGATAAACTGCAAATGATTATACGAAATGATTAATTTACAAACATCTAAATACTGTATTTAGATTTAAAATATTAGTTTTATAACTGACAGAGTAATTATACATTAATTGCTCATTTTATTATACTCAGTACACCACTTGTGAAATAAAGCTCTAAAATTAATTTATTAGTTTCTCGAGAATATTTAATAGAACTCATAATATCTAATTGCTATTAAAATGGCATGACGGTTTTGAGTGATCTACGATAATTATGAAAATGAGCAAATTGTGAATTACTTCAAATTTAAAAATATATAACCAGTTTATCAAGATAAATATTATTTGTAAACAAAATAATGTAACATAAATTTAAATGAATATTGTCACGAAGATTCGAATGATCACACCGTTTGGCTTAACAGACGAATTTATTGAAGTAATGTAGCAACTCGCAACTTTACAAGATCGAGAAGTTGCCTACAACTAGTGGGTATTAGCTTTTATTCCCGAACAGAATATTCGAGAAATAACTAATTTACATAATAAAGATAGATCTAGAATATTCGAGAACATAAGACAACAATAAATAACATTTTTAAATTAAAAATCCATACTTTGGATCAACCGCCACGGTGATCATCGAACCACAAATTTGGGGTCTGGATCTCGTGCTTTGACCATTCGGCCACTGAGCTTGTTACCGAAGCTTCTTTATGCGGTATTGCTCCTTTCTCAAAGAGACAGCGTCTCGCTGCTATTTAGATCTGGAGCGTGTCAAAGGTCCCTTATAAATCTCTTTTGCCTTCTCGTTCGGAAGGACGACACCTGGATTTCGTCCATCTTCTTTGTCGGTCTGCTTCGTCGGATCATGGTACGGATTCATACGTAAAACATGGACAACGTCTTTCGGTTTTCTTTTTCGGGAAGCAGGATCGAAATCTTAAACTTCATAGATAACGTCGAATAAACGGCACAACACTTGATAGGGATCCAAATACCTCCTTAAGAGCTTCTCTGAAAGACCGACCTTTCGCACTAGGGTATAAACCCATACTAGGTCTCAAGGACTATAAGACACCACTCGGTGCTTAGAGTCATAACGTTATTTTGTGCTCTCAGAGTATGAGTTCTTTCCAGCTGTCCCAACTCTTCTGCTCTGGAATTATTCTTGGCTATGTAATTGCTAGTTGTATTATCAAGCAGAATGGAAACACCGTGTCCAGCGTCTTTTTGACTTCATGCCCATGGAGTAGGTAGAACGGTGTAAATCCTGTTATCTCCTGCTTAGCAGTGTTGTAGGCGAACGTCACAAATGGTAGAATTGCGTCCCAGTTTTTCTGTTCGGTACCACCATACATGGTCAACATATCGACTCGAGTTTTGTTAAGGCGCTCCGTCAACCCATGTCTCTGGGAATGATACGCTATCATCATGCGATGATCGATATTACACAATTCGACGAGAGCCGAAACAAGTCTGGATTGAAAAACGGCACCAAGATCTGTAATAATGACTCGAGGAGCTCCATGTTTTAGAAAAATCTCTTCTATATGGAACTTGGATGATACTTCTTCGGCTTCAGCAGTTGGTAAAACTCTAGTTATCGCATAGCGTGTACAGTATTTGGTGCAGACTGCGATCCATTTATTTCCATGGGCACATTTAGGAAATCTCCAAAGCAGATCTATCCCAACTGGATGAAAAGGTGCGACAGCAGGAGGGATAGAATCCAGGCATGCAGGTGATAATTGTGGAACTGATTTTTTCCTTTGGCATTCTCAGCAGTGCATAACATTTCGAACAACATTTCGGTACATCCCCGGCCAATAAAATCTTTTCCGGATTTTGTTGTACGTTTTTGCAAACCCGAGATGCCCTGCAATAGGAGCGTCGTGAATGTGTTTAAGTATGTCTTCTAGTAAATGTTTGGGAATGACAGGCAATCATGTTTTTCCAGCTGAATCAAAAATCTTTCTGCACAGGACTTCGTCAATTAACTCAAAATTCTTTTTGGTGGATGAGCCGACCTTCGGAAGGATTATTTATGGTATGTTTGGATCTTTCTTCTATTCGACAGCGAGGCCTATATTCGTGGTTACAGCTAAAAATTGATCTCGCGCCTCAGTCTCTTCATCCACTAGATTCCTCGAGAAAGCGTCGGTATCGTTATGCTTCCTACCAGATTTGTATTTCGCTGAAAATTGGTGTTCTTGGAGTCGAAGAGCCCACCTTGCCGGTCTACCTGAAGGATACTTTAGAGTCATAAACCAGCACAAGGAATTGTGATCTGTCCCAACGCTGAAATGTCTTACGAACAGGTATGACCAGAATTTATTGATAGCCCATACGAGGGCAAGGTATTCCCGTTCTGTAGTAAAATAATTTTTTTCGGCCTTTGTCAGGGTTCTAGAGGCGTACGCTATGACTATTTCGACTTCATTCTGAATTTGAACCAGATTTGTTAAAATACCATATCTGATGGCGTCTGTATGATTTTCTGTAAGGCATCTTTCGTCGAATATCCCCAACACCGGATGAGATGTAAGCGCCTTCTTCAGGTTGTCAAAAGCCTCTACCTCTTTAGGACCCCAATAAAACTTCGTATAGCCTTTCAACATCACCTGCAGGGGCTCGGCGAGATAGCAAGAGCCTTTAATGAACCTTCTGAAGTAAGAGCAAAGCCTAGGAAAGCTTCGAACGTCATATAATTTCTGTGGAATAGGAAAATTGGTCACTTCTTTCACTTTGTCAGGATCTGAACGGACACCACTACTGGATACGAGATGGCCTAGTATCTTTTCTTCTTGAGAAGAAAAAGGCACATCTTGGGGTTAAGTATGAGTTCATTTCTTCAATGCATTTCGGAACTGTCCTTAACCGAATAAGGTGGTCTGAGAAAACTACTATGTCGTATAGGTAACACAGACAAAATCCAAACGGCATGAATTTAAATTCTATAAGCCTTCTGGAGTAATAAAAACTGTCTTTTCTCGATCCGCTTCATCCACTTCTATCTGCCAGTAACCAGATCGGAGATCCATGGAAAAAAAGAACTTGGCGCCGTTAAAACAGTTTAGAGTATCGTCAATACGGGGCAGAGGATAAACATTCATCTTCGTAATTCTCTTCAGTTTGCGATATCTCACACAAAAATGCCATCTTCCATTTTTTTAATTGTGAGTAAAACGGGAGATGACCATGGACTCTCAGATGACTGGACAATACCTTGGTCAAGCATTTTCTGAACCTCTTTTCGAATTATGAGTCTTTCAGTCGGTGAAACTCGGTAAGCCCTTTGGTAAATTGGAGCATGGTCACCAGTATTGATCACGTGTTTCACATTTGTCTAATTGTTATATTTTGTAAAGATTCCCGAAAAGGCTTGTAGGAGATCGACTAATTTGTATTTTCTTTCGCTGCTCAACTCAGGGGATTTCCTCATAATCTGTACTGGAATTTGTCGGCTCCTGTAGAGTACTTGAACTTTTTGTTGTGTCCGCAGTCTCGCATATATGCCCGCCATCCAGGAGCTCAGTTCCGCCTACGTACATCCCTTTAGGAATGACTTGATCTTTGTCTTGCATGTTGGCAATCCAAATTTCAATTCGTCTATTATGGTATAATGATACCATAGATGGTATAGCAAAGTTTCTTTCGAGCAGCAAGTGTCTATTGCCGTCCACGATTACGCTTATGTTTATTACGACATCTAGTCCTGGTACTGATATTCTTGTCAATGAGCGTGGTTTAAGCTTGTAGTCCTTCGTGGCATACACCTTCCAAGTGTCTAGTGCTGTGGTTTCTTGGCCACTATCTTCTAACAACAGTTCACTTCAGCCACAGTCTATCACAGCTTGAAAAGCTTCCAAAAAGTCCTGGGGATTATGTCGTGACTACAATGCTGTAGAACGATGAATTCAACAGGCATCTCTCGTCTATTTATTACTACACGCAGAACACATTTTTCCACTGGCCTAACAAAATTGCCTTTATCGACTTTCAGCATAGTGTTCTTGGGGTCAGAAAACATAACTCTCTTTAAGGATCGACGAAACTTATCGGAGAAGACAGAAAATGAGGCTCCAGAATCTACTAGAGCACGGATAGGCTGATTATCTACCAGAATGTGAAGTGGTTACCCGTCATCCTTGCGGACGATGGAGAATTTTCATTACATGCTGCCTCACCTCCTCAAAAGGTAGCTCTGCTTAGTTTTCCTCGTTTCTGCGGCTTGGAGATTGACCTGATCGATGATATGGTGACGGTGATCGGGAACGACGGGTTGGTGATCGGCCTCTAGTAAGACTAGAAAAAGAACGGCATTCCGGGCTTGTCGTCGAAACCCAACGCCAGTGTCATCGAAGTTTTGTCGGCGGGATCGATAATCGTCAAAAACGGCCTTCCTCTCACGGCAATAGCGTACGACGTGTCCAGGGTGTCTACAGTCGAAACACACTGACCTGTCGTCGGTCGTTCTTCATAGATCCGTTTTCCTCGGGTGCGGCGCTGATCTAGGTTTCCTCGTCACAGCGGCTGTATACGTGGGACGTCGTTGGGCGTCTGCAGACTTTGCGACAACTGGCGCTACAGCTCTTTCGACTTCGCCTTGTATGACGGTCTGTAGCGTCTGGGAATAGGGGTCCGGAAACTCGTCGGCTTGATTAACTACTGGATTAACCTCTTTATTACAATTCTGCGGATAAGAGACACTAAATCTGACTCGCCCGCCATGGCTTCTTTTATTAGTATCTTGGTACATATCTTCAGCAACGCCATTCATTAAGTGAGACGATTTCTCATCGTCGACATTGAAGGATTGACTTCTTGATAAAGCCCTAATACACTCTGAATGTAGGACTGCGTACTCTCTCCTGCCCTTTGAACTCTGCATTTCAGTTGCTTTTCGGTCTTTTTTGTGTACTTGTGGCGATCGCTCAAAAGTTCATTTAAACCTTTTTTGAATGCTTCCCAAGAGTCCAAGGTATCTTTATTATTTAGGAAAAAATAGACGTTTGCGAGACACATCATTTTATCCCATTTGTTGAACTTGGCCATCCGATCGTATTCTGCAAGCCATTTTCGAGGGTCGTTTCCAGGCTCCCCACGGAAGGTTGATGGGTTCCTTAGGAGCAAGTAGGTAGAAGTTAACAAGACAGTCTTCGTATCTTCGGGCATTATCTGCTTCTTTCTTATTTCTGGATAGTTAAGACCAAGTTCCTGAGGTAATCCTCTTAAACAGAGATTTCTGCGAACACTGTCAAAGTTACTCACAATTGCAAAATCGGTACCCGTCGCCTCCACCAGATTTGTCACGAAGATTCGAATGAACCCACAATATCGAGAAGTTGCCTACAGCTAGTGGTTATCAGCTTTTATACCCGAACAGAATATTCGAGAAATAACTAATTTACATAATAAAGAAAGATCTAGAATGTTTGAGAACATAAGACAACAATAAATAACATTTTAAAATTAAAAATACATACTTTTTATCAACCGCCACTGCGAGCATCGAACCCACAATCTTTGGGTCTAGATCTCGTGTTTTGACCATTCGGCTCCTGAGCTCGTTTGCAAAGCTACTTTATGCGGCAATATATTACCGTTCATACCAATGAATCGACATTATGTTACTATTTTTGGAGTGCAACGTAGATCAACCTCCTCATGGTGCACTTTAGGCAATGACTAGCATGACGAAATAATCTACATATTTGTATTTCCTTTTACTGTGAGTTTTATTTAATTCTTCTTCAGAAGATGCTTTTTCTCTCAACATGTTTTCACTAGAAGCAATCATAGGTCTTGTTTTGAAAATGTATGCCATATTTATGTTCATTAGTTGCACTCAACGTCCATTACAGTAGGCAAAAATATTACTGCAGTACACAAGTTCTTTTTATATTGATCCTTAAAGTACAATCGTTGCTATTCTGTAACATTGTAAATAGTAATATTTGCTTGTAAAATCTATACTAAATGGTGATACTAAAATTAATTTAGGTTTCGAAGCTTAATTTACTGTTTAATAATAAGATGTGTATGATTATTACTAATATAAAATTTTATTTATATTTTATCTAGATAAATCGGATGTAGCTTTCTCCTAGAGATATATTCAAATTCTTAATGAAAAGTTTATTTCTCTTCAAAGAAAGTAGAAATATAAGAAACTATGAAATCTTTATAAACCATAAAACACTAAGAAATATTATATAGTATAATATATTTTTTGATACTATATACATGATTATTTGTAAGTTAAACTTTATTTTTTTTAATTTAATCCTCTTCCCTACAAATACTTTCAAATTCTTAGCATAAAATTAATTTTGTTCAAAGAAATTAACAATATAAGAAACTATGAAACATTTACAAATCATACAACGCTAAGAAATAATTTTCATAGAATAAAATTTACCTACAATTATATGCTGTATATTACTTTATCTTAAAAAAATCTTTTAAAAATTTTCTTTCTGGAGTGTTAATATTGTATAAATTAATAATTTCATGATCACTAATTTAAATAGATAAAATAAATTTCACTTTACCTTTATTTAAAATTTCTTGTAAGCTACTTACAATGAGTTACGTTGAATTGGGGTCATTTTTAAATATGAAATTAGCATTAATACTATGGCATGATTTCAATTGCAACTGTTTTCTTATTTTTGAACAATCTTTTTGAAGTTTAATAAGATACGCCTGAGGACATGGTCTCAAATCTCACAAGGTTTGGTTGTCTTCATGAAATAAGCCAGTATTTCGTTTGGTAATGAATTATGTCTCTAATGTCCATCATAGAAGCTTTCCGCGTTCAGTAATAAATAATATGTATTATCTATTTTCTTCATGTCTTAGTATCTGTTCCTCATCTGTACTTTGAATGAAATATTTCTTATTGGGACATTAGTTAAAAAAGCAGGAATATAATAATAATTACATGATAATACAAAGGGAATATTAGAATAGGGGGCTTGATAAGAACGTTTCGGTCATTGTTTTGTTTTCTCAGGGCCTCGGAGAAGGAGGATATGCTCTCTTCAGCAGGGCTCAAGTTTCCAGAACACCCCTCCCCGAAATAAGGGAGGAATCTGCAAGCGGGCAGCGGAGTGCAGAGAGTTCGAGAGTCGAGATAGAGCCGGTGGACGAGAAACATCTCTCTGTGCTGATGTGATTAAAGACGACTCTCGGTTTCTAAAATTCTGGCTAAGACTGGCTCTAAGACTCACTATGATATTTGATTTTCTTTAATTTTGTTTTAATGTTATGTAAATAAATTTTGTTTTGTCCGTCCAAGTTTCCTGAGAAATTATATTTAAGTACATGCATCCCAACGACAGGTCACGAACATACCTGCCCCAGTAAAGTAGGCGGGCAGGTCCGACGCTAACGTAGCACACCTAGAAAGAGGGTGTGTTACATAATTCATATATTTTAATTATACATTTATTTCTTTCATTACATTAATCATTTATTACTTTATAATAATTATAATATTACTTGGAACCAGAAGAAAAAGTGTAAGTAAAATTAATTATATTAAATATAAATAATAAATGTATATATAAATGTAATGTAATTGCATTTTTTAATTAACAATTTTGAAACAAACATTCTTCTTAGACAGTTACGTTTATCAAAGGGCAACTTATAGAATAAACACTGAAATGAAAAATTGAAGAAAAAAATTATGAATGTTTAAAAGTATTAAAAATAGGAATTTTAATAAAATTTTCTTAATTTAAATTAAAAAAAAATGACACAAAAATTAACGTTTTGAAAAAAATCTAGAAAAAGTTAAATATGTAAAAGATGAATAAAATTTAGTTTTAAATTTCATAAAGCTTAATAGTATAGAAGTTAGAGTATAGTTTACATATTCCTACATGAATATTCAAACATTGAATATTAAAAAAACATTACTAGTAAAAATAATATTTCAATATAACATTTCTTTTCCACT
>CM063508.1:14152025-14234525 GCA_032207245.1 Pardosa pseudoannulata | reverse complement strand
ATAAAGACGGCCTTCACTGCCTTTGCGGCCTTTGTTGATTCCGAAAAAGAAAGGGAGAGCTTGCTTTCGTCAATTCTCAGATAAGCTTGCCGATTTTGGATATGAAGTAAACCTCTCTTGTATTGTAGCTATATTTTTGTGGAACGTGTGAAAACTAATTTTATTGTTAATTGTGAATATTTTATCTTCCAACGGTGAGTAAGAAAAGGGAGATAGATCGTGAGATTTAAGTGTTACAGGATCGCTGGGAAATCCAGTACTTCGTAGCGAATTGAAATGACAAACTCCAGTGCTTGATTTGTATGCAAGTTGTGGCTCTGTACAAAAAACTTTACGCGGGTCTTCACGAAGGGAGACACAGTAAATAACAAGGAAAATCAAGATCTTTGATAATTTCAGAACTGAAATCAAAACCGTAAAAACAAACTGGGATATTTACTCAAGTAAAATCTTATCAGTACAATGCTTTGCATGCTTCGTATGCAGTTTCACTTGATCTTGCTAAAGCAAAAAAACATTGCACTGATAAAAAAATGTGCTGTAGAAATGGCAAAATATTTGGTGATAGCAAAATGGCTAAGCATTTTGATTCAGATCCAGCTTCTCATCAGACCATCCGATGAAGAGTTGACGAAATAGGTGACCAAATACAACAGAAATTGTCCTGCGAGATTGAAAAATGCTGCTATTTCTCCTTGTATATCGACGAGAGTACAGACCACTCGGACGTTAGTTAACTCTTGATTACTACTAAAGGACTACTAAAGGTGACTTTGAGATCAAAGAGTAGAGCGTTACCATGTATTCTCTTCACTCCACAACAAAGGGTAGAGACATATTTGAAGCATTGATGAAAGCTGTCTACAGTGCCGGGGATTTTGAAAAGTGTCCCGTCCTACCTACAGACGGTGCAAAGGCAATGGCAATATCAAAGATTGGATGTTTGACAGAAAATGGGATGAAATACCCTGCACTTCATTGTATCATTCATCAGCATGCTGTATGCGAAAAATTGGTAAAGCAAATTGAACACTCAAAAAAATTTAAAAGTCATCAACATGATCAGAGTGGGCAACAGGGCTCATATGCATTCGCAGTTCCGTAACTTTTTCGAGAAAATTGAAGCAGAACACGGAGACGTAGTTATGTACAATGAAGTTAGGTGGTTTAGTTCCGGAAAATGCCTCAAGAGATTTTTCGAGATGAGAAAATAAATACCTCTTTTCTTTCACCAGTTTTCTCCATCAAAAAACCTTGAAAAGGACTGTTAAGCATTGATTTTTCACGTCACCTATCATTTCTAACTGATATTACTGGCCACCTTAATGATGTGTACTTAAAACTGCAAGGAAGGGGCCAACTGGTGTCTGACCTAATGGCACACATTAATGGGTTTACAAACAAGCTGAAAATTTTCCATGAAACTTTGGGAAAAATAACTTATCTCACTTTGCCAGCTGCAGTCGTTTGTCTTCAGAGTGTAAGCAAGTGATGGAATTTTCTGAATTTTGCCCTGAGTTGCAAACTATTATTGATGAATTTAACATTAGATTTTCAGATTTTGAGAGCATAAAGAATGACGTGGCTCTATTTAGTAACCCAGTCACAGCAAGAATTGAAGAACTACCGTCCAACCTACTATTAGAGCTCTGTGTTCTCCAGGATGACCCGTTCTTTCAAACAAGAACCAAAAGAGGGCCCGAGTTCTTCAAGTTGCTTCCAACCGAACGGTTTCCAAATCTTCGTGACTTAGGAATGAAAATAACTTCATGTTTAGGAGCACATATTTATTCGAAAGTGCTTTTTCGGAAGTTTATCAAGAATTGTCACAGGAGCTATCTCTCAGTGAGTTCATTGTTAGACCTTCAAAGACAAACGACAAACTTCGATGTTGATATTCCTGCCCTTGTAAAGAAGGCTGATAGGCCTCTGTTTTCCCAATAAATGTAAGCAAACTGCTTAATCCTTCTGTTTCATTGTTTTATAATTAATAATTCAACTAATCATTTTTATAGAATTAAGAGGTTATTGTTAAAATTTTTCAAACTGTGGCCCTCAAGGTGATCAGTGAACGGAATTCTGGCTGGTGCTCTCTTTGCCGTTGGACAGCCCTGATCTAAAAAATAGTAATAGAGCAAACATAAAATAGTAAAATACCAATGAAGCAAGAGATTGTTCACTCAATTATAACATACGCGCTGTTAATCCGAATTTCATGGCCGGCATGTATAATGTGTGCAGACTTTTGGAATGAGCATTAAGCAGTAGGTTTCATTTTAGCTAGACTTCATGCTGCCTTGGAAAAAAATAAGGATGTTATTCATATTATAACACGTTAAATCGATTATTTATTTTCATTCACATACTTGTCATTTATTCATTGAAATAACATTGAAAAATATTTATCAACAGCTACTTTGCCTATTTTTCAGATGAATATTTTTATAATGTTACCTATATCTCTTATAATATCCTAAAATAAAAATGTGACATCCAAAGCAGATACATTTCTTTTAGTTTAGTTCCAATCTACAAATCACTATAATATTTTACCCCTTTTCTCTAAGTGTAGAAATTAAAGCAGTATTTACAAAGGAAAATTCCTCGTGGCATAATGTAAAAAATCTCAGTATCATTCTGTAACATGGTGTTATCACTACTTTTTCTTGAAGACACATTTTATTGCTAAGTGCACCTTTCATATATCTCTATGATGTGCACATTTATTTAAATGTACGTGATAATTTTTCGCCAGACAGAATGTATGGTCTCTTCACAGCCGATATCCTGTTTCTGACATTTTCATGTTATCCGGGCTTAAAATTTATCGCAGTGTATTAAACGCTATTGAAGCTTTCTCAGTGTTTCCACGTTATTTACTGGATGAAAAGAAAGATGTTAAAGCCATGAGTTACGTGTCCACGAAGAAATCAACTTTATTGTCTGGAAAGTAGCAAATCTATTTTTCATGTTATTCTAGAGTTAGCAAATATACTTTATTCAGGTTAAAACGATTGTATTAAAACTGGATAACAATAGACAGTTGTACCAGTGTGAAATTTGTATAAATGCTAAAGCTATCCAGTCAAAATATTTTTTTTTAATCTTTTCAGTATAAATTATATTTTTATAGAAAACATATATGTTAATTTTACTTTCAAATTGTGCTGAAATACTTTTGCTAATAAAAAGTAATATCTTAAACATTTAACAATAAATTTACTTATACAAGATAACGAAAATTTTGCCAAATGTTTAAAATCATTAAATATTTTAATCCATGCAATCAATAAATTTTCTTTCACTTATGTTTAAGAAATTTTATGTGTAGTAACTTAATATGGGAAATAGGAATATAGCTGTACTTATAAGTTTATATATGTTTATATAAGTTTATATTAGTTGATAGTTTCAAACTCGGAGAGTATATCTTTATGTTTATCTAGTATATATCTATTTATATACATATATTTGTGTGACTGTGGAAATATTTAATCATTCGTTTTTTAATATTTGTGCACACGTAATAAAAAATAGTGGCATGTGTAACAAAATTAGAATAACATAAAAACGTAAGTTCCAATCATCATAACATCAGTTTACATCAATAATAATACTCAAATATATTTCATATATATTATTCATCTACTTACTTGACAAATATTTTAAATGATAGAAATAAGAAAATTATTCACAATCAAACGCAGAGTGACACAAAGCTGGTAAGACAAGTTGCAGAGCTCTGGAAATAGCCTCTGATATGCTTCTAATAGACAGCGTTCACTAACAACACCTAACAGGCAAATAACGAGTATTTGCCAAGAATCATATCAACTGTTAATCATTTGTACTTGTATATATAAGCCGAAGATTTTTAAAATAAATTATATTTTTTATTAAAAATTGCTATCTCAATATATAATAACAGAAATAAAACTCAGCAATTCCGTCTCAGAAAGCTGACTTATGCTTTTAAACACAGAAGTATTAATTATCAATTAACATAAAAAATATAAATTCTTTCACAGCCATTGTTAAAACAATTAATGACACAATCCATTGGGGGAAATTATCTGAAAACTGAGCTGAAGTACGAGGCTCTGCCTTCTTGGTAGAGGTAGGATTTCATGTTTTATATAAATTTGAGTATTTTTATTTTAGGTAAATGAAGAAAAAGCACACAAAGTCTAATAAAACTGTATTTTTTTAATTATAATATTTAATTTTAATGCATAACCCAAGGTGTTTTACGACTGTCTGTCTGAATAGTAGACAAAATATAATCTGTCACTTAAACACCTGTGCAAATGGTATTGTCTTCCACTCGACTGGGAGTAGACATACAAGTTCCTTCACAGATTTTGAACGGTTAGTGCACCCCTTAATTCGGCTATTCAACTCACCCTAGAGGTTCTTGATAGATTTCAGGTCTGGGCTCTGGGCAGACCAGTTCATTCGATGAACTACATTGGCATCATACCAAGCCTTGGTTAACCTCGAAACATGACAACTGGTATTGTCGTCCTGAAAGTAACAGGGTTCCAACTCGTAAAACTGGCACAACGTTGGAAGCACATTGTCATTCAAAATAGTGCAGTAGGCATCGACGTTGAGCTTACCATGAATGGCGAGCAAGGGTAAAAGTCCATACCAGGAGAAAAAACCCCAGACCATAATTCCACCTCAGTCGAACTTGACTGTTGGGACAATGCGTTCTGGCAGTAGACGTTCTTCAGGCAGACGCCAGACCCAGACCCTGCCATTCGAACGGTAAAGGGTGAACCTTGATTCGTCGCTCCAAAGAACCTGTTTCCACTGATCTACGGTCCAATTTCGATGTGCTTTGCACCACGTTAACCGATCAGCGTGGTTGGACTTTTTGATCAAAAGCTTCTGGGCAGCAGCACGACCATGAAAACCAAACAGATGTGCCTCCTTACGGATGGTATTCATTAAAACAATACTCTCGGATGCCTGTTGAAACTCCTCGCGGATTATAGACATCGGTTGGGTACGGTTGTTCCGATTTTCTCTGGGCAGCACTCGTCGGTCTCTATCTCCCAATTTCGTTGGTCTACCGACTCAGGGCACATTCCGACAATCACCGCTCACTTTCCAGTTCTTAATCACATAGGCCACTGTCGATTTTGGGTACTTGAGATCGGTAGGTATGTCCCGTAAGGATCGGCCTCGTTCGTGATACCCGATAATTATATCTTACTTTAAATCATAGAGCAACGAACTGCGTGGCATCTTGCGTGCGACTAATGCCGATGCAGTTTCCTACACGATGTATACCGGTGAAGGCCGTGACGTACATCAGGACCGCAGATATCGTCCTTTGTATAGGTGTCCAAATACTTATTGGTAGATAGTGTATATATATATATATATATATATATATATATATATATATATATATATATATATATATATATATATATATATATATATATATATACTAGTATAAAATTGCAGCTGTAAAATTTTGAAACATCCACTATCTGTACACTGAAATATTTATTATTGCTTGCTGGACTGTAATACATTTTATAACAAAATTTCTTTTGATTTAAATTTTAAAACAGTTAAAAGTTTAAAAATATATTAATATTTCAGTTTTATTAGTCACAGTATATAAAGGTTGTACACAAGATTTGATAAAACGCTGCATCTTTCAGTTTACTAACTTCATACAAAATAACCGAAAATATTCGTTTAAATTACATTACATTACTTTAGATATAACTTACATGTGCAACCTATCTCAATCAAAATATTTGCGAACTTTACGACCGTTAATATAAACTAAGTATTATTTATAGTAAATCGAATTTCACGTTATAGACATCAGGAAATGCAAACTAATACGCTTTGGAATTGGAGTAATTTTAGATGCAATGTTTGCAAATTCATTCATATTTCTTACTTGTGTATGTATAGAGTTACGAATTATATAGTCTATAAATTAATATTTTTTCATTAAAATGTATAAAAAACTTATTAGTTTAAGAAACCAAAACTTATTTGTTAAATTTTCGTAATACAATCTGTATTTCATGGTTCATTAATTGCAATAAATGTAATATTTACTCGATTGCAAATGTAAATAGTGTATTTCAATCATAGCTCCTAATTTTAAAGTTGTCTAAAAATAATTAGATGTAATATAAATCAAATAAATATGGATCCTATATTACCAATAAATTATAATTAAATAACGTAAATCAATGCGTCATGGTAATCAATGCGTACTTGTGTATAACGATCATTTTTTTTCTTAGCAAGAAAATGGAGAAAGGAAAAGATTATAAAATTCACATAGAATTTTAATAAAAGTTTCATATCAAAAACTATTTGCAGCAAAATATAAAAACATTCAAACTTCAACTCTGTTTCAGATAACAGTAATTTTATTTTATTTTTCCAAGTAAACCGAATGAAATAACCAACAGGCAGGGTGATACTCATCGGTACCTCAGTTTTAAGGGTTTTCGTACCATTGATAACGTTGATCTTTGTATCAGTTCCGAATCTGGTTTAAACAATAGGTCCCTATCTTATGTTCTAGTGTTAGAAAACACTAGACCGTAGCACGCAAAACCAATTTTAATGAGAACTAAGTACAAAGTGTAGAATTTAAGTTTTTAGATTTACTAGATCGGATATATAATTTTGAATGCACTGATTTCATTTTGTTTAAAAAAAAGGGGGGGGGGTCTGCTAAGTTAAATTTGTAAACGTACTTATGGATGTAAAACAGAGACAAGTCTAATTATTTTAGGCATTGAAAAAATGGTGTATCCGTTATATTTTCTGTAATGTTTTTCATTTAGATTGAACTGTATATGATATCGTATGCCTTGCAGAAAAACTTCATTAGAAATAAATTAGAAAAATAACTGTATTACATAATTTTAATTTTCTAACTGTGCCCTTATATGATTTACAATAAATCTCTTATCAAGACTTCTTCGTTAATAAACTTAATCATTCTATGGGATTCAAAATTATTGCACATCACTAACGAAACCCCAATATTTATAGCCATGTAAATAGTATATATCATTTCTCTTAAATAAATGTATATCCATTAGTACATACGATCCTGAAAGAGAATAATTTAAAAAACACATGAAACATTATGCAGTCAATCTTATTGCTCTTATTCCGGATATAAACACATTTTACAAATGTTTAAGCTTGTCATTTACATATAATATAGATATAATGTTTATAGTAGTTAATATAAATTCAAATTTTGTACGAAGTGTTAGTGTAGTTTTATATGAGAATTTATTGATATTACATACTTTTTTAAGTCAATTAATGTCAGATAAAAATGATCAGCCACACTTTTTATCTCACTAAAATTACTTTAAAAAGATTGCTGAAAAATATATTTCGTGTAATAGAATACGATAAAAATAATTATAATATGGTCTCTTGTTTTAAATCTGTCAATAAAACAGCTTTTATTACACAGATTAATGAAACTGTATTTTTAGTCATTTTGTGATTATTATCTGCTAAAAGAAACAATATTTTACTGTGAAAATTGAAATATTGTACTATCTATATATAATAAATATTTGTAAAAATTAATTTTTAACTATAAAAAATATTTTTCATCCACTGCTGCAAAGTATAATCAGATTACAATTATTTTATTTATTTATTGAAATATATATTTTTTGTGCATAACATATCACTTATGAAAAAATTAATACTACAAAGAAGAAACGAAGTAATATAAGAACATATAACTCATCTGCACAAAAAGTTTATTTTATTAAATTCATTTTGATTTGATTTATAATTGAGATACCATTTTTATGCTCAGCTTATTGCTTATGAAAAGATTAAATATTACGGGAATGAAAATAATCTTTGAACTAATGTAGCATTATCAGGAACATATATAACTCATCTGCGCACAATATATATTTTATTGAATCCAATCTGAATTCGATGTTATTTTTATGCTAAATAAGTTATATGTGCTTTTTGTATTTTTTGGTGGCAAGAAATTAAATCCCTTTATTTTTCGTCTTTCACACTTTATTGCTTCAGTTATAAGATTTTAACGTGTTGTCATCAAATAATAAATATTTTTTAACAGCTATATATGAGTTAATATTTAAATATTAACTTTTAATTATAAAAGTTTTTCCATATACTTCTAAAACGTATTATAAAATTATAATTATTTGATTATAAATTCAGATCTATTTTTTATTGAGTATATCACTTCTGAAAAGATTTAATTTTGCGTAGATGAAAATAATTATTAACACATATGTAGAAAAATCATATTTTATTAAATTCATTATGAATTCCGTGTTATTTTCATGCTAAGTAAATTATGTATGATTTTTCTGTTTATCAATGGCAGGAAAGTAAATCATTTTGTTTTTTCATCTTTCACATTTTATTGTTTCAGTAATAAGGATTTAATGAATTGTCATCAAGTAATAAATATTTTAGAGCAAAAACTATATATTTGCTTGCGAATTTTTTCCTCATAAATGAGAAATCTTAATAAAACTCCACTCATTTATTCAAGAATTCAGAGACACAGATTACTCTAAAAAAAAAGACGTAAATACTTCGTTTAGGAATATAGAAACACAATTAAACGTACACGAATTAAAACAACATAATCGTCTAATGCACTCTTGGGCGGAATCCAAAAGAGATTACTTACTACTACCCCATGAGTCCTTTTGCAGGAAGCATTATAAATGAATTCAGTTTTTAAGCACAAGAAAAAGAATAGAAAAACAAGGAAGGTTGATAACGATATCCAAATCTAAAGGGAAATTAAATTAACAATGCCGTCGTTTTGTAAGAGAACTGTCTTTGCATATGTTTACACGATATTTAATTTAATAAATATTAAAACCTAAGAAATTAATTATAGTTTTTAATACTATTTATTAATGATTATTTTTTCAAAAACACAGTAATTGATATCTTATTATGATGGATGCAGATATACCAGTACTAAATTCAAAGCTGATGTAAAAATCTTAGACGGATGAATTAATATTCAAAATTAAAAGAAAAGTAACATTTATTAGAAGAAAATAAAAGAATAATATAAGAAAAAGTAGCTATATTTATAAATGTAATAATAAATTTTATTATAAAATAGATATTTTTACTATTGTATGATTATAATTTAAAAGGGAGTGTTGGAATGTAAGATAATGAAACATATATAATGGCCAATAATGCGAGGTTTTTCGTTTCTTTGTACGTTTATTCTGAAAAAGCTATTAACGAATATATGATAAGAACACATATATAATGACTCCCAACACGAGGTTTTTAGTCTTTTATTTTCATTATTTATTTCATAAAAACATTACTTAACATGTCAAAGATTTTCTTATAAAGTAATGGGTTTGGTTTAAAATATATAGCCTTTTAAAGAGTGTATTTGTAAAGGCAAAACGTTACAAAAAAAAAATTCTTTTTTATTATGTGTTCACAGAGATCGGTGAATAAAACAATAAATTTGAAGAATATCAACTCATTTGAAGACAAATTTGGCGAGTTTAGTGTAAAAATTTCTGATGTACCAAAAAAAATTGGAGAGGACTGTTGAAGAAGCATTTTTAAGATTGTACTACAGTTATGCAAAACATGTAAAAAGTATTCACATTTCAGTTCAAATCAGGACATATCCAACTAAGATTCCGAATGCCTCTAAATATAATGCAAGTTGCAGTGAGAAATAAACGATGAATATTCACATTAAAATTGAGTAGTTATATATAAGATTGTAGGTCTATCTATAATTGTTTAGATAGATCTCCTCACATTTGTATAATATACTTTTTTAAAATTTGCATGCGTTTTGTTTATTATTATTCCCTTTCTTGTCTGATTTTACTTTTGTAGCATCTTCAAGGCATACCGTAATTACAGTTAAAAAGTTAAGGAAAAATCTTTTATATTACATGTCTTAATAAAATCTTAAGTTATCAGTGTTAATAAGAAAGAGCTTATGTTTTAAGTACATCTGAATATGATTTAAAATAATATAGCATTTTACATGTTAAACTTAAAAATAAAATTAAAAATATAAATTTCTTATTAAAATTTTCAGCATAAATTCGAAAAATTTAAAATGAGATATCAAAGTTCGCATGGATGTTTAGGTTCTAGTTGAATATTAACTGTTGTCAAAAAATGTGCCATAACATTGCGAAGTCTAAAGAACAGTTTAACAGTCTTTAATTCTTTTCCTGAATAGTAAATGTTTATTTAAGTACACATAAGTGTAAATTAATACAATCATAAAGTATTTCTTATTATTGTATGTCACAATATTTGACCCTTTAAACAAAATATTATATGGAAACTTTTGTTAGAAATATGAACAATGTTTTAAAGAAATCTGTTAATTGCTGTTAATAACGCTATATTTGTTAGTACCTCAATGATAAAAATTGTATTTAAATGTAAATGTCAAATTTTCTTGTCATTCATATACAAATATATTTACGATGGCTTGTTTCAATGTTTTTTAAAAAAAGATATTCTAAAGGAAAAATTAATTACTGCATGGAATTATCATTTGTATATTATCAGTTTTAATAAGTGTAATGTATTGCTGTCGAACGAAGATGGATTATGTAGGCACTAATTGTTAATACTTCACTTCAAGGAATCGAATAGTGTTTTGTGCATAAATGTTCAAATAGAGCATAAATGTTCTGATTTAATTAGTAATCTTTATTCAAGAAATCTACCATCCTAACCATAAAGTATTTACATGAGATTATTTAATTAAATTAAAAATTTATTTTATTCTTTTTATTTACCAATTTTACTCTTATTTATAGGAATAAGACTTTTCATTTTTTTAAGTAAATTAAATTATTCCTACATTATCTCATTGTCTGTTTTTATATTGCATATAGCACATTAATATCAACCTTATGTAATTTTATTTATTATTATTTGAAATAACGTGATTTGATTCTAAGGAAAGTATTAATAGAACAAACCCAACAAATTGTATTTTAATACTTAGATGTAATTTGGAATAACATTTTCTATAAATTCACCAAATTTGAGCGATAAAAGTCAATTTAATTTCTTGAAAAGTATTGGATAATTAAACAGGTACCTTAATTTTGTTTATTTTAAAATTTTAATTATTCTATATAAAACGAAAAATGCGTTTTGGAATACGAAGCCCAATCAAAGTACTTTAAATTGTCGACTTATTGTTAAAACAATGTTTTTTTTCGATATGCACATTCTAAAATCTTAATGAGGATGAGAATAATTTAAAAACTTTCGGAGTTCGAAAACTTTAATTATTTCTTCCACCTTATAGGAAACGATGAGTGCTATTTTTTCCCACGAAAGTTTCTAAGCGCTGCAATTATTATTCTTGAAAAACGATTTCAAACTCAGGAAAATTACGCCATTTCTTTCTTAAACGGAAATCCAAATTACAGGAGAAACTTTTATTGAAATGTAAGAGTAAATTGGAAAAACAGCATCTCAATTTTTAACAATTCTCAAGAGGGTCATGGTTTTCATTAATTCGGCAATCAAATTTGAAATATGTCATCAAAAGTTTTACTTTTGCGTAGAAAGTATTTTTGAAGCAATTAAAGTTATAATTGTTTTGCATAAGTTTTAATTTTGTTTAGATGGTCAAGTATAATTAGTAATTTACAGATTTACTTTTAGAAATTTTTGTTAAAATTAATTAATGAAACTGGATTTCTTGTGTTTCTTTTCACGCAGTATAACGTTATGACGTAAATCTTATGCGAATTTTCTTAAGTACCTATTAACAGATAAGACCTTGTGATGCTGAAATAAGAAAAACTACATTTGAATTAATAAAACTTAAACTAACTTCAACAAACTTTTTAAAGAAAATATTTTGCAACTGAATTAGTGATTGATGTTTGAATTTTTTAATACTTTTTAAGTCTATGAAGTTATAATCAACTTTTAAATTTTGACATAAATTGAGAAAGAAATAACTGAAAAAATATTCTTGAAATTAAAAAAATTCTTAAAATTCAATCTCATTTAAAGTACGATGGT
Source organism: Pardosa pseudoannulata (assembly GCA_032207245.1). NCBI lineage: Eukaryota > Metazoa > Arthropoda > Arachnida > Araneae > Lycosidae > Pardosa > Pardosa pseudoannulata. Next base: position 14,222,441 of record CM063508.1, on the reverse strand, counting down.
CGAATGGTTAGTGCGCTGATATTCGAATCCCACTACGGCATGGATGTCCATAGCCTTTCGGAATCGCCTTGAAAGTTTTGGCCCAGTCTCATTAGCCGTCCAGTCTCATTAGTCTCATTAGTCTCATTCGGTCTCATAAGTAGATCTTAGCACCCCAAACCAAATGAAAACATCAAAACAAATATTGCTTTTCAAAAGATTTATTATGTATGTACTTTCTCTTATTATGAAACATTGGTCATGAATAAAAAGGAAAGGGAAGCTCTTGAAACTTTTTTTTTGAAAATTGATTGAGGAAATTTGTTATAGAAGATATAGCTGAAAACACTGTTATGTATTTATAAATTCAGATATAATATCCATTAAAATTAACAGAAGATCACCTGTTCTGATTGGAAGATGTCAAGAAAAAGCATTAAAAACTACAAAAAGACAGAAATATTATTTTTTCTTTCCTGGTCTATGGGTTATCTTCCTAGAGGCAGTCCCAAACTTACATGAACTGTATCCCTAAAAAAAAAAAGACATAGAGATTTAAAGATAAAAAGTTGAGGAATGTAAATATTGTGAATTGGAGAATTTTTTTATAAGCCTAGGGATTACAGGGAGTTTAGAACCACTGAAGGAGTAGAGCTGTTAAAAAATAATGTAGCTATTAACAAATAAGCATGCATAGTGCTCCTTTTCAAGAGACCAAAGAAATATACCGTATAAACAGAAACGTCGTACACGTTAGAGATTACCACATTAATTTTATTTAATCTTGGAAAAACTGAAATAGGTCTATGTGTAGTATCAATAAATGAAAAATGGACTCAGTTTTAAGTTAGTAATTTGAAAAATTTGAAAATTTAATAATTTATAACTAAAAATGTAAAAGTGTGAGAAATTCTTTGTGAAATATTATTTTTTTACTTACACATATTTAAATGATCATTAATAACAGTACAAATTAAAAGAAATTGTACTCCTCACTTTTCATTTCTTCACACAAACAAAAATACATCTCTTTATTAATATATTTATTCTCAAGAATATATAATTTTAAAAAAGGATCATCGATGTCTGATATTATCTTTAAAATCCTATATAATACTTAGTTCATTTCATCCAAATATAGTAGTAATTCATATAAAATTGCATTTCTTAACCCCCAAAAGTGCTGTAAAGTTTAAATAGACATATAATCATTAAAATGAAAGAAATTTAACATTATTTCTTAATAGGATTTGTCGAAACCAGAACACAGGGATGCATAACTTAGAGAGTTGCATAAAGGAGAAGTAAATAAGTGATTCAAGTAATAAGTAAGAAATAATATGTACCAGCAAGACTGGGATTTTTGCACAACCAGATTCGAATTTTTAAAAAATACTCTACAGAAAAACTAAAGAATATGTATGGATCCAGTTTGTGAAAAAAACCTTTATTCGTAATATGAGAATATCAGTACTTGTGAAGAATTCTTTTATAACTCCAGATCTGACTTCTTTAGATGTATTAACGTGGAGTCATATATATATACATACCCCACTATCATCTAGAACCCCGACCATTCTTAATTTTTACTGTAATATACATACCTACAAATTTATATACATATATATACCTGAATATATGTGCTATATCAAAAATTAGTGTCTTTAAATTTCATAACGTTCCCAGTCACCCGAATAAGTCAAGAATATGTATTATTCATATTGTCATTCTTTCCATATTTCCCAAAATTATGGATATATATTCTTTTTTTTATTATATATATAAATATATATTTATATATACCTAATTTCCCAGCCCCAAAATGTGTTACTAAAAGAAGTGTCTTCGATTACAAATTTCCATTTCCCAAATCTTTCTCTGCAATATTTTTTGTTCACCGAATTCTGCCGCTGTCACTGAAAATGGCTAAATTTTTCCATCTAATCTACGGTACTTTTTATTATTAAATTAATCTGTCTAATAGAAAAATTGTAAATTGTTGCCTGTTGCAGCACATGTTTCTATGATCTTTCTAGCAGCTCTTGAATAAAATTTAAGTTCCACCCTGATTTCTGCAGTTCTCCTTCAATGTTGCCCGAATATATATTATTCCCTATACATATACTTCCCTATTCTAGCTTTGTAGGCTTCTCTTTGCCCAGAAGTCAGGGCAAATATATAAAATTAGGGCTTATATCAATGTGACCGGTGGATTAGTTATCGCCGACTACAGATATATATATATATATATATATATATATATATATATATATATATATATATATATATATATATATATATATATATATATACATATATATATATATATATATATATATATATATATATATATATATATATATATATATATATATATATATATATATATATATATATATATATATATATATATATATATATATATATATATATATATATATATATATATATATATATATATATATATATATATATATATATATATATATATATATATATATATATATATATATATATATATATACATTATAGAGCATATAACGTATGCGAAATAAAATTAGACCGATATTGGGTAATACCGTCTTTTTCCTATTGTTTTGTATTGATTTATAAGAAGATCAAAACAATTATTCCAAACTGAATCAAATTACTTTTTATAAAAAATTCAAATTTTGTTCTGTGTCACCGGAAAACGATTTATAAATTAGATTTTCTGTTAGTGATGAAATTTAAAAAGAAGCACTACATGAATAGATTGCTTTTCCCATCTGTTTTCTTTCATTGAAATCTAAAACAATATTTTTGTTTCTTCTTATTTCATTTCTTTTCGAATACCCAAAAATGATTTAAATCATTCGACCGGAAATTATTCTAGATTCAAAGCATCATCGAATTATTCCTGGGAATTTTTTTACATGCTTTCTTTTATTTTAATGTCGAAAAAGTAAGGAAAAGTAAGATTTATTTTGTTTATTGCTATCTATTTGTTAGCATCGAAAAGGAACAAATAACTGATAATTAAATATTTAGTTAAAAGGAATTAAAGTAATATTGAATTTACTAAAGTATTAGGTTATTAAATATTTATCAATATCATCTTTTAATTTTTTTAATATTAAATTTTAATGGGAATTAAAATTTTATTTTTATTTCTTTGTAAAAATTAAATATTGGGATATCAAAATTAATAATTAATTTGTCCATGAATGCATATTCTTTTGACAAATTTCGGTTTACGTCTGTCTCATACTTACAAGGAAATTTTAATTTTAAAATTTTTAAATGTAAATATTGACCATAATTGAATTCATATTCTTTGGTGATATCTGTACATACGAAGGTACGTATGTATCTTGCAAATTTAAAAAACCATTAACTTTTGAAAGGTGAAATATAAAATTTCAACTTTCAAAAGCTAATGGTTTTTTAGGATTTCTGGAAGATCTATTTGTTTACAGCTTTTTGTGCTTGTAATATCGGCTGTATATAACGAAATATATATATGTAATCTAAAGGCATAACTGGAAAACATTTACCACAAAATGGTAAAGTTTAGATCTGTTGTAACATCCCTTACATTTTTTATTGTAATCTGAAATCCCTATAACTACAAAACATAGCATAAAATCGATAAACTCTACCGGTATACAATAAATGGAGAAGGAAGATCGTACTCTCCTGCAAATGAAACAATATAGTCTTAAAATCTATTTTCAAGTAAAAATGAAAGAAATCATTTGCAGACTATAACGTATGGAGATTTTTTTGAATATTTATTGTTTTATTACTTGCTGATTAAAAATCGAAAAGTTATAAAAATCGGAAAAAAAAATTCGGTTTATAAACTTAACACCTATGTAAGAAAAATGATTTTAATTCAACTCATGATAACATTGCCAATTATTACTAGTTATCAACACTTATTCAGACATCATTGTGATCTTGAAAAGTAGGTAAGTAAGTGGAATCCAATAGGAAATTCGTTAAAGTGGAACACAGCAAATTTGTAGTGATATTTTTTAAGTTATTCCTGCTTCGGCGATGTATCTCCTTACCTTGCAAACTATTAACCCCTTAGGAGTTTCATTCTTCTCTCGAATTCGATTTTAAAATATCACATTTTTTATTGCATATTTCTGTTCATGTTGAGTTTTTGTAAGCTAGAAAATATTATTGAAAGTAATATTTCTAATTGTTTTAAACACATATAACAACTTTTTATAAGAAATTTTAAAAAAAGGGAAGCTACATTTACCAGAAAGGGAAATTACTTTTAAAGTTTTGAATATAAAATTACAAATATTTTTGAGTACAATTACTACACAATTATTTTCGAATGCTAATGCTACAAGTACAGTTATTAAACCTGTTTTTTTTTAAAGATCAGATTTAGTGTGATAAATCGTGAAAGCCATAGTCCATCAAGAGCCATAGTCCAATGTCACAGTCAGGACCAAAATACCTAGTCTTTTCTAATTCATCTGTGGCTGTCATTTTTCTTCAGTGAACACACATAGCACTAGTTTGCAGGCCTTAGTTTTATGCCTTTATGAGAAATTGTTTCTAAAAAATCTCTTTTGGCCAGTCTTCCAAATACTCAAACCAAAAATTCTAAAAGATCACGGTGTTATGCAAAACATATCAGAAAGCCCACGCTTTTAAAGCAAACTGAATATACTTCGAAAACTAAGATCTTGTGGATATCTATACGACTAATTTAATACTAAAAATACAAAAGTTACTGCTAAAACAGTGAGAAGGACAAATAAATTAGTTTGCACGTACGCCTTACGGACAAATCATTAAAGACACGATACAGCGCCCGCACGGCGTACGTGCAAATCACTCAAGGGGTTAACAGCAATATTCTATAAAAATTAATGCGGGAATTTTCAAGTGCATTTTCATCGCTGCATCAAACAGTGTCAGACTGCGAATCTAAAATTTCACAGAGTGTGGATCAAAAGAAGTGATCCTACACTAAACATTGAAAATTTATACCAACCAATGAAGGAATAAACACAATCATATAGATTGAATATTCATTAACTGGAATCAAGATGTCAATATAAAGGTGATAAATACTCTCTGTCGGAGACTATGGTCACAAGCTAAAGTAAAATGGAACTTTGATAAAAGATCAAAGTTTGTAATTTTGATAAAGTAAAGGAGAAACCATTTAGGGCCATGGAATCTGCACAGATAATTTCCCAAAAATTAAGACCACATTGTCTGAGGACGTTTATGAACTCATCCAACACAAATTTGGCTACATACCCAGGAGTACTTGGATATGTTCAATCAAAATGGCATCCTGTTAATGAGTAGGCATATATTAATTAGGGAAAAAAAAGAGTCAGAAGTAAAAGAAAAGTTAGAATAGCTAAAAAAAATGCTTTTCTCATACAGATTCCAGCGTCCGTTGCTTTAGTTGCAAACCAATTCCCTCATATTGGTACCTAATGGTACTTATGGATGTACCTGACTCTTTGCGTAATCACGATTGTACACGCACCAGCTTCAAAGTATACTTACCAATATGACTGTTCAGATTATCCAGATCCAAAGAGGGGTTAGTGATACCATATTAACAATACATTTTATGTCCCTTAAATCAGCCAGTGAAAATATCAAATTAATGTGTAAGCTTATTAATAATTCTTTATTTTTTTCTCACTATGTTCGATAAAGATCATAACGAAATGTACTGTTTTACCGATTCATTGCCACGTAAAAATGTTTAAAAATCCATAATTCTTTCATTACGTGTAATATTAATGTTTCAAAAACCAAGAAAGGTATGTTAAATTTTACTTATTGTATGAGTTTTTTTGTAATCTTAGAGATCGTTTATTTAAATTAGAGGATGGAATGCTAGTCATAATTGAACTAATAATTATCAAAGTCTCTGTTAAGTAATGCTTTCTATTCAACAATAAAACATGATCTCGTACAAAGGGGCTGCTTTATCACTCAGGGGATATATCTATCTGCGAGTTGAAACAGATCACATTTCACACTTCATGCCATAGCCTATCTTTGTTACAGAGTAGCATATTGAACTATTATTTTGGGTTATAAATCAAAAGTATATTTTTAGGTTATTAACAGTTTGAATTGTTTCGGAGCGTTACGTATCGACTGTATTGCTGCACGAGGGCTAATGAGACCAGGACCTACGGCTTAAAGCCTATTACGAATGTCTGCGAACAACGATGATATTAGTGAGATTTGACACCACGAACTCATTTCAAAGAGCCGTGCACTAAGAATCGGCCATCTTTCGTCTTGTTTAGAATTTGGTATATTTATATAAAAATAAGAAATGAAAAATAAAATTAATTATACTGATCACTACGTCTTTTTACTTTATATTAAAATTAATATACGCATATATGTGGCATGATCCAGTGTTAAGGCGAATGTAATAATTAGTCCTTCTTAGTAAAAACACTTCTTTATTTACTTTGGGGTGTCCGTTTCCGGCATGACTTCTTCTCTCTTGAATAGTCATCCACTTTGTGTGAAAAATCTCTACGCCTGACCGCATTACTTCAAAATATTACGCAAGTGTGGGTCCTTTTAATTTATTTTATTAGTATAAAAGAGTTCCCTTTTTTAAAATCGTTTATAACTCACCGAATTTCCAACTACCCCTTTTCATGACATATATATATATATATATATATATATATATATATATATATATATATATATATATATATATATATATATATATATATATATATATATATATATATATATATATATATATATATATATATATATATATATACATATATTTGTATATGAATGCTTGTGTGGACTCTAGATAACTGTAAAAAAAATTATATAATATTAAGTAATTAATTTATGAATAATTATTATGTTAATAACTGCCCAGCTGTTATACCAGTAAGTCTGCTATAATAAAGCAAAACCAGAACTCTAGATACTTTAATTAATTTGACAAATATTTATTAAAACAAAAAGCAAATTATTAATGATGCATGATCATAACAACTTCATTAAAACTTAATACAACAGTTTTAGAGTTTAACTGTTGCAAAAATACTTCCTTCGCAAAAACGAAACTTTAGATGACATATTTCAAATCTGATTTCCGAAACTAATGAAAAGTATTACCCTCTTGAGAATTGTTAAGTACTGACCTGTTTTTTTTTAATTTACCCCTACATTTCAATGAAACTTTCTCTAGTAATTTGGATTTTCGTTTAAAGAATATATGGTATAATTTTCTTGAGTTTGAAGTCGTTTTTCAAGAGTAATAATCACAGCACTTTCGTTAAAAAACCTAACATTTATCGAAAACATTAAAGTTTTAGAACTTTCAAAGTTTGTAAATTATTACAATCCTCATTAAGAATTTTATAAAACATTGTTTTTACAATAAGTTGAAAATTGGAAGCATTTTGATTGGGTTGAGAATTCGAAATTGCATTTCTTATGAATACAGAATAATTGAAATTTCTAAAGAAAGAAAACTTACATTTATGATTGATTGTTGTTTCAAAGAAATTTGTTTGAATTTCGTTTCCGAAATGAGTTGTGCCGAATTATGGCCGAATGGATAGTGTGCTGATATTCTATGCCGGATGGAGTTTATGGGTTCGAATACCGCTGTGACATGGATTTTCATAGCCTTTCGGAATCGGCTTTAAGCAGTAGGCCCCAGTCTCATTAGCCCTTGTGTTGCAAAAAAAGCCTTTAGAGCTCCAAACCAAACCGAAATCAGTTTATGCTTATTATATAATAATGATATTCGAAATTGCATGTTATTATTAAAATTAAATTTAAGGAGTTCAGTATGTTAATATGAATTTACTTAAATTCACAAATGAGTGAATTTCTTTGTTAAAGATATATCAAAAGAAAAAATTTACCATATCTACCATACCAAATCATTTTACCATAAGCAACATTAAAAATAAATTACAGCATCATTCATTTTTTTATGTTTCTAAAGGGGAAAAATTATTCTGATCAATATTCGCACACAAATCTTTACTTTCAAAATTAAATTATAAATCTTTGATTTTTATATATTCTCATTTATTTACTTCGTGAAACTTCATTCATATTAGACAATTTCTATACAAGTATTGCCTGTCTTATAGAAACTTTAGTTTCGTTGTTCATGCTGGCATATGAAACCTGCAAAAAATCAACTGTATCTAATGTAGTAAGATACCGCAAATATATTATATTTCAAGAAATTTCAAATTTAAATGCAACATTTGAAAACTATCATATGTCATGATTCTATTTTATACAATACCAATATTGCCCTTAAACAGTTATAGTTATTCGTGTTTCGTCTGTGTGCTTTGCCGATATTTCATGTTTCTTGACAGAAAAATTTATAGAATGTCACGCATATCTACATTAAATCTGATTTGAATTTTAAATACTCCTATAACATTTCTGAGATATTCAAGAAATATCTATATATGTGCAAAAAGTAAAATATTTCAAGGCATTCAATGAACAAAGTTGGATATGAAATTTTTAAAGTATAATACACATAATTTTACTTTAATTAAACTGGGAATGTAGAATAACTGTTTAAAATATTAATTGATGTCCCTTACAGCAATTCACTATATTATCAAGAGACAATGTCCAATACACGATAATTCTTTTTCGTTTTCGTTGACAGAATTTCGCTGCTTTTTAATACATTATAAGAATTGTATACTAAATGAAAAATGTATAGTTGAACTTTTGAAATGCCCTGTGAATCTAACTTGCAACTATCATAAAAGGTATAAAAATAATGAATAATTTTCAAAGCTTAAAAGATTTTTCGTTAGAATACAATATAATTTTGTTGAAAATTTTAATATTTAATTGCGCTAATTTTTATAATAGGTTGTTTGAAATACCCTGCTTTCAGTTATGTTTAATCTCATGAATACATAAATGTATTGATATGATATTTATAGATCAATATAAAAAGGTATACAATTATAAAATGATCACAAAAGATATAAACATCAAGAGTAATTTTTAAATCTTCAAAACTTTTGCATTTGAATGCATAAAATTTTATTCAAAATTTTCAATTTTCAGCACAATTTTGATATTTGATTGTGCCGTTTTGATATAACATTGTTTTAAATATTTGTAACAGTAATTTTAAGTTATGTTCCATCTCCTAAGTAGAGCAATATATAATTGTATTGCAGTGTGGATGATAAACTCATAAGATTTCGGCAACTTTAAGTATCCTTGTATATTGAGCAATTTTATAAAAACATTACATAATCTCCACAAATAATATTTGACTTTATTTAGAACTACTTTCTGTCTTGTATATGTCGTATATATCTCCACAGAGATCTAAATATTTAAGTAGAGATCATAAAATTTTAATAAATTTATTCATTGATCTCTAACACAAGCTCTGAGAGACTACAAACTACTTACAGACTATTAAATCTAAGTTACTGCTTTATAAAAATTATGCATTCACTAAATAACAATACATAACAACACTCAATTGGGGTATATGTATATATATATATATATATATATATATATATATATATATATATATATATATATATATATATATATATATATATATATATATATATATATATATATATATATATATATATATATATATATATATATATATATATACGCATACATAATTATCAAATTTAGAATTTGCTTCTCAAATTATTTATAACTTCGGCCACATTGCAAGTAAATATCTTATAACATATATAAAAGCAAAGTGATGACCTTATTCTAAATTCAAATTCTAAGGTCAAATACCTTTGTGGATTGGCAACGTCTACGCATGTGTCACGAATGGTCGGGAGAATTCAAACATTTGGGATGCGGCAGTGATATTGACGCAGCGGATCAATTTTGTATACCAAATAATTTTGACACCTTAAATCTCTTAGAATTCAAATATATTCTGGACGGAAGAGGCTCAGGATGCAACCCAATGGATATTTAGATTGGGTCGCTCTCGGACGGAACATTCTCGACGTGGCCCTCAAAATCTCAACTGCCACATTTCTTTTTTTTTCTTTTGCCACTCTTTTATAGATATTTGTTTTCTCCTTCATATAATTTTCATCTACGATCCTCCTCTGAACCCATCACTCCAATCAACAGAGCTGCACTTTTTGACTCGATGCCTTATCATTTGGCACTCACCCGCTAAAAAACAGCAAACATGGGGGAAAAGTTCAAACTAGGCAACCATTCCAAACCTCTAAATTGGTACATCAGGGACTCTAAATAATTCCACACAGATGCATTCTTAGTTAATGTCATGAAAGAAGACATGTTTCTAATCTATTTCTGATATGACAATCCTTCGTAAAACTTTGAATTATATTTTATAGCTCCTCTCTACTTTACAAAAAGATGTGATAAGGTCAGAATTAGTTCCGAAGCATTTCATGTTTCTCTTCTTTTCTTATTAATTCTGTTAATTAATAAAGATCTAAATCGGCTCACTACACATTCATTTTAATTCTCCCACTAAAAAAATATATCTGTTAATTGTTTTAAATGAAGACTTTTTCAAATGGTAGAAATAAAACCAAACACTAATTACATTTGCTAGAAATAGGGTACTAAACAATTTTGTTCGGTTTATTTGATGTGATTTATGTGATTTTTGATATCTTCAGGAAGTCAACATGCATGTTCTAAAATAACTGTTCCTGTGGTTATGCTTTTATTTTATAACAAATAGAACGTGACTCATATATCGTGAGTCAAATAACCTTCTACTAGTTGCATATCACTATTCCAAGATTTTAAACCTTTGAGTAAAATGTCATTCTTTACTTTTACACATTTTGGGATATAAAGGTTGTATCTAAATTATAACTCTTTGATTTTAAACCGGAAATAATCTTGGTAGATTGAAAATGTTATAACTTTAAGAATTATAAGAATTACTCCCATAAAGTAATAATATTTTCTCATTATTTACTAGAGTAAAATAAAAACATGTTTTCTATTTCGGTCTAATTACAGTAATACTCAAAACCTTTAATAGATGGTTGTTTGAAACATAGTGCAAAACAATGACTGAATTATATAATTCCAATGCTCGTAAAGCATCAAACTTAATTATTTTTCTATTAATGTAATTTATTTACTTTATAGAGTTAGCACCAGTTTTACATTCGTGTACAAAATACCCTCGCCTCTACTACTGCTTTAGGGTTAATGTAACTCAGTGTATGAATTTTTATTCCAGGTATGTATGTAGCAGGAATTGGGGTATTTTCAACCGCGGAATTTTGGCTATATGCTCCAATCCCATCGAAAGCGAACGGAGGGGGATTTCTTTGTTTCTCTCATGTGTAATACAAATTTGGGCGCACTATACATGAAGAATATCCTTTTTCCCTAAAGAAATATAAATGTAGATCCGCTATTGAAGTCCAACTAGGGCAATGCTGATTGAAACGAAGAGATTCACTGTTGTCTATTCTCCTGAGGTAGTGGCTCAAATTTTGAAAGCTCTTGGAATCCCACATGCACATACATGTTTGTATATTATAAATGTGGTCATAGCTTGGATGCATGTCATTTTTTCATGAAGTGGTGTGGCTCTTACGCATATAAAATATGTATTTGTGTGTAATATGATAAACTTAAACTTTTCAAAGTGGATCCTTGAAGAACTAATGCATTCGCGGGATTAAGGCTGTCCCGACCCCTCTGAAAAAGTTAAGCTAACAAACACCCTAAAGCAATTATTTTATTTATCCTTAGTTTAAAAAAAAACTTAATGTTGTTCACAAATATAAAAAGTGTAAATATTTTACTGACTTTGTAAAACACTTTTCTGAAGCAAATCCTGAAATATTATATTTACCTAGAGATGCTGCACGAATGCTTACCATCGTAGAAGATTGGAGATAATGCTTTATAGTATCCCACAGGAAAAGATTAGTTTTAGTAAAAATAAATTACATAATTAACTCAAAAATTCCATTTTCACTGTAACTCGAAATCATGTGCCTGCTTTTAGACTCCCCTTGAAAGGGAAATATGTAAATGGTTAGAATTACTTCTAGGAAAATTACATTCAGGATGAAAGTCAAGATAATAAATTACTGGTTACAAAAACTAATTTTAAGTAACTTTAATTTTAATATATTTATTTAAAAATAGATGTAAAGGAAAATAAGAGGATAAATATTTTCTTCACTCAATCTTTGTAGCACTCAAATTTCTTTCTTTTTCTTCATAAGATAAATCTTAAATATTTTGGAAATATTTTATTATTAAAAAACCATATTTAAAATTAGAGATTGCCTATTACAAAATTAAAATAACACCTTAATATTAATTGGAAATTATAGAACAATATGGATAAAATTATTGTTCTGAATTTTCATCCACGACCAAGATTATGTCGTAAACTTTCTGAGCAGGCCTCCAAGTAGCACAAAAATTCGGATAAAATATAAAATTTCTTCTGAATTCTTTCTATCAGTCTCCCATGCTGAAGTCGAGGAGTTCCATCGTTGAAAGGAAATTAAAAACCTAATTTATCGTAAAATTTGCACAGACAGGCTTATTTTAAGTTTTAATTATTATTTTAATAGGGCACCACATGAGTGTTTCTCCTAAGTTGAGATATACCAAAAAAACATACTCGGATTTTTCAGTCATACTAAACAACTGGCATACATCGATGCCAAAATGTCTTCTAAAATTCTGTAATTAAATCCAAATTATTTTTATACGTTTAATCTCTTTGTGTTTTTGTAAATAGGTAGGTGATCCCAGAAAATAATTTAGTTCTACTGGAGTGCAAATATCTCTAAATGTCTCTAATATTCTACCTTCTTTAATACATACTAAATTTATAGTAATGTGTAATTACATATAAATTTTAATAAAGACTGGGGTTTAAAAATTATCCTTAAAAACTTTCAAATTTACATGTGTTATTTTATTGCAAAGAAACTAAAATTTATGTATAACTTGTTTTTAAAAATTGCTTGAATATACATTCGTGTCCGTTTATTAAAAAGATGCTGATATTTTACAGAGTGGAATAATTTTTACTTTAAACACTGGATTTGAAAGAATCTCATAAAATTTAACTGTAATTTGAAAGTTATTTTTCTTTTTTAATGTCAATATAGAGTAATAACTGCATCTCTTTCTGCTTCAGAAAGCAGCATTAATTTTGACATAACTTAAGAAATGTGGTCGTAAGCATAATCCAAATATATTCCAAACATCCTTACAAAATTACGGCATTAATGTGAAAGATGCATTTTTATGACATTTAAAGTACATAGTTCTGAAAAGTCGGGTTTGCTTTAATATTTTTTGAGCTATGAGTTTAATCCTAAATTTTATTTCAGAAGAACGTCTCTGCGAATTTAAACGACGGAGTAATTAAGATGGACTTAGATTAAGTAATTTTCTTAAAGTATATTTAAACGCGCCTCACATTACCATGATAGGTCAACAAATTATCCACATTTAGCTCTCAAAATATCAAAGCTGAAAGGATCTACACAAGATATAAATGGCAGACTATTTTTCGGCAAAAATCTAAATTTCTCAAAGAAAACATAAACACACTTACGGAATTTTCTGTAGTTCCGACCTGAGAGGTACTTACGTGAATACGGAGTAATATGTCATGTTTTTAATTAGACGCCAGTTTTAATGAAACTCATTTCCTTCTGAGATTGCCATTTGCTAACACTCGTTATCATCCATTTCAAGGTCTGTTAATTCCAAGATGAGCATTTGTTGTTGAGCTAATTATATATAATGCATTAATTATTGAGCATGCTTAAGGAAACTTTAAGTAAATAATAAATTGCTGGATCTTAAAAATTTTGGTTGCGAATATTCAACCGGAAAATACTGAAAGAAATCATTAGGTGGTAATGAAGTTGTTAGATGACTAACATTTTAAGTTATATTAAAAGAGAAATCTAGGAAAAACTAATTAACTGTCAAACTAAAAGCAAGTAAATCATGTAAATGCCTGCTCAGTACATAAACATTAATTTGGGAAAATTTGCTTTAAAGGAATTCATAAAATCATAAATTTTAAGAAAAATTAATTACAGGTGTTTATACAGCTTTAATATTACGATTTTTAATTTAAATAATCAAGAAAATTGTTACAAATTTAGTTATCTAAAATCATTTCAAAAATGAAAAAGAAAAAATTTAATTTTGTAAGACATATACCTGTGTAATAAATTTATATTTTGAACAGTAAATTTTTGTTCACGACATTGTGTTTCAAACCAATTTCAGGACGCTTTAAACTTATATTAGCATTTTTGATTTTATACATTTTATATGTAAAAGAAATAATAGATTAATAAGAATATTTTTTTAATATTGATGTTTATATACACATTCTCTTTAGTTTTAAATGCATGTAAAGGCTTGCCCAGAACATAAAAATTAATTCAGGAAATTTGGCTTTAAAGAATTTCTAAAATCATAATTTTTAGGAAAGATTACTTATCGGTGTTTATACAAGTTTTAATATTATAATTTTAATTTAAACAACCAAGAAAATTTTCACAAATTTAATTATCTATAGAATTTAAAAGACGAAAGAGGAAAACAATATTTAAAAAGATATAGGTAGGAGATGAATGTATTTTTGTACAGTGAAGTTTTGTACAGTGAATAGTATTTCAAACAAGTTTCAGAACGCTATTAAAGTATATTCCCATTTCTTATTCCTTTTCTTACGTTGTATGTAAAAATGCAGATTACTAAAAATATTGTTTTAAAAATATTCATCAGTAGACACATATTTTCTTTCCTTCAAAAATAATAAATTGGAAATAGTTTTTATGTATGACTGTTTTTTAAATACATTTTATTTTCAGTTACTAAAATCTTAAAACAATAGCTAGGAAAAAAATTGGTTTTACCTTTATCATGAATTAATATTAAACTTTTATTAAATTCTAATTGCAGAAATAAACACAGATAAATATGTATAATTCTTCGGAGTAGATTTAACAAATGCATCTTCACATATATTTTTAATTTAAATTGCTTTCAATAATTCGGCAGAGAAACTGAAATGAAAATGCATAAAATATTATTTATCAATAAATCTTATTCATAATTTTGATGTAAAAGTGCCATTTTTCCTTAAATATTTTTTTTACCTGAAAATTTTATTATAGATTTACAGTAATTCAAATCCATGACTTAAAGAAAATATAACTAAAATTTAATTTACTGTTTTTTCAAAAAATAATCTGATTTCCACATATATCCATGGAATTATTTACTTTCACAATATTTATATATATATATATATATATATATATATATATATATATATATATATATATATATATATATATATAGAGAGAGAGAGAGAGAGAGAGAGAGAGAGAGAGAGATTTGAGTATCATTGTGCAATACAGTTACTCTCCTATATAAAACTCTCCTACATCTAGCATAACTCTCCTATATAAAGAGTACAGAGTATATATTCTAAAATTTGGGTGTTAAATCCAAGAAAGAAATTAACTAATAAACTAAGAGCAAAAATACTTACGTAAAAATAACTTATACTGATAAACATTAAGTTTTTTAAAAAATCTTTTCTTTAATCAAACTCTTAAATAATAGTTTTGAACAAAATTTTTAATTTAAAAGAACTGAAATTACTGTCCCAAATTTAGTGATGTAATACAAATCAAAAAAATAGAAACAGGAGAATATATTTAAAAAACATTCAACAGTGTACTAAGTTTGAATTTTTAATTTCGCACAGTTCCTTTCACGGCAAAACATTTTTAACAAAAACTGAAACTATTTGAATGATTTGCGTTATCTTTTTTTTATATTTTATACTTAAAGGAAAGAATAGAATGATTAGATCTTGATCATGGATTAATCTCTCCCTTTTAAGGATTTTTTCTGAATTCATTCTTAATATTGTGTATAGTTCTTTGGATTTGATTTTTAAAATATATTTTATTGGAGTTGTATTTTAGGCTTAAGCACTTTTAATCTTACGACAGAAAAACTTATAAAATTACATAAAATGACAGTTATTTAATTTAAGGATTTCAAGGATAAAAGACATTTTGTGCATAGGCATTATTTTTTTATTGCCTTGAAGTTTTATTATACTTTACTAGTAAATTTTAACTATAATGTAGGGGGTAACAGATGAAACTTGATAATACTCTATTTTTATTAATTGTAGATAAACCAGTTTCCAAAGTCATTTCTTGAACTTCTTATATTTGTTTCATAGAAACAAATAAAAATATTAAAATTATAATTAGTTCCAAATTATGTTTTCTTACCAATCAATTCTTTTCTAGACTCTCTTCGTAGAAATAAAATTCTGTTAAGAAGTAAATAATTCTAAATCTACATTTCTTCCTTTAAAAATGAGTGTATTTTATTTTTTTATTTGTTTATGTTTGTGTTTAATAAATACTAAACTCTTAGATTTTAAAATACAGTTGTTAAATAATAAGTTTTAAATTTTATGTAATGAAATACATCATTGATTTTCTACGTTGCTTTTATGAGCATTTAAAAATATTTAAAATAAGTTAAAGAATTTCAAATAACATTTTTCAAATTATGTATTTATTAAAACCAATAAATATACAAACATAACTAATATTTCTTCCAAAACAAGTCCAACACGGTTACTTATTTAACCTTAATAAAATCAGGTAAATATGCAAATCAGAAGATTTCAACAGAGTCATCTTACAGTATTTAATTTATAGAAAATTTACTAGAAGTATGTTTTAACATTCCCCTTACACGATGTGCGAAAATAAATGCAAGGCATCAAGATTGGGAAAATAAAATAAACGAGCCTAATATGGTATCCAGTCACGAAGATGGCCTAATACATGAAGTAATGAGGCGGTAGCCTGTCTGTTTTATTAGCTAATGCTTATTTTATTCAGAAGGAGTACTATAATCTCTCTAATTTTCCTTCTACACGTGATTCGGTGATTTTTGCCCAAACTGAAAATTTTATTTAATGGAAAATTGACATTGAAGTAATAAGTGCAAGGGATGAAAGGCCTACGTGTTTTCCTACTTAGGGGTAAACGATGTTTAAATTAGTGAATTTTACTGAAACAATAGAGTTTAATTAACGAATGAAGAAAATTTGAATAACACGTTTAAATTTTGCTTTTTTTCACCCTGAAAAATTCATATATGTTTTAGAACTCTAGTACTCGAGATTCTGTCAAATTACGGATGCCAACAACACTTGTCTTTATGAAGCGTTTTCATTTTAAGTTATTCCAACGATGGCCGAAAGCTAATCTCCTGAACCAGAGTTCATGGGTTCGATTCCCACTCTGGTATGGATGTTCGCTGTCGTTTGGAATAGTCTTTAAGTTCGAGTCTCATTACCTCTCGTGTTTAAAAAATATTGACCTTATCGCTTCAAGACAAACATTTCAAGTTATTTTTGAATGAATTTTCCAGTGTATATAATAACTTTATTCACTCAATATATGCTTGATCTCTTTCGGTCCTACTCTAACTCTTTGGATGACCTCATACAGAGAATAATTATATAGCCGAAGTATTCATACGTCTGACTGTAAAATAAAACTAAATTGAAAACTCTGTAAATTTAAGTTATTGTTGTATTCACTCACTCCTCTGGTGTAGGAAAGCTTACACGAGGTTAAACAGATCATGTGACAGTAGGCGACTAATCTATGAACTAAGGATTATATACGTCCCTTTGAGTGAAGGCGAAAGACTGAGTAAACCTCAAAAATCAGTCCTTGTAATTTAGAATAGTGGAAGAAGAAGGCTAAGGAAGTACTAAAGAAGGCTAAGGTAGTTCTGCTTTCTCGGCAAAAGGTTCCCAGACGTGTCTTGCACCTCCAGAGCTGTCTTTTGAGAACGTGAAGAAGTACATTGTGAAAAAAAAACATATTTCAGTTGCCCCATGAGTAAACACTCTGGTCGACTGGATTTCATATCCCGCTATCCAACGTTGCGATATCGCTCCCTTTTTACGACTGAGCTACCGTGTCTCATGCAGATGATATCCGCTTTAAACATAGTTCTTTTTGTACCATCTGGGATAAACAAGCGTATAAACAAAGAGTTGAAATGGAAATCGTGGGAAAAATTAACCAACGTAACAAATTATAGAAAATAGTTTAATAGGCAGATTGCTTAAGTAAAAAACCATAATTTCTCAAAAACATGCAGGTGTAACTAGTAACTGTACTAAATACGAGATACAGACTTCGTCAATTAGAAGAAAACTTTCTATTCCAACATAAAAAATTAGGGGTATTGTCACTGATAAAGAGTAGGACAAGGAACTGTTTGTCGTTATTAAAATTTATCTATAGCTAATAAGTTGTGAAATACATGCAAAATCAGTTCATTTTGTATTGTAAAGTATATGTAAAGACATACTGAACATTATTTTAGTGCATGACACTACTAGTTGTGAAACATTAGATATTTCATTTTATACGAAACGCCAATAAAACTAATTGAGCATGATCGATGTCTAAAATAATATTTCAAAATTATAACTCCATTTTTAAAACACTATAATAATATATTTATAATCATCTATTTGCTTAGAATGTTTATCCAAACTTTTATGTGTGTGTAACTACTAATTGTAAAAGATTTGAAATTTTATTTTATAGGCAACACCAATAAAACTAGTTCAGAATAATCCTTGTTTGACAAAATCTTTTAACATTATAACTCCATGCTTAAAAGAATACTCTTAATACCCAGATTAAATATAATAATTTCCTATTGCAATATGTTCCATCCTTTAATCACACAAGAAATATTCTTACAGCAGAATAATATAACTGAAATCCATGCAAACGCACAATGAGAAAAATTTTCAAAATAGTAAAAAATTTTCCTATCCTATGCTGTATTTTCCTATGTTATTTAAATATCTGTATAATGATGTTTTCTGCCGCATACGTGACATATACATTGGAATTTCTAAACAAGCTCAAAGTCTGAGTAAAATTTTTTTCTTTTAATCCATGCATAGCATTGCAGAAGTGTTTATCTTTCTAACGTTATAAATCTGAACACTGAAACGTGATATTTTAATTGTGTAATGGAAGAATCATTAGCTTAGCTTTACAAAAGTAATTTATTATATTTCATAAAAAAGAACTGTTTCCAAATCGATAATGTATTCAAAAATAAATAAGATTTTTCAAGAAATGCAATTACTATTTGAGAAATATATGCGAAATGTATATCATTTAAAGTATTTTTGCTCAAAAAGAATCGTTTTTAATGAAATCATGAATAATTATTTCTTTAACATAACTGAAACATTATTTTTTGCTCATTACTTAAGATTTCTTCAGAGTTATACTGAACAATAATGGTTATTTAATGAAAATGCCAATTTAAGTTAATTACTCTAAAAGTAATTAACATTCATAAATTAAATCTATATTTAAAACAAGAAAGGGCTTTCTCATCTCAACAAACGCCTTAATTACCTGAAGACTATTTTTTAATGAAATCAGATTTTTGTTGTTTCGACTTGACTTAATAAAAAATGAGCTTTAATGAAAAAGAAATCTTAGATCAATTACATTTAATTCGGATTTGTATATATACTTAATGTTTTCTTCAGATTCCGTTTTTTAAGAAATGATTGAATATTAAACGAACAGATACGTCTAGGCGTCTGTGGTAGAAATAAGAAATGTTTATTCGTGGCAAAAACTGTTGATCTAATAAATTGTAATAATAGCTAAAACAAAATAGTTTTATCTGGTAATGGTACTGATGAGTAAAAACACGCTGAATATGCAAAAATAAATATTTCGCATTCTTAATAGTAATTAATGTTAAAAGTAAAAAAAAATGTATTTATATATAGAAAGAATTTATTAAAAATCCCTAAAGGGGCAATAAATAGTTTTGTCAATAAAAAAAGTGGAAGATTTGAAAGCATACTTAATCATATATTAAAATAAACATTCTTTAAATATTGGGAATATTACTTGTTCACTTGTGTCGTAATTTTGCATGTATAGTCCGCACCACCGTGTTGTCCTCGGGCGAAATTTTTTATTTAAAAAATTTCATAAATCCTCAGATAGTCCGCACCACTAGATGATCCGCGGACTATAAGTGTAAAAATATGTATTTTCGTATGACAATACCAAATTATTTTAAGAATAAAAACCTAAGTACAGTAGAGTGCAGAAAAGTCTGGATTAGACTCAACTAATTCCA
Organism: Pardosa pseudoannulata; assembly: GCA_032207245.1. Classification (NCBI taxonomy): domain Eukaryota; kingdom Metazoa; phylum Arthropoda; class Arachnida; order Araneae; family Lycosidae; genus Pardosa; species Pardosa pseudoannulata. The sequence goes on along the minus strand of CM063508.1, from coordinate 14,202,182 downwards.
CCTTTTGAAATTTGAAATTATTTCTTCTGTCATAGCCTCGGAGACGAATTTTAACAGAAGAATCAGAGCGGTCTAAATTTCTCTGTTCGAGAACCCATGTAAATCGTCTTCTAATGTAGGTCATTGTATTTTTCGATTGGATCGCTTTCTTCTCATATTTTTAATGTTTCCTTTTGCTTGCACCAATTTCTTACTGCTTTCTTACTGCTACGTGCTTACGGCCTTCTGAATTACTTTCAGTTTGAAATCAGCAGTAAAACTGCGACGATGTTTTAAAGACATAATGAATGACCACTATTATAGCAAATCAAAACTTTGAAAACAAAACACTCTGTTAACCCTTTAAAGAACAGTGGTTTTGTAGTGAAACCACCTGCTAAAATATTTTTCTCTTTTTTTAAGGAATGTTAAAGATTTTTTCAGGTGTTTTTGACACTTCAAACTACTAATAAATGGTAGCACAACATACAGTTTATTTTCTCTTTAAAACAGAAGCGTTTAAACTTCTTTCCCTGGAAAAAAATATATTCGATTTTCATTGTTATGACCCCAAATAAATATCGTACCCGAAACATCACTTAGAAATTGCTTAGTTACCTATTTATCTATTACATGTAATTAATGTAATTAAGCAGTATTCTTTCAATATTACTTAAATTTTAAGAATGTATTATATTCGATCTGTACAAGGAGGTTGAGAGTTTCACAGATAAAACCCAACTTCCCTCCCCCCCCAACTAAACTAACGAAAAGCATTTTAATATTTTTCCTATGTATGAGGTTCACAGATAACATTTATAACCTATCTCCATAAAATCCCAAAGAATTTTCACTAGTGAACTTTAAAGGGTTAAGAGTGATCCCCGTGGTGAAATGACCTTCAACCCTCAACCTCACAATTTAAGATTGCGCTACTTGCTACTACTGATTCGTTCTGCTTTATGGGTTTTATTTTTTTTCTCATGGTTTGCATGGTTTGTTTACATTTGACCATCGGCGTTCGTGCGACGTGCCTTTCTTGTTTCGCCGTTCTTCCGATTTTGATGATTTGAACAATGAACAACCAGCAGATAGTCCGCGGCTGAAGAAATTTGTTTTTTAAATATGAATAGCCCGCGGACTATACATGCGAAATTACGATAGGTATTTTACTTGAATATAAATATTTAAAATTTTATTCTTCTTTGTCCTATAAATAAATCAGTTAAAAATGATTTTGTATAATTCGAAAAAAAAAATTCTTCAACTTAATTAAACGTGATTAAATAACTATAGGTCTTGAAAATAATATTTTCAAGTTAATTATAATTATAATTAAACTAAATAATTATTAATATAATTATTTTCAAGACCTACAGGGTTCAACAAGTGTTCAACAAGAAAATAGAAAGATACAGATATATTAGGTTTAATTTAGATTTCTGAAAAAAAATTACCAGTTAGAGTGATGAAATAATAGTCAATATTTGGCTTGGAGTACCTAAAATAGTTTCATTCCTTCTTAAATAAATTATAATCGTGAGCTTAAAATCTGGTTTACATTGCTTATTAAATTTTTATGTGTTGTATTTCGTAAATTAAGAAGTAACAACTTGAACAGAATAATCTAATAAATAGAATTTTTAAAAAACTATCTGTCTAAGGTCAGTATTCTGGAATAATGTAAATAACATAAATAATCAAATAATTGTATATTCATGACTTGTACATTATAAAGAATATTCATCATATGTAGAATCACATATCTAAAAGTGTAAATTTAAGTTAGGTGTAACTATGAGCTAGTTCTAAATACTGCTGAAATTGAGGGATCAATAATTGTAAATATATGGCTATCATAATACATTTTCTTTACAAATAAATTTTGAAATAAAACTAAAAATATTTCTTATGCTTTAAAAAGATAATACACTTTGGAATAAAATTATATAATGCATTCATGGAACATAAAGACATTAAAGTTTGATAATGTTTTCTTAACGTAACCTGCAATTCTGTTTGGTACGGATATACTTTGTAGTTGTTTTATCTTGCAGACATCTTTTTAAAAAGTACTTTTATAGTAAAGAAAAACACTAAATAATAATCTTTCTTTTTTAGATATATTTTATTACACATTAATGTTATTTTATGGTCTTAATAATAGAATATTTTAATTTGAAAACATCATCATTAAAGATTACATTCTAAGGTTTAAATAATAACAAAATAAATATTTCCAAATATAAATGCAGTTATTAAAATTGAAATAAAAAATTATAAAATTAATAAAGAGGGACAAAAATTAGTTATTTATGTGGCTTAACCGTTTCTAAAACAGGTAAGAATGTCATAAAAATAGACATTTATTTAATATCAAGTACTTGTAATTATCTAGCTGCAGTAATTTTTTTTCTAAATGAGTTCTGAAAAGTAAAATCAAAACTGATTTTATTTATTGTGTGTATATAAGATAATATATATTTAAGTAATATAGAATTGGAATATGAATTTTCATTAACCATAGATTTCATATTTTATTTCAAACAGTTTTACTATTTATATATTTAAAGATAACTTTTATAAAAAGATTTTGGAAAGAAGAAATAGAAGTAATGCACAAACTTCCATTTTAAAATGTATTATACATGAATTTCAAATTCCCATTTTAATAGTTTTTTTACATAAATACCAAAATGTCTTCGATACATCAAGATAGTGTTCTAGGTTTTTAAAAGGTAAAATATGATGACATTTAAAAATATATATTTCGAAATATTAGTGCATATATTAAATTTAGAATTTATGTGAATTCAAACTCATATAGAAGAATGCGAAGACAGATTAATTTTCTTATGTTGGAACTTAAATATTCCTTCATAAAACTTATATCAAGTAAAGTTAAGTAAAACGTAATATTTCATTTAATAATATTTATTGCAATGTTTTGTCAATTTCAAATTTTAATAGTTTATAATTTTAACTATAAAACATATCCGATACGTGATGTTAGCTTTCTAAAGTTAACAAAATAACATAAGATGACATTTAAAAATAAATATTTCCAAATATCAGTTCTTATATTAAATTTGGAATGATAATTTTAGTAGATTTATGAAAATTCAAATATATAAAAAAGATGGCCAAAAATAATTTATTTATGGGACCTAGTTATTTTGTATAATGAGAAAGAAACGTCATAAAATAAGACATTTATTTAATAACATTTTATATCTGAAAAGTTTATTAAAATTCGTCATGAATTATCGTAACTTACTTTCTTACTTCATCGTAAGGGTTTTAATAATGCATTTTATTATCAACGATTCGTTTCAAACTCGTATAATCACATTTGAAATATTTGTTGAAGTCTGTCAAGGAAAATAAAATAGAGTTAATAATTCCTACAGAAAGAAAAACCATTAGCGACTGTCTCATTAGTAGCGGTAGAACTTCGATAAAATACATTGATTATCTGTTCGACAAAAACAGCTTTAATATTGGAAAAATAAAATGGTAATCTAGAGCGAATCTCTGAAAAAAAGTACTCATTTTTATAAAAATGAAAAAAAATATTATTAGTAGAATCGATTCGTCGAAATTTGTCAGCAGAGCAAATGATTATTTTCTAGTTTTCCAATTTTAAACTTTAATCATGAATGCAGATAACCAAAATTTAATATCTAAAAATGTGAATGTATATTCTATATACTTACTTTAAAACTAATATTTTTAATGTAATGATCGATTTTTGCATACTTAGAAAATTAGATTAAGAAAATATTCATGCGGAAAAGAATCTTAATTCAAAAAGGAAAATTTTTTCATCTATTTTGATTACACCTTTAGACTTCCTGAAAGTATGCTTATAATTTTACATGACCCCACGTATGTTTTACGAAACCTTGTTTTTAACCGTTTTCAGACAGAAAAAAATGTATGAATATTGAAATAGAAATTCATGAGAAATAATAAATTAGTTGCAAAATTCAATTTATGTCATTCTAAAGAAAGTAAATTATTTTTAAAATGAATATATTATTCAGGTAGAAAGGCAATGGTGCAATTAATTATTAAAGAAAATAATATTTAATAACTATATTTTATAATCAAATATAGTTTATAGTTCATTAAACGAAAGTATAGATCGGTAAAAAGACATAAATTTCTTATGATAATAGAAAAAAATGTAGAAATAGTATAACTTCTGTAATAAATATATATAAACATATTTCTATTACACAGGACAAAAAAATTACTGATTATTAAATTTAGTTTTAATCTGTTTTAAACTTCAATTTCAATACTCATGTTAGTTTCGAAAATATTAACAACAAAAAAGAAATTTTCAATCAAACTACTTTAGTTTTAAAATTTCAAATGTTTCCTTCTTTTATTTTACTTCAGGAGAAAAATTCTTTAAGAATGTGGTAAAACAATTCAGTTAGTTGATTGTATACTTTTTCCATGAAAACTCACATAAAAGTTATTTATTTGACATTAAACAATTAAAAGTAATACACGTCAATCATAAACCAAAAATAACAAAACACTACAGACGAAAATGTTTTCCAAATTTTCATCCCAGACGTAAATTTTACGAACAAGTTACCAGTAACGTATAAGCCAGTTTAAAAATGATCTTACGCTCTCTTCCATGAACAACAGTGCTTGCAACAATGCAGAAAAAAAGTATTGATGTAATAATTGGGAATTCAAAGAACACTTTATATATCGAATTAATATCAATATGGAGTAAATGTAGCATTGTAATCCCGTATGATGTTGATTTATAATAAAATATGTAAGAAACGAAAAATTTCAATATAATGAACATAAACCTTTTGAGTCATCCACGTATAGTAGAATTTTATCTCTTCTCAGAAGACACCGTTAATTACAGAAGCTAAACTAAGTTTGAATTTCTAACATTATACGTAAATATTAGTTTTGATAACAGATCATAAAATCGATTTTTTGCAAATGTGTATAATTTTAAAGGCGATTTTTAAACAACGATATTTAATTGAATAAACTGACACATAATTCTACACTGTAATAGAAAAATATCCTTTATGGAACATAGAAATAATAAGCGTAAACAATTCTGGAAATTTAAAAAAAATCTTAATTTTTTCATTAAAAATCATTTGCATAACTTTCGATTTTGTTTATTACTCGAATTTCTTTTAATAACCGAAGAAGTTATTTAATACAAACATTTTAATTATTTTTAAATATACAATACTTTGATATAGTTTTGGAATTAATTTTTTTTAGCTGTGTACAACAAATTTATATCTGCTAAAGCTCTAAATGCCGAGTTTTCAATGTTAGACTACACTAGCTTTGATTTTTATTATTTCCGTGTAAAATTTAAAAAAAATGGTTATTCAATAAGAATATTGTATTATTCATTATAACCTAAAACAAAATATGTCAGTTGTTTCTTTTTGGGGAATTTGGATAAAACCGTTAGAAATTTTCTCGACATATTGTATTCTTAATTTTATAGGAAACTATTTATAAAAAAAACACTGTCTATATTCACTAATTGCTCCATTATTTCAAGACGCCATCTTAGCTCTCTCTATAGTAATTTTTTGAGCATGTAATTAATTCATAATTTTTGTTACGGGAAATTTTAATAAAATAGATTAATCTAAAATAAGAAATAAAAAGCTTATATGGAAATATTTTAATCTAGTAGAAAGATCAATATTAGCAAAAAAAATATTTTTAACTAATTTTACATTTCAATACATATTTATATTTACTAAAAGTAGCATATAGTAGCATTTTCGATAAGATTATATCCAAATACATTTTGCCATAATCTCATATTTAACTATTATGAATAGAAGATGTTTGTTGTATGAAATAATATTTTAAAGCTTTTGTTTAGTGAATGAGAAATGTAAATGTTTAAAATGTTATAATACCGAAAGTTTCATTTCAAATTATTAAATCAAAACATTAAATATTTAATACATATGTAAATAATTGTCATGATTATGTAATTATTTCATAATTAGTTTTTTATGTGATTTTTTTAAACAGTATTTTAAAATAATTAATAAAAAGTTTTCAAATATGCAATTATTTTAACTAACTGTAACATCAATGTTAACCAATAATATATTTTTTTATTAATTTTTCATTTTAACAAATGTGTTTATTTAATAATAACATCATTTTCTAGAAGATTATATTCCCGACATTATAGCATAATCTCAAATTTCACTACTATGAACAAAGCTTGCTAGTTGAATGAAATAATATTTAAAAACTTTTGCTTAATGAATAAGTATTGTAAATATTTAAAATATCGCAACGCTTAAAGTTTCATTTATATATTATTAAATCAAAACATTAAATATTTAATATATGTGTATAACTTTGTGAATTTTCCTCGAGTTAAAGTAATATAAGTTTGTGTTTGAATTAACAATTCTACAAGCGATGTTTATTTATTTTGAGTATAACGGAATATAAATGTTTACTTTCTGAGGTATGTTCATGGATGGATACAATAGATAAATCTGGCATAATGCAAACTCACTCTCACTTCAAAAGTATAAATTCAACATAAACAGAGGACTAAGTATTCATAATGAATAAATTTTTATTTACATTTTAATTTTATAGAAAGATATAGAGCTGCCGTATTAAAATACTGTAACAAATGCAAACTCAAAATAAATAACCCTCAATTAACGAAATATTAAATATGGCACAAGTTTAGATATACATTTATGCACATTTATTACGAGTACAAGGTTCATTGATTTTCAGTTTATAGTTATTTTTTAAATTTTTAGTGATTCTTTCTATGATGATAATATATAATATTACATGAAATATATAACTTCAAACTCCCTCTAGCTACAGCCCAAAGAGAGAGTCTTGGCCTTCGATCAAGCTTGAGTCAACCTTCCCCATCCCAAAGATAGAACATTGTGCCTATGTCTTTGGAGACATAAAAAATATGTCACTAAAATATATTTCAAAATACTTTTTTAATAAAATGTGAGGTTGATAAAATTTAAGACTACAACAATATTTCTTTAAAATGCTCCCAGTGCGCAGTACATAAGCCAATTAATTTTTATTTTTTAAATTATGTTTAGAAACTGTATAAACACAAAACCAGGAATAATTGTTCCCTAATGTTAAATACTAAAAATTACGTTAAAGTGACGAAAAGTATCTGAAAATTCTCATTGCATATTTAATGTATATTTTGGAGGGCTTTGTGCTTCAAACTGTAAAGAATTAAAAGAGAAAATAAGAAACAAAATCCGTTTCTCTTATCTACCGAGTATATGGCTTAATGCTTTTGTAGGATAAATAGTTTTTTAACTTTCCCTTACCAAAATTAATTGGTTAGGGAGTCGGAAAGGCTGTCTCTTATTCTTTTGTCCCGTTTATTAAAATAATTTTGCTACATTACCTAGATCTCATTTTAGCTTATTAGGAATTTCTCTACAGTAATAAATATTTATACTTTTCTATATGTTTTAATTTTACATTAACAAAATAATACATTATTAATTATTTCTATAAACTAATCTCTCCGGCGCTACAACCCACATAGGACTATACCCTATGGCGCCAATATCAGTTTTTGAAACCAAAGGCCCTAGGATGCAAAACTTTTGTCGTGGTTAGATGGTTAACCTAACGGAGACAATTTACGCATTACTCTTAGTGTTCAATTCCTAAGCATGCCTGGCCCTCAGGTTGTCTATCCACTAAATAGATGAAAATCTGAGTTATCCTTTTCCGACCGAGAATCTTGCCAAGGACCTGAGTCTAGGAAGCGCGAAGTGCTGAGACAACGTCTCTGGGTTTCCATTAATTAGTTCTAAGGTTCATTATTTCAAGGATTATTATTAATTCTAGTCTGTCTTTCAATATAGCCCTTTCTTATACAGTTGTTGTTCAGAATTGTTCTAGCTGATATGAAAATATTAAGTGAATATATGTTTACATTTTTTCATGTCAAGTTTACATTGTCATTAAGAAAATGCAAAAATTCGTAATCAACAAGGTACGATAACATAATATTAACCTATTATTAAATTTAAAGTCTTATCCCTTGTTTTAAAAGAAAACCCAACCCCCAAAGCAAACAAGATCTGTAACTATAACTGTAGAAAATTCGAACAAGTCTTTAAAATCTGATTTAAAGTTAATCAAAAGAGAAAATATCATAATATCGACCTCCTAATATGGAAATATTTCGCAGCCTAGTTGAACGTTATTGTATAAAAAAATTTGGTAGGTAAAAAACAAAACTATATATTTAAAATTGGTCATTATTAATCTGGCATGCTTATTATTAATCTGGTAGCAATAAAAAATGAGTTATTTATCATAAAAAAGAAGAGAAAAAGGCATAAAATGTTTCTTCAGTGAAAACAATGAAAATTTGTTTAAAGAAAATGGTAATTGGTAGGTTTTCTTATAACGAAATCTTAAAGTAAAGAAGGAAGAAAAATATAAAAATGAATTCAAATTGCAATTAGAAATAGGTTTTAACACTTATATTCCAGAAATTACATTAATTTACTCAAGCAATCTGCAATGCGTTACTTTCCACCAGGACAAGCTGTTGTACATCTTCAAATCTACTATTTGTTTAATGAGAAATTGATCAGGATTCAATCCTATTGTAATTAAAGGTAGAACACTTAAGTCTATTGATGATCGCATGGTTTGTTGTTAATTCGAAATTTTTTTAAAAAAATTATCAACGGTATCCCAAAACATTCGATGGACTCTCGAAGATCGTGAAATTGAATAACAAAATCGATCTTCATGTTTTAAGAAATGGTCTGTTATCTTGAATATCAAGATGTAATATGAGAGTTTTATTAAAAAGCTATCATATTGAATCTATTAGAAAATACAAATATTGTATTTCAAATTCAAATATATATGAAAAATCATTATAAAAATGTGTGAACAAGCTCTGTAGCACTTACAGACAAACAGAAAACAAATAGTTGTATTGTAAAAATTATTATAAAATTTTTCTGTTTATTTACTTTATTTTTAAAAAGTATCAGTAGAAAACGTAACTAGAAATATAAGCAGTAAGAATTCTGTATTTTGGTGATTTGTTCAAAGTTATGATTTAGAGAGATCTAAATGCAATAGTTTATATCGAAAGAGTTTCATGTTTTTCTTCTATAATAACAAACGTCATACCGAAATTTTCCATTTAAATCACCTCATAAATATCACCTTATTTTTCTGCAGTGTTTTCCCTTGTTGAATGATTTCATCTGCTGTACTAAGGCATAATATCAATATTTATCTCCAAAGTCCATTGTTACAAATGATGCCTCATCTGAAATGCCCTTTTTCACTGATGATCGTCGATGAAGGGAGGAACAAACGATGAAAAGAAAATTGCATTCACTTTATCAATATCTCTGCTTTATTTTCATATCTTATTAGATAATGGATTACTTTAAAATTTTCGTGAATATACAAAGAGAAATATATTATATGATTTCTGTTTCACTATTTGAAACTTTTTTTCTACGATGCAAATTTATATAAGTACACTTAGTGATTGCGTTCAATATAGAGATGATAATATACATTAGAATGTAAGAATTAAAAAAGAAGTTTTCTGACATAAGGATATAAAAATGTTTTAATTTATTTATTTTCATTATATTAGAAATTGTTCCTTATAAAATTGTAATTTTTTTTCTTTTTATTGAAAATTTATTATATTTTTTATTATAGCTGTGTTTAATTTAAACTCAAACACACACACACACACACACACACACACATATATATATATATATATATATATATATATATATATATATATATATATATATATATTATATGTATAATATGTATACGTACATACATATATTTAAACATAACGATAATATCAAACCATAGGTGGCCGTTGGTTTCGACACACACACACACACACACACACACACATATATATATATATATATATATATATATATATATATATATATATATAACAATCTCTTTATGATGCGTATAAATATCTAATCTATATCTACATACCCTCGAGATTCTCCAATTGATCATTATTGCACCTAAGGTTTGATGCTGCGCAGTCATCAAGGTGGATGTCCGTGCACCCTTTCATATTTCAGAAAAAGACACGGTTGCTGGTGACTTAGTGACGGGATCTTGGACACCTATGATAGCATTTCAAGGAATGCAGATGGAATTAATTTCATTTCAAGGACGATTCATAGTGTTTATATGGTCGATTGTATTCTGGAAAGTAAAGATAATCGCTAGATGGATTAGTTAGTGAGATCTTCAGATTTCAAACGTAAACAGTATGAGATTCGTTAAAATTTTTTCAAGAGAGACATTTTTACTTATAATTATCCTCTAAAAATCGTCGAGGGACTAAAAATAATTTAGCTGTAAGAGAGAAATCAATCACTTCTGAAATTCAAAAAGCTTCTTATTTCCTCTTTGAAATTTTTGACAGTACATTTGTAAGAGAGAGTTCTTATCCTAAATTAATCTTTTCTTTGACATTCTGTAACCATTCTTTAATATATACTATCTCCCAGAAATACTACTTACTGTGTATTACTAGTGCTCAAGTATTTTTTAATCGTATTTAATTATATAATAATTATAATATAAAAACTTATCTCATTAAATATGCCTATTAATTATTATGTTGCTAATTAACCATACCCCACTGGGTTAATTTTGAAAACAAATATATATTTATATGTATTATTGCGGAAATTATTTCCTCTGGTCACAAAAAATATTGTATTCCCTATTCTATTTCCTTGCATGGGCTACTGGGCAAGGAAAATTCAATGCAAATAACTTATAAAGTATAAAGATGGCGTGGTTCTATTAAAAGAGAACACACAATTCTGAGAACAACTTATACGTTTATTGAAGAGCTGCTAAAAAGACATCTTCAACAGCCAACGACAGACAAGAACATGTACATCGAAATAGTGGTGGAACAGTGGTAGACCCCAGAGTGAGACGGACACGAAATAATTCCCAGATAATGTTGCTTAGTTGGCGTTATTAACAAGAAAATACATTTAGATTAGATGGGAAAATTGAGTCATTTGCTAGAGACAGCTGGAAAATGCGGTGAAAGGACAAAATATTTACATCTATTGCACAGAAAGCTTTGGGAAATGTGTTGGTCAAATTTTAAGTTGAGGCATTCCTTTAAACCTTTGAATGTTAAGAAAAGTGATCTCACTTCTGTCTCACACATGAACTAATACCATCTCTATTTCATATTTGTCGATTCTTATGTACTCTTTTTATTTCACATGTGTATTTATCAGAAATACTATTATGGTATACATTACATATTGAGAATAGTCCATTATTGGGAATAGTCCAATTTTCGAATTGGAACGTGAGCACAATAATATTTCTAGGGGATTCTTGAAAATTGTCTAATTTGCTTATTTGCGCGGAAATATTGTAACTTATTTTTATTTGTGTTTTCCTTCTTGTATATAAATTTTTATATGCATTAAAAAATATAGTTATGGCTTCAACCAGCAGAGAATTTGAGAATGGTGATTGGAATTATAACATTTATTTTTCATTTTTGAAATACTTTTCGTAAATAATATGTTCCGAATGTAACAGAACAATATATTTTTAAATTTCTACTTTCTTCTAGCAGAGTGACACTTCTAGCTAATTCTCTAAAAATTATATTGGCACTCTAAGGGTTAATTAAGACATTTTGTGGCTGGGAAAATAGATTTTAAGGAATTATAATAGGAGAGATAAGGTTTTTAAAGAAATAGTTTAAGCATAATAATTTTGATATATTACATGTATATATATATACATATAAATGCTTATTTTTGACAGATAAAACTGTGTTCTCTACCTTTAATGATTAATTAAACGTTATTGCTTGACGGATTTTCTGTATTTGTTGCATCTTAGGCACATCTCTGGATTCAACTCATCAGTTCTAATGCAATCTAATAATATTACAATATCTTTTTAGCGGAAAATTAATTAAATTTACTCATGCTATTAGCTTAAAAAATGTACTAGAATACCGCGGGAAAAAATAACAAACATAAGGATATTGTGTTTATTTCAATTATACAGAGTTTCGAAAAAGCTGTGAGGTTGATAAGTTTGTTTGCATTTTCTAACATCTTATGTTGCTAATCAAACTTTATTCCCTTTGTATAATTACTTTTTTAGGAGAAAGAAGTAACAGTTTTTTTTCATTATGCTGTTGCACGGCAGAGTTATTGTGAAAGTCTAGCGATTTTTATATTTTCATTTCACTCACATTGGTTAATTAACTTAATAAAACTCTCATTTAATTAAGGTCCAATTCTGATATGGATTTTTATTGTATACTATAACAGTTTATTTCTAAACATATTCGATTTTTTAATTCTTACTACTTTGATACATTTTATATTAAAGGTGTGGAAAATAAATGAAATATATATTTTGTAACACTTTGTATTGTGTCTAAATATGTAAGAAATTTTAATGTATATAAGGCTCCAGACGCCGATAAATAATTTTATAAATTAAACTAATTGTAATTTGTTAAAGTTGTGGTATAAAATGCTTTTCCTTCAGTAAAAATGTAAAACTATCTATGATTATCCCTAATATAGTCTAAATTAATGTGCCTAATGTATACTGATATATATATTATAATATATATACATGTATGTATGCATGTTGTATTGTGTGTATACATGTAAAAACATTAAATTTGTTGCCCCTAAATTTCTTCATAATTTTTTAATTTACTTTCGATTTTTCTAATTTTAATTTCCCCGTAAAATCAAAGTAAACCCAACACCGTGATTTATTGAGATTGCATTCGTTTCACACTTTCCTAAACTAAAAACCGAATTTGTAATTGCTACTTGTGGTCTTCTTACTCCTGTTATTAACCAGATCTTCGATTCTCTCAATGAAAGCTTAGGATTGTTGATGTATTTTTCCCGTTATATGCACATTTTCTCCGGCATTTTAGTTCAGGGCCAAAGTAGAAATGCCATTTAAAATTCTCTTTAGCCTCTCACCTTTATAAAGCAGTTTGAGTGATCGACTTGATTTCAAATTACACTTCGAAGTCTGAAACATTGCATGAAAATGCAATTTGCAGAAATAAAGTACGTAGCTAGAAAATAATGATTCTTTCGAAAATATGTCGAAGACTTCTTGGAGTGCGTTAGGTAATCTTGGAGCACATTAGTTCTGATCCCAGAATACCCATAAGGTGATAAAATTTTGTACATAGTTTGTGAAAAGTAAATAGTTGCATTTTATTTTTTTGTGATTTGCGATTAATGGTTTAGAGGATCCATAGCCAAGAGTCAAATGCGCTCTTGTATAGCGGAGATACAAATGAAGATCTAGGACTTTAATCAGGACCATATTTCTTCTGCATGTAACACGGAGTATCATCTTCTTCTCAGAGAAAAATGCTATTTTTTCAAAGGAAGGCTTTCAAGAATAATCCTGTCTGAACAATCATGTCTGTTGCTGATTCAACAGCCTGGAATCCTATTATATAATCAGCTTTAATTATCCGGTTCAACATCAACGTTCTTCTTCACAAATCGTCGCCACAAATGCTTCATGGACTTTCAAGCATAATCATTTTCTTATTTGTCTATCGCTTATTTTATTAAATAAATGTACTTTATTACTTTTTGATTCCATATTTTTACATATGCACAATAATTTTGTAGGGGTAATAACATCTTCCATCAGTACACCTGCATGTTTTAAATCTCTTTAGCTGTAGCAAGTGACACTGTAAAGCTTATTAGTAGATAATTTTTTAGAGATACTGTTGATAAAAGTTTAAAATATATACTGAATTTACTAGTAATTTTTTTTATTTACCTGTAAATATTTATAGGCATATTTTTAATGTAATGATAAACTGGCTTACCTGGTGAAAATGCAGTTCGTGATGGGCTTTGTATTTTGGCGATATTTTTTGTCGTCAATAGTGCTAACATACCACTTAAGATAGCGCCGTTATTTATAAGAGCAAAAAAAATGCAGTAAAATGCATTAACTATAAGTATTAAAATAGTAAAAATTACAGTAAAGATAAAATTTATACACAGATTGTATAAAAACTTTAAATTTGAAACATATGGATAGCAGTTTTTAAAATAATACTGATATTTAACAGAAAGTACGGGTAATTACTTCTTTATACAAGAATGAATATGCAATAAAGAGTATAAACTATAAGTATTAAAATATTTAAAATAATATAGAAAATTTTTTACAAAATTTTATTTTACCAAATTTTTACATTAGCAAACTATTGGAGTATTGTTTTTAAAGTTATAAAAAAAAAACTTATATATAAAATATGTATGGAAACCCACATACTTGGCTGTAATATATTTAAATAATGAGTCAAATTAAAGGGACACCCTAAACTACAGTAAAGCCGTCTGACCGGTATTGCTGTCCTAATATTAATTCTATACTACATTATTATTCTTAAATCTAAAGGTCATTTTAGTTTATATTGTATTGTTATGAAAAATTGTATTTAAGAAACTTTAATGTACTTTTAAGGAATTTAAACAAAATAAAATTAGACTTCTGTAATGCATCATTTATCATAAAGCTGAAACTGATGTATACCTGAAAAAATAAATATAAATTTATTTCGTTCACTTCTAAAAACAGTATATTTTGGTTCTGAAGAAAATAATTCCATATATTTAGTAAATCCTATCTTTGATAAACTAAGTTTAAACGCCACAGAACTTTTAGAATAAAATCTGTATAAAAATGATATTAACAGAAAAACTTCCTCTTTCTCAATCTTTTTTCGTCATTTGAGAATATAAATCAAATCTAGTAAACTCGATTCAACACGCTCGGAATCCGTTTAAAATATATCCCAAAATATAGGTAAATACATTTCGGTTTCCTTTTCCCCAGGTGATGAAAATGAAATATATTTCTGAAAAAAGCAACAACTTGTCAAACAAATGTATCTGTCGCTAGAGGACGTTGCGTTTATCGATGGTATGTTAGCCATCCGAATTTATCCGTAGCTCGTGCATTGAATTCCGGATAAATACGAAAAATTTACGAAGTATGATTTATGTATGATCAACTGCCGCCCGTGGGACTGGAAGATCTTGACTTTTTAAAAGTTCTGTGCTAATAACATACATCAGAAATAGATTCTGCATATATTATATTTTTTCGTGGGATTACCATTTTATACAAATTTATTTAGTTCACAGGAAAAAAAAGGGTGAAATGTTACTTGAAGAACAGCATTTTTTTATAAAAAATGTATAAAAGCACCAAAGAAACTTAGAAAGATTATACCCTAGTAATATAGCATATATGTGCGTATCGGGTCGAGGTTTAGTTTAGATCGGAGCATTAAGTTCTACTTTCTTTGTATTTCGAGTGCTAGTGAGACCGGGACTTACTGCTTAAAGTCGATTCCAAACGGCTACGAACATCTATGGTACAATGGGATTCGAACTTACAAGCTCCGATACCAACAATCAGCCGTATGGTGTCGAGAAATATACTCCTAAGAACAATCCGATGTATTTAAAGTATTATTACACACTCAAGGAAGATTAAAGTGATATTCAGAATTTTGCATATGAGATTATCTGGATTAGATAAGCAGACAGAAATCATAAATATTATAATCAAATTATTTGTTAAATATTATTAACATTCAGTATCATTCTTCATATTCATTGAAAATATATTTTACAGGGTATTGCTGTGTTTTTGGTTTGGAGGACTGCGGTCGACAACTTTGTCTCTAAGATTAATGAAATGGGTACCTACTGCTTAAAACTGATATCGAACAGCTATGAACAGGAATTCAAGTAGTTAGATGTGAATAATATCGTTATCAAAATGATGTACTTACCCACTTAGTCATTATTCTCAAAATTTATATTAATACTGCCAATCCAACATGGAATAAATTCTGTATAGGATAAAAAGAATAATATAAAAAGTGTACTAACAATTACATAAATAATTGGTGGGACTGGGGTAATTTAAATTTTATAAATTTAGCATGGAAAAATGTTGATGTAAATGACACTCTGTCTAAAGAAACAGACGTCGAACTGTGATGGACAGTAATTTATTCAGTTTTCTAGATGCTCCGGCGTTAAAGTGCAAGCTTGACAAATAACACAATACTTGAAATGACACAGTACTTGAAATTGAAGTAAAACCGCTCACAATAAACCTTCATAAAGTGTAAAACATAAAATCTGTAAACTTGACTAAAACTCAGTAAAGAATAAAACTCGATAAAACAACTCAGTCTTTCAGAACGGCACTCCACACCACGTTTACTCATAAGGCTGAATCTCGGCATGCAAGCTAGTTTCAGTCACTCCAAAACCTTGAATAAACCTTGAACCCCACAACTCCACGTCGACATAAATACTGCAACACCTCTCGCTGAACTTCAAAAACTTTAAAAGTATCACCATCTATGGGGAAAAAATTACAAAACTCGAACAAATGTTCTACTTTGATGGGAGTCAACTGCATGGATGGGGGATAGTGTTCAGAAATCAAACACCCCTGCATGTGGGCCAATCTACATCAGCATGTTGAATTGAATTTCTAATTAATGAGTAAATATATCCTTCTGAAACTCTTCGTTCATCTCCTCTTTCTGTGTCGTGGATATCTCTCAAGGCGTGGGTGCAGTCTATGATTGCATCTTTTTTAGAGGATCTTATTATTAGCCCTGTTATATGCATAATTTTCTGAGCATCCTCAATGTAATCCCCGTTAATTCGTACTGTGTACCCAACAGCTGTGATCCTGGCTTAAAGTTCTCTACAGAATCAACCTTGATTGTCTTGCATATCGGCTGTATTTAGTTGTTACATGACACTTTCTGTTGCCATAAATGTTTTTGTATCCATTATCATTTTATGGTTACCATGCGTATTCACTTTAGCAATGAATCTTTTAATTGTTCTACTGTTTCTTTCTTATCCATTGAGGGGCCTAACATTTGTTTGTGTTGCCACAATAATATTGCTCTTTTCATACTCAAATCCCCCAGTATGATCGACAAAGAAGTAATATTTATTTAGTATTATTTTTTAGATGCAATTATTAGAGTATAACACAGGATATTAATGAAAGAAATTAGTTTTTCATGTGCACCCAATTAGAAGCATTGATTTGTTAAAATACAATTAAAAATATATGTACTGTTAAATATGCTACATTTCTCTTTTCAGAGTGTGAGACTGTGCATATATGTTTCCTTAAATAATCATTTTTCTCTATATTTCTATACAATTTTTAAAGTAAAATTATCATACAAGTTCCCGTTATAAAAATAAAAACTTTTCTTGATTTTTTAAATTTTGGAAATTTTTTAAGTAATGCAATGGAAAGAATTTTATTAGAAGCTAATCATTCCGAATTTCTGTACACTGCAGAATTTTTTCCCTAAAACTTATTAATTGTATAAAAATATCGAGTACATCTTTGTTTGTAATAAAACTTTTGTACATCCAGTTTTTTGTATGAATATTTGCCTAAATTTTAAATTGTATGACTAATATTGTAGCAATAGCCATTTCAAAGTTAATGCATTAGTTCATTAATTAATACGTAATGAAAAGTTGGGAACAAAAGTTATAAAACGGAGAAATTTTATAATGAAAAATATGAATTAAATGTAGGAAAATCACCTTTGAGTACAGCATATTTGTACTCTTTTATTGTACGTTATGAACATTTCGACACTGTCACAGAATTATTTTGACTTTTTGGGATTAACGAAAGGTTCTTTTAGTTTTACTACTTCTTCAGATGATCCCATTATTAACTTATTTGTTACATATCCTACAAGAATTATCTAAATTCAGTATAATAAAACGGTAAATTACTGTTTCTGTAGGAAATTCGTGACTTAAAAAGCACAATCAGTATGGTCAGCCAAATATCTGAATTGTCTGCTCTGTCCATTAAGATACCATTGTTTATATCTCCATTGATTAAGACACCTTTTTCTGAATACAAGAATGCTTGATATATTTTTCTTCATAATAGCAGTCCACACGCCATCAAATAAAAAGGTCGTAGGAGACTATCTTGCATGGTGAAGCAAAACCGGAGTCAGACAGTAGCTCAGCTGATAACCCAATACAATGCAGGGCCCGAATAGTATCAAAGCACACTGTTCAGCGGACACTGTTGGATATAAGGCTACGCAGCAAACGTCCCACTAGTGTGCCTTTGCTGACCAAGCGTCATCTACAACTGAGCTTACGCTGGGCACGGGAACATCGCGACTGGTCCATGGATCAGTGGGAAAGAGTTGCCTGGTCAGATGAATCACGATTTGCTATTCATAAAGGCGGTGGCCTTGTCAGGATACGCCATCTTTCAGGCGAACAGTTGATCCCTCAATGTACAGTAGGTCATACACAGAGCAGTGGTGGCGGTATTATGATTTGGGGGACGTTCTCTTGGGCGTTCTGGGAACCGTGGTTGTGGTAGAGCAGACCATGAATGCTACATGGTATTTGAACATCATTGCGGACCAGTTGCACCCTTACATGGCCTCTGTTTTTTTCAGATGGAAATGGAATGTTCCAACAGGACAACGCCCTGTGTCACAAGGCTTAAATTGTTTTGGAGTGGTTCCAGGAACAGGAGGCTGAATTTTAGTTAATGTCCTGGTCGCCTAACTCACCGGATCTCAATCCGATAGAACGCATTTGGGATGTCATGGGACGGCAGCTCAGAGTTCAAAGACCACCAATTCGCAAAATCTCGGATTTGCGAAACCGTTGCTTAGACATCTGGTACACTCTGTCTCCGGTCATTTACCATGAACTTCTGGCCAATTCATGCCAAGGCGGGTTGAAGCTGTGTTGCTCGCCAAAGGTGGGCCAACTCGTTATTGACAGGTAGTCATAAGGTTTTGGATCTTGAGTGTATTATTTAACATTTCTTAATGTAATTGTGGTAAAAATATTTGATAATCCATTTCCCTTAAACAATTTTGATAATGTACTAGATAATAGATAATTTGGGATAATATTATTGCTCAAATAATGTTCCATAGTAATTGCGCAGTGTATGATAATGTACTTGTATTGATATTCTGTGGTTATGTATTTGTATACACATTGTTTGATAAAGTGTTTCAGTCGACAATATTGATTGTAAACTTGCTCATATATTATTTGATATTGTTGTATCCCTTTGGATAATATTTAATAATGGATTTGTTTTGACAACACAACATCAAATGTTATATAAATATTTCCATGATATATTTATGTTGATAATGTTTGATTTTGTTTCATACAGTAACAATGTAAACGATATTATCTTAACATAAGTTAAAACAAATATTTTTCAGGAACAAATTTATTGAAATGCCATCTTCTATCATACAATATTATTAAAACTTTAATCTTTTAACTTTCATTCAATCTTGGAAATGTGTTAAGAGTTTTCTGGCCTACTATTTAACTTTAAGAATTTTGAAATTATTTTAATGACGTGTAATCTAATCCTGCCATAAAAGAGTCAGAAATATCCTTGCTTGAATAATATAAGTTTCAGATGTATCATAAACTATCAGACAAATATAAATAAACAATTGAAACGAAAATTTATTTCATGGCAAAGCATAATGTAATTTGAGTCTTGGTATAACTCAAAATGTTAGTTCAAAATTGGATGCCGATATTGGATTTCCTTATGAAAATATATTGGCTTTCATCACCAGTCATAGTTTAACACCTACGTAGTATTGTTGAATGTTAAAATTGGAAATGTAATCGGTAACATGCCATTCTCTGAAATGTGTGTTGCTTAATGCCAGAAAGCCCGTATCTGGTTATAATTATCTTGAGGACATACTACGATAGCATCTAGTATTATAAAGCGTTTTCGAAAAACGCAATCAAATGTCTTATTGTATTTAATATATCAAAAATTATTTAGCATTTCTAAACTTTGATGACTTCTGACATCTAGAATCTTATATATATATATATATATATATATATATATATATATATATATATATATATATATATATATATATATATATATATATATATATATATATATATATATATATATATACATGTAATATGGGTTAGACTCATTCAAAATCACAACACAGTTTATTTCTGGGGAGATATATGAAATCCATTCAACAGGCAATCACTTTTACAGCCTCGTGCACATAGATAATGTGTTCCCGCACATACACTTTTCAAGTAGGGATTCTTAAAGTAAAAAGACTACGAATAATCCCTAAGCACAGTTGATCACGTGATAAAAAATACCCATGTTTAAAGAAAACGCACTAACTATTGGTTAAAGTAGTACAGAAAGAGGCTGAATTAAGTCTATAGCGTATCTGGAGGGAAAAATGAGAATTACCGCGCAAACCCCGAACGAACTTTATGAACAAAAGTTAAATTAATACTAAATTAATATTAAAATACGTAAATAAGGGAATTTAATATTACACACACACACACATATATATATACACACATATATATATATATATACGTATATATATATAATATATATGTGTGTGTTTGTGTGTGTGTATTTCTATTAACTGTCTATATAACCACGCATGTGAAAATAATTATATGATGTACATTAGGTAAAAATCTTTAAAGTTAGTAATTTTATCTGAAAAACATAACTCAATTCAAGACACTGCATGAAATTATTTTCCTTTTAAAATACATATAATAGTATATCACTTTTGATATGCAAGCCGGTAAATATTATATAAATGTATCATATGTAAAGTATAGACAGGCAAAAAATAAAAATTTATTTATATATGTATAAATAATCGAATCTACTGGTTGCTTCTACCTATAGCCAACACTGAATCACTAACTCCTTGACTGTATTTGGTCATAATAAATTCTTCTATAAATATCTTATTTTCATCTATTCAAAATATTTGAAATCATGAAAATTCAATTCATGTGTATGCACTAGAAAAGAAATCAATTAGAAATCTCTAAACTGATGTTTTGCAAATTTGTTTTCTAAGTAAATTTTCATTTTCAGATGAATTTTGTTTATTACACTTTAGTATAATTTCCCAAGAATTTTTGACAGTAATTTTATTACATTAAAAAATGATAGTTTGTAACTAAAATTATGAATTTGCAGTAAAATTTTCAAATATGTTTATAAAGATTGCTTAGGTGTTCATCTGGTCCTAGAGATTTTTAAACACTTCAAAAGCATCTACGTTCAGTCGATTCATCAGTTTATAATATCTACGATTCTGTCGAGTGCAGGAAATTACATGCAGTATAAGCTTTAGGCAGACAAAAGACAAATTTCCTGTTGTAAAATAAGTCATAATCTGGGGTTGAAACTTTTTTGTAGCAGCAAGCATGTGTCGTGCTTCTTACGATACAAATTTCCTGTAGCTACGCAGTTTGAGATGAAACATATTTTCATGAAAGTACTAAGAAAAAAGGTGGAAAATCAGTTTTATCTAGCTATAGTGGAAATTAAATGTTAATGTTATTTACAAAGTGTCTTCAATGATAATAGTGGTGTAATAAACTGTTACAGAAGTTTTATAGCAGTGTACTTCGAAAAGAGCTTCCCTGAAATTTTGCGATTTCTTTAAATTTATATATATACAACACAAACTATAAATAGAATGATTTAAAACATTTTTTGCATATAATGGATTTCCAGATCCCTTATACTGCAAATTTTTGTTTATCCACCCAATATTGCTCCATACAGTTCCATATTGAATTACTTCGATCCACCCAAAGCTTCCTTATATTGATTTAAAATAAAAATTTAGATTATGTAAAAGTTATATGCTATAACGCTAAAAATATTACTACAGCATTTCAGATATCATTAAACTAAATATCTAGCTCGCTGATCTTTGTTACCTGAGTCCGTGGGATTGAATCCCAATGTTACATGGATGCTTGTAGCCATTTGAAATCGACTTTAAGCAGCAGATTTTGGTCTCGTTAACCCTCGTATAGCAAAAAGTTAGAACGTAGTGTCCAAACCAAAATAAAATAAAATATTTTCTGTTTTGTTTTCTTTATTTTTACTCACACAGTTATATTTTGTTTCAAAGGCATTAATAAGCTGCATGATCTACATGCTGACATTTTGATAATATAATGTTATACACGAATAAATATAATCATTCATACCGATAAGTACTCTAAAATAAAATAAGTACGCTAAAATAAGCAATCAAAAAATAAATTGTAAAAAATTATCAAATGAAAGGCTAACATAGCATTGTATTCATACTAGCTTTGAATGTACAACGCAAAACTCAGCGAGTAATTAATTATTTTCAGAATGTTACTAACATAAGTATTCATAGGAAAAGAACTGTTACTTCCTTCTTTCCTAACATGCATCCATATAGGTAATAAAGTTCTGCCTTATGGGCATTTCGAAATGACTGTTAGCAGTCAGAAAAGTGACCAGTCTCGCAACGCGTCGACTTCGAGACGTAATAATGATACACTCTGTCAGCAATCTTTGTGATAAGAGTTGGTTTGTTAAGGTAATAAGTAATATGTCGAAAGAAGATGTAGACATCCCGTGATAAGCTTAGATATATATATGGGCAAAGAATGGTTTGTTTGTGTAATTTAACGAAATTCCATCGTAATGTTTGTCTTGGGAATAGTGCTTTTTAATGTAAAATTGTTCGAACTGACAATCAGAACAGATATCTCGAAAGCTATTATAACGATGGTTTATAATATTCTTCCAGAATCATAATAGTAATGTATCATCTGTACATTCCGTCAAAGTGAAACAAATTTACCAGTAAATGACAAGACGCACATTTTTTTTCTAATGCAGATGCCAATGTAAACACTATTTTTTATGTAATTTCCCAGATACGAATCTGATACTCATTTAACACCAACCGAGGAGTACGTGTAGCTCAAATAATGCTACAGATGTAAGTAATATTACCTTCCAATGGGTCCTCGTTATTTAAAAGCAAGGTCTAAGCAGTCTTGGCATACCATCCCATTTGTTATCATTTCAGCTTTATAATATTGCGGCCACAAATCAATTTTACGTTCTCCAGGCGCTATAAATATCACGATCAATCTTAGCAATGTGTTTCACTTTTCCGTTTTGTTTGAAATGCATATACGTTGGTACTTTTCCATTTCGATGGCGAAGGTGATGGTCGAAGAAAAATGCTACAACCGAAACAAAATGAAATATCCCCGTTAGTAACAATTAACAGCCACATTTTTCAAAAGAAGTCACAGTCATTTCTTACCAGTAATATTTTCCCTAATACATAATATAAATATTGGTGATTAACAATGTTAAGGATTGTTTTCCGCCAATGAATTCTCCTTAGTGAAGTTTGTAACAGTAAAATGGAAAAGTGGAATGAATGCAAAACTTTCCCAAACGACTCCACTCGGAATATTTCCTCTAATAACCTTTTACCGTACCATTTTCGAAAGAAGTCATGACTATTTCTTACCAGTCACCTCTTTTTCCTAATAAGAAATAATAGTATTACAGACACACACTAATGATTGATTGTCTTCAGTAAATTGTGCTTTTCAATATTAGAGCCTTAAATATGGAAAACGACCACCTATTATTTCAGATTTTTACTGTGTACTGAGGATTTATTAAAATATGAATTTGGGTATCGAATTTACGTTAAATGTCACTGATATAAAGTTAATATTTGTTATTATAGAATTTCTTAGCAACTTTACAACATTATTTTATGGAATTGTAAATTGACAAAATACTGAATGTTTTTTAAAAAGCATACATAGTGTTATAGCAGTCACATCAATAAACATGGTCTAAAAATTTGAGACAGATTGAGAAACGTGAAATGTACCTGGAGCGTTTGACATTAACTAA
The DNA here is from genome assembly GCA_032207245.1 of Pardosa pseudoannulata. Lineage (NCBI taxonomy): Eukaryota > Metazoa > Arthropoda > Arachnida > Araneae > Lycosidae > Pardosa > Pardosa pseudoannulata. Next base: position 14,178,212 of record CM063508.1, on the reverse strand, counting down.
TAAGTAAAAAAACTGTTAAAAGATTTGTTTAATTTTTTTAAGTCTTAACACTAGAATATGCTACTAAAAATAAATTTTGATAAACAAAATATTCGAATTTTCGAATTTAATATAATTATGGAGTGCATGTACAGCTTTACTTAATTGACAAAAGCAATTATATATTTTTAATCGCTTCTGTGTCATTTTGAAGATCCTTTGCCTAATTATTCTTAAAAATTTCTTTTCATACAATAACTCTACTAATTTGCTTTTACATACAAGGAATTAACAGCAATAAATAAATATATTAAAAAAATAGGGATAAATATATTAACAATTTAATAATCAAATCCCCCTAGACAAATGTATATATGTATTTATATCAATAAATATACTATTGAAGAAATCTTGTTAAATATATATCATTCTCAAACTCATTAATGCTTCTATATCAATGCATTCAAACTAATGAAGTCTTTGTCAAGCAAAACTTGAAGAAAACCTAATTCAAGACAGAATTTATCAGGAGAAGCTATTACATAAGAATTGTTTCTTCTACATTCTCTAACACGCACTCCATAAAAGTAGTAAATTTCTACCTTCCGGATTGACCATTAGTAGTCAGAAAAGTGACCAACCTGGCAATGTGTCCGACTTCGAAAAGTAATAATAGTGTTATGTGTCAGCAATGTTTGTGATTAGAGTTCCTCTTTTAAGATAATAGGTAATTCTTCGAAAGAATATGTGGGTATCGCGTGTTAAACTTATATTTATATGGAAGAATCATGGTTTGTTTGTGATAGTTTAATGAGTTTCCTTTAGAATATTATGTGTAGGTTTGGGAATTGTTCTTCCTCTGTAAAACTGTTGGAACTGAAATTCAGGTTCAAGTTTCTGAACAACTTCTTTGCGATGGTCTGTCATGTTTAATCATAACTGTGATAGTAAAATGTATTCTTCATTTATAAATAGCGCATAACTTTTATCACTATAATAAATTATAATTTCTAAAATTATTTGATCTCTGGCCATTTTTTCATGATTCAGGTGTAAAAGAATTATTTTTATAAACCTTAATTAGTTTTCTTTTTAAACTGTCAGCAAGTCAAAATCTAATTTGGATTTTCTCATAATTTTGCATACTACCAGGTGTGTAAAATTTTATGTAAAAATATTATGATGCAATAGTTTTACACTTTGCATATTCTATAATTAGTTTTTATTCTTAATCTTTTAGCAAATTAAAGTCTAATTTAGATTTTCGGATAATCGATTTCCATTTTGTTTCCTTAGTTGGTGATGATTTGATTAATTATGTACCCTTAGTTAAGGATACATTTTTAACATTCAATTTGATAACTATGATTGCAATATATATTCATCAATTACATGAATCCTTTTAATAGAAGTAGCCATTTTTGTATACTACATGTTATCCATATGATTATGCTTTTTAAATGTCCAATTTCGTAACTATGAGAGCAATATGTACATGAATAAAGTATAACTCTCATCTTTAGAATAAATTATAAATTAAGCTATTTTGGTTTGTTTCTTTGAAAGGAGTATCACTTTTTTATAAGCTGCATGTTAACAGCTGTGTATGATTTTATTCAAATGCATTATGATGCGTAGATTATAATAATTCAGATATACATTTAAATAAATTTCATTCTCAAATTATCAGTATATTAAAATCTCATTTAAAATTTCACATAATCTATTTTCATTCTGTGTTTCCTTAGTTCCCAATGATTTAGTTAGTTGTGTTTCCTCAGTTATGAATTTTATAATGTTCAATGAAAATATGATAGCAATATATTTTCGTAATTTATTTAAATATTGCTATTTAAATATGCTATCGTTACATTCAATTATAATTTCTAATATATTTTGATCCGTCTCTTTGAAAGAAGTAATAAATTTTTAGCATGCTATTTAACGCGTGTATAAGATTTTATATAAATATATTTTGGTGCATTGATTTTATCATGTAGATTACCATTAATTAATATTACTTCACAAATATCAGCCTATTAAAGTCTCACCATAAATTTATAGTAATTTATTTCCTTTCTGTGTATCATTAGTTTCATAATTTTGTTATTTCGTAGATTTTATAACATGACGCAACCAATCAATTCAATTTTTTACACAAAATTTATCATATTTAGAGAAATATTACTTTTATATGACACATCTATCCATTTTAATTTGTATTTAATAATTACCCGTTTTCATAGTATAAACAAAAAAACACTTCCATAAATGTTCAAATATTTTACGAAAAGGAAAAAGATGAAATTGAGGATTTTATAAGTTCTCTAAAAGATTGTCCTGTTTACAAATTCTTAAATACATATTTTTGTTCAAGAACCTTGGTTGTTCAGCCAACATAGCCGATAGGTTGAGGGGGGGGGGTATGACCCGGACAACGATACACCATATGCATTAATGGTGCCAGGAACACTTACAATCGACATCTCTTCGCAATGTCTTCCAAGTTAAAACTCTATCTCTAGAGGTGAATATATTTTAACTTTTTAAGTCAGGCCTCAGGAATCTTGTAATAATACCGTGATATAATACTACTTGTGTCTCTATCATTCCCTAACCTACACATGCTTCCTCAATGGTACTAAAGGAGTATGTCTGGCAGCCCAGATTAATTGATCACTGTATTACGTTAGAATAATTGTCCATTTTGTATGCTGGATAGGAAATTTTTTTATATATTCTTGTTCAACAATGTGCAGAAAAAATACTACTTCTTTTGTAATAATGTAATTTATTATTATCAGACCTGGCAACAGCAAGTATATTTCGTAATTGCTAAACATCAGTTATAGTGTAATCCTTATGCAGAATTTTTACTTTAAATTTCATAACTTTATTAAAATATACAAAATAAATTTATTGCATTTTGTTACATTGGTAATTTGGCTATGTTCAATGATTCTTTATACTATTAAAAATACTAAATAATTCTTATTTGTTTAGTGATTTACTAAAAATAATTTATTTCATTTATCTTTTTAAGGAGTATCCTGTTTTCATATAAATAATAATTTATTTTACTGGAAAACATGTTATGTAAGTCAATTTTTCCGCAACCGATACTTCATATAATTTTAAATCTTTTGGGAGAATTTTAGTTCTAACACTTTCATGCTTTACATAAATATTAACTATTCCATAAATATTTATAAAATACGTTAAGATAAAAAATGAATGTATGCTATAACTCATTTTAATTAAAGAAAGTCTTTAATATATTCAAGACTTGCTCCAATGGTTCATAAATGTTTCATAACCCAACAAGGAAAATATAAAATTGTTCCACTTCTTTATTAATTATAGTTTAAGCACCAAATAATTATATAATAAATATGTTTGTGAATATTAATGAATGGTTAGTGTGTTGGCCTTCGGTACCGGAGCTCGTGGGTTTGAATCCCACTGTGGCATGGTCATTCGTAGCCATTCGTACTCGGCTTTAAACTGTAGGTCCCGGTCTCATTAGCCCTCGTGTTGCAAAAAGCAGACCGTAGCACTTCAAACCTAGCCAATATTACCCATTGAATTTTCATGACTTCTATATTGCTACAATTTTCCTATAATAGATTTATATAAATATGGTTTTGAATGATTAATGTGGCCACCTTATGTCTTAATTACAACAAAATTTCCTATTTGCCTTTTTAGGATCTAAACTAGTAATTGGATTGGTACCTGAAACCTGGGTTTTAGCCCTTCCCCATTTTCTTAGCATTTCTCATCCCCCCCCTCCGTACACTAGGACTTTCAAAATGGAGCATTGCTTCTTGCGGTCCCTGTTAGGAAGATTAAATTGTAAGAATACCTTTCACCACCGATCACTCTCTGAATGACTTGGATCCGTTTTATGTGAACTTTTAAAACTTGCAACTTGTAACACAGAAGAGTCTTGCTTTATATATTTTAATATTTTAACCACTGCATAGGCAATGATTTTGTCACTGGAAAGATGTGAGTTTGGAGTTCGACTCGGCCTAAGAACTATCGTGCTCGTTAAATTCAATGTGTCGTGTGTTCGTCAACCAAATATTTGTAAGTATTTGTTCATGGGGTTTTCAAACTCTTTGTATCATTCAAGTTGAACTACGAGTAAACAGTTCATGTGTTTTCAAAATACTTTTATAGCACATTTTAATTTTAAAATACCGTTCCTCAACATTTATGCTTTTACGACGATTGTAAAGCATTTATATTCTGTTATTTTACTTAGTACATTTCAAACCACAATAAAATAAATCATAACATGATGTAGAAACAGGATATCTTATTTTTACATATATTATATGATTTACATAGTTGATGTATTACATTTAACTTATTATTTAAGTGTTAGATACAGTCCTTCCAGTCTACAAAAAATGAGAGTTGTTCCCCAAAATGTTGCTGTGAAATTAAAGTTACAGAAAGTTTTACACTCTGAATGTCAAATATTAATGCTAAAAGTCCTATACCAGTCATCTTTAAATAATAACAAATATTTGTAGCAACTTTATGGGCATTTGTTCTTTAAAAACAATCATTAGAGCATGAGGTTACATAATAAGAAACGCTTAACCAAGAATTGAAAATCAAATTTACTGTATTTTAAAATAAATCATATGAATTCAGACAGCGCCATCACTTATAACTGATGAATTTAAATGCTATTTGATGGAAATGTCTGCAACATTTCATACAGTTTGACATGTTTCAGGCAATATTAGACAGGTGATATAAAGACTGCAAATGTTTAGTATTAATTATATTTTTAGTTAATATACGTTTGAAAATAATGTCGCAATTTATGATTGATTAATTTGTTGTCTTGTTATTTTGTAAACTCGTTGATTGAAAGACTTTATCACAATCTTTTACTAAAATGTTTAATTTCTCATTACCTATGCAAATAAATATTCATCTCAAATACTAATCATAATTATATTTGGTATATATTACAATATTTCATTATCGCATTTGAGTAAGAAATGTACGTGTTTCTCAGAATATATCTCAAATTAATGTATGTTGCAGAAGTCCGAAAGAATTTCAATTATCAGAAAAGATTTCTATGCATAAACTCAATTGGGACAAAACATGTAAAACTGTTCTTGTTAAATGGGCTATTTTTATCTTTATATAACTTTTTAACTGACGCTGAGTTACCTACTAAACAGTTGTACAAAGTACCCTTTAAAAGCGACTCTGTATAATATAGTCTCCTAGCCGCTGTAGCTAAGTCAGCAAAGACAAAGATCTCGCAACTGAAAGGTTGTGGGTTCGGGACTTGAGCCGGTCTAAGATCCGCCGTGTTTGCTAAAGGTGACTGGGGCATGTAAAATAAGTTTGTGGTCACAAAGTCCTCCAAGTTCTCAAACGATACCTCTGGGTGTAGCAGGTTAAGTCTGGGGGTCTTCTGCTTGGTCTCTGTTTTTAAATTACGAGGACCCAGAGAGGATAATGTTACTCGCGTCCATAGCATACCTTAAGCTATGCTTGCTCCTCGGAGGTGCTAAATGAGCAACTGGTCCGGAGCCTTGTGAAGGCGTTAAGATAATGTGTGTATCGCCTGCTACATTGAAAGAAAAATAAAAACGATAATGCAGTTTCCTCAGGAAAAATATGTCAGGATATATATCTAAAAGTATTAGTAATATTTTCTTTACCATTTTATATCGTTTTCAATTAAATTATTTGTAACTATTCAAAATTATATGTGTTACTTATTTCAGTCCATTCGTATTTCAGGTGCTATTCTGTGCTCAAATATGGCATCCCGGTGTTCTAGCCTCTCAAACTAACCAATATAAAATATTGTGTCCTTGATCCTTCTTTGCATAATTATACTATTATTACTCTCATTTATGATACACAATTCAATTTATTTTTCGGGAATAACAGGGTTAAATTATGATATGATCTAAACGTGTCTTCGTCTAGCCTCTCCTCTTCTATATATTTTATTCCAGGAGATCTTACGGACACACGTTTCGTAATAATCATTCATCGTAATAATACGAGAAAGCCGTAATGATACTTTCAAATCATACCTTGTCTAATACTTGATGATTTATCTCAATTTTACACAACATAGTTAAGCATATTTAGACATACCATCGCTGTCAGGAAATTTCCTTTTAAAGGTTAGTACAATATTTTTCGTAGTAAATAATATTTAAGTGTGAATAAACATGAGCGAATATGGTGTATTATTCCTTAGCTTCTTTGAAAATTATTAATGTGCGTTTTTTGATAAATTAGGGGGGTTAGGAATTTAAAAATATAACACAGTGAAAATACATTAAGCAAGGTTCAACATTCTATAAGTTTTCATGTAATTAATGTAAATATTCACCTTTTTTATCCTTTTATAATAATGTTGTCTGAAAGAAGATCTATTTTAATTCTTAGAGTAAACTGAATTTTTTTTATAGCATATATATTTAATTTTGTTTTTTAATGAACGTTTCAATAACCACAGCTTGCACGCAAAGATAATAAAAAACTTAATCTCCAATCAAAATTTTTTATATAAGTATTGTGTATCAATATGTTTTATGATCCTATTACAAAATTCTTTTAAATTTTTTTTCTGTTTTTATCTCAGTTTCATTTTGCCATTCAAAAGAGTAAAAAGTTTTATACGTTATTCCACAAGAAAAAATATAGGAATTTATTAAAAAAAGTAGTAATACTTTAACGTAATAATGGGTTCTAAAAACTCTATGAAAAAATAGTGAATGGCTTAAAAGAAATAAGCCAAGCAATGATAAAATAACACATTCTTAAAAGGAAGGTTTAAAAAAATTATTTCAAACTTCTAATAATTAATATAATTAAGAAAATATAATTAAAAATATTTTATAACGTAAAAGTGAATATATTTAAGACCAATTTTGAATATATACCTACATATATATGTGTGTGGATGTAATGATATTTTAGCTAAACTAACCAATTCAAAATTAATTATAGTTTAAATAAATTTCTAACAATTGTTCTCTTAAAATTATAACATTTGGGGGAATGTCTTTATGTATCATCTAATTTCGGTAACCTAAATGAATTCGAGAACAGCAAATTCAAATCTATTTTCCTCAGCTAATCTTATATAACACATAGTTTCATTTCTACCGTCACCCAAAACTGTCATTAAACTTGACACTCTGATTGGCTTACTCCCATAATTATCATACTTAAAAAAATCTCTCAAAAATATACTTTATCCCTTCTCATTCTTTGATACATATTTTCCCAGCAGCGTAATATTTTAATTAACGAATGTTCGATGATTTAAAATTCTTTCTACAATTTTCCCAAAGCTAACTCTGAAATGATTTGTAATATTCTGCCTACTCACTAAATTTTCCAGGCACGAACGAAGGGAATTTATATATTTATATATATACATACATATATATGTATGTGTGTGTGTGAAACCAGAGACATTATTTCTCCGATTACCCCAAAATTAGCCCTGATTACCTGGATTGCAGGGGTTTACAGGTGAATTAGATGTTTTAATCGTATTGCAGTCATGGCTTTATAAAGTAAGGTGAAGTTGAGAGTTTTGAAACTTTAAATTTATTAAGGATAAAATTGAATGGGTCAAAAAACCGTCTTAACGATGCAAGAGCTCAGCATTGAATGCCCAAGAAATAAACATAATTCAATAATTTTTATAGAGCTACCCCATTAAGAGAGTTCATGTGATTTTATTCCTATGCGACTGTGATTATTCAGCGTTTTTTCGGTATCTAGAGTGAATTTTTATCTTTTATGTTAGCTCGAAATCCACAGAGGTAGCAAATTAGTTATTGAAGAAATGAAACTGTTTTGCTTGGACAGCTGAAAAAATTTGGATAGTGAACATAAAATTAGCCTTTATTTCATAGTTGTTCATTTTGAGAGGCGGGTAAAACTAAATAAGTTGTCGAACACTCTATTAAACTTGGAACTTTATGGCTGGGAAATTAGGTATTAAAGAATGAGAAGGCGATAAAAGATAATTTTAGGTAGGCTATAGATATATTGCATGTATATATGGTTATATATAACTTTAGCAAATTTTTAGGCATAATTACTTCTTGATTTCTAGTTTAATATGATGTAGTTGAAGGTTAAGAATGACTGCAGACCTCAGCCTCAATTAGATCATAATTGAACACATTAAATAAAGTATTTTTATCGTTGTTAGTAGACAAGTTCTCAGACATGTACGAAATTTTAAGTAAAATTATCGATTGTTAGACATGACGGAAATTATAATTGATGACTTTGTATATGAATTCTGTAATTCGATCTTAATCGAAAGCCTTTAAAATGTCTAATGAAATTGTTAAAGTAATGTGTATTAATTCTATCTGTAGTAAAACATTCAGTATCTTATAAATTTAGAGTGATTTTAAGACTCATTGTTAAAATCCAAATCGATAAGGAATGTGAATGATATTATTTTTCAAGTAATAATAACTAAAAAATGATCATATTAATTAGTTTAAAACCATTAAACGAATAAATTATAAATAAAAATCATTTTTCCTTATGGTTGTACCGGTTTTATTAGACTTAATTTTATTCACTATGAAATATATATTATTTTTTAACAGACTTACATAATGACATACAAATTCCTTACGATTTACATATTTATAAAATATATACTCTCAGAGATGAAGTTATGAAATTTAAAATTTATTAATATTTAATACGTTTAAAATAGGGTTTGATAGTTCAAAAGCCTTGTAAAAGCATAAAGCAAAATCCTTGTGAATCTAATCAATAATGTTTAAAAGAATTCATAAGGTAAAAGCCTAGAGAATCTAATCAATAATGTTTAAAAACCTTCTAAAAGCATATAGTAAAATCCTTATGAATCTATTCAATAATGTTTAAAAGACTTCATAAAGTAAAATCCTTGGGAATCTAATCAATATATAATGTTTAAGAGACTTCATAAAGTAAAAACTTTGCGAATCTAATTAATAATATTTAAAAACCATTTAAAAGCATAAAGTAAAATGTTTGTGAATTAAATAAAAAATGTAGAAAATGTATGTAGACCAGTTGCGTTAGAGTAGAGCTTCGGGCTTCCAAAAGACAGGTCCTTAATGTGTTAAGGAGTCTAGAAATCACAACAAAAATTTCTACCAATAAATATGTTTATTTGCAATTTAGTTTTCGTGGTGGGAAATTATTTTATTTCTACATATTTTTATGTATATAATCAAACAACTGTGTTCAAAGTACACAATCTATCACAAACATGTAAATAATACACAAAAGTGATCACGACTTTTTTATAAGAGTGGCACTTATATTACATAAACACACTTCTTCACAACATGCAAGTATTTCTGCTTGTTGAACACAAAAAGTACACATTTTCCAGTCTTTTGTTTATTTTGTGCAAAAATATTCCTGTTTATTCTCTCACAGTAACATTTCAGTGTTTTATCTCATGTAAAAGTAGCTTCAGGATATATTCTTATAAATTCTTCTTTTAATTTTTTTCACTTGCTGCGCATTCAACTGATGAGAACAAAGAACTGTACGGAGATTTAGACAAGTCAGTACTTCAGTAATACGAAAGAGATGAGCTAATAATGCTGCTTAGCTTTCATAGCTGCTTTTATTGTTAGAACTATATCTAAGTGCTGTGTTTATTGTGTTTCTAAAAATGCATTTTCCCTTACCTTACCATTGCATTTTTAAAAACATATTTCAAATGATTTTATGTCATAAAGTTTTCTTATATTTCAAAAGAACCATTTAAGAGCAATGCATGTTTCAAATCGACATTTAAATATAAACAATTTCTAATGTACGTTTGTTTTCGGAAGCTATGCGAAAACTTTAGAAGATTTTGTCTAGGTAATATGACATGGTCTTTAACACTCCAGTACTTGCATCAAGTCTCTCAGAAAGAAGATTTATTAAATGTAGAGAGAATGTCTAATTTTTTTAATTTTAATTAAATATATCACCAGTTATTCAAATGAATAAATATTCTGTTTTCAGGTTTAAATACTTATCATCCTGAGCATCCGAAACTACTTATATTTAATTTGTTTAAAGTCGACAGAATTGTCTTTTCAATGGAAAACTTAAAGACGCAAGTACTGGATTGCTGATAAATTAAACATTTGATTTCTAAAATAATATGGATTAAAAGAATTATATAGAACAATCAGGATTATTCAATACTTTAAAAAAATTTCAGTCTAAATTTGTTTCTTATATAAACAAATATTTTAAATAATTAATATTTAAACATCAAACGTAATATAAACGCATTTAATATTTCTACTATAATTGTTGAAAAATTAGGGGATATTTTTATTATTTTATAACCAAATATTTGTATTTAAATTAATATCATAATAAATAAAATAAATTTTTATAATCAATAATTTAGGAAATATTAATATATGCAGATAATAGTTTGTAATATAAAATAACCTTTATTATTCTTGAATATTACACGGATGAAGAAATTTTCTAATGTTAAAACACGATATACTTGAACCTTTTTTCTAGTGACATAATAATAGTCCAGTTATTTTCTATAAAAATACTGTTGCAGTTTACATTGGTACACTTTACGCATTAAACAAATTTTATTGCATAGAGTATGAAGTAATGATAGTATACTATTTGCATAGCAGTTTTCATAAATAATAAATATAGTAATATCGAATACTTTCTTAAATTTATACCTTTTAACATATGTATAAAATAAAAATATGGGGTTCATATGATTATAAACAAATGAGTTTGAATATTCTTATTTGCATAATTCATATCATCTAGTACATATAAATCTAGTACATAAAAATAGAATATTTAATTTCGCATATATATTCATTTTAATAGTATTGCACAGCTTATGTGAGATGACTGGGCTTAATAACAGCTGAATAAACAATAAGCCAATTAAGTAAACATATACTCAAATTTCACACTTGTTCCAATTACATTTATTTGGTGTTAATATAAATCCAAGTGCTGGAGTAGACATCTTTAAACCAATAAAGTAAAAATAAAAAGTAAACATTTCTATATTGGTATACTGGCTCAATTTTCATTCACTATAAAATATATATTATTTGTTTTTTAAAATACCTACATAATCGCATCTATATAAATTCTTTACAATTTACATACTTATGAAATATATACTCTCAGAGATGAGGTTATGAAATTTAAACTTCTTATTACCTTTAATAGTTTAAAAAAGGAAAGTCTTGTAAAAGTATAAAGTAAAATGCTTGTGAATTAAATAATGCAAAAAGATGTAAGTACGTTGGGGAAGCGCATAAGCTAATAAGTGACTCCTGGGCGCTGAGAAAAACCCATGAGCCCTTTTAGTTCCAGCATGGGGCCGTGAGCCCATGGGGTACATTCAAGTATCGAACCATGGGCTGGGTATCGTTGACTCCATGGGGTAGGTAAACTTAGGGAAAAGCATGCTTGAGTACTAAACACTGGGGGGGTTCCGAGTAAGGTTGACCACCTAACCGGGGCATATGTTTCGTAAGCAAGAGCCTTTGGTCTCTAAGACGAAAATTGGTACCCTAGCCGATGGCTCGCAAGGTGGGATGTTAAGCCAAGTAGTTTTTTATTTGTTTAGATTAAAGTAAGTTATATAAATCTGCTAAATAGTAAAAACATAACTTTAGTGTCTGAACTAAGACGAAAGCAATATAAATAATAGCTTATATTGTAAGGATTAAGAAATTTATGTGCTTAAGAATATTAGCGGTTAAAATAATCCTAAAATATCTTAATCATATTTTATTACGAAGAAACTATAGCATTCTCTTTGAACACTAAAAATATTTTGCTTTTTATTTTAGTATGTGAAATTTAATTGTAGCTCTAACTATGTATAAGCAATTAAATTTCCCTTCCGTTCCAAATGTGTCACATTTGAAACGGCAAATTCTCTTTTGTGCTCACAGTAGGAAGTATTACAGTGATCATGTGTATGTGTGTACCGTATGAAAAGAATACAGTTCAACACAGAAAACAAACTTTAAACGCTGCCAACATACTACATTAACGATTAATTCAAATTTTAAGTTTACATCTAAAATAAGATAATTAATATTCTTATGAAATCCTCATTCTTGAAGTATGAGAATCGTTAGGCTTAATTAAATTATCGAAATCGTATTAAATATGATGTAGGAGAGCCGAAAGTTATATAAGAGATATTGTTATTTTAAAGAAAAAGTATTTCAACAAGCTAATATTATTACTCTAATTATTTTTTTACAATATACTATTTATATACTAACTTAATATTGGTAAGAATAAATTATAAAATATTAGAATCCGTTTATTAACTTAATATTGCTTTGTTTTTTGTATATCCTTTCATATTTCGTAACTTTAAGATTTCATCAATTCTCAACTGAAATAATAATATTAGACATTGTTTAAAATGATTATGATGTATCTTTAATTTGTACTTCTCTAATGGCTATAAAATGTAATATTCAACTGCATGCGTATAATGTCAGAGTTTAGGAAGTTTTCCTCTTTAAAAGTGATTAAACAATATGATTATAACTTAAATTGCTATTCAAATGATGCCATGTATAGAATTTGGTCTAACCTGAATTTCCGGAAGAACGTCACGGCGTTTACGTGTTTAAAATTTCAGTGCGTTTGGTGTTTATACCAATGTGACGCTTACGTTTGAATAAAAATATATCCAGGGTCTCATACACTATAAAATATCCTGAAAAAATTATGCTTTGCTCTCGTCCATAACTGCATTTTCTTTAGTTCGGATTAGTTCGGATTGCTGGCATAGTGCTAGTTACAGGTTGGCGATATACTTTTATCTAGACTATGGATGGTGAAACCGGCCTATTTGGTTGGTTAATAGGGATAGCTACAATCTATTTTTTTCTTACGTGAAGGCTAACAAGACTAACTCCGGTACCAAAGACCAGCGATCTTCCCATTTGATAATCGTTCAGTGAAATCAGAATATTCTGCATACAGCTGATACTGTACGGCTACCACTAACCAACCTTGAAAATCACGGTCTCCAATACCTAAAGAAAGAACTCTACCGTTCCACCAATATTCGGGTAAATAGTTTTTAGGTAAGAAAAATAAGGAATTTTAGTTTTGGAAATGGCGAATAAACGGCAAAGAAGCTTTACTTTTAGTTTCATTTAATCCCAGTGCTGAATAAGGGGGAGTAGATCAAGAGCATTTAATTAGGTCAAATATTTTGTGACTGTCACTTTCAAGGTGTTGCCCCTTTTAAGTTAACTTAATAAGAAATTTCTGTGCAATTTTAGTATATTCTGCTACTTTCCTCGAGTGCGGCGTTTATGCTGATGAGCCTTTCTTCCGGAAATTACTGTAATTCGCGAAATGTAATTAATTAAAGCGATGTATGTATATAAAGTAATTTATATGAATAATTTCATATTTTGTAAATAAAAACTTCCTGATTTATATATAATAAAATTAAACACTTAAGCATAAAAATTCATTTTAAAATTATATTTTTTTAATAGATACGTAACATTTTCACCTTTTATTTTAAGTAATGGCATTCTTTAAAAATCTTTAACCATTAAGAATAGCTTTTGAATAGAGATTAAATTCTTTCCAATATTGAACTATGATAAAAAATAAATACACTTATCTCCAAGTAGAAAAAAAAGTTAAAGAAATAACCTTTCTAAGTACATTATTTAAGAACTTATAAAAATGTTTTAGAGAAATTGTGGTTCTCATAATAACAGTTTCCTTAATAATGCTTTCTTTTTTTACTAAACTCAACTCAATAATAAGTTGTTATTACCTTATATATAATTTTCGACTGCAGTGATAAACCAATTACAAATATACACTGTTGTTGTATTTGGTGAACTCTGTTAAAAGTAAGATAATTGTAGTGAATTTAATATACATTTATTATGCGAGTGCTATCTTTTTTTATTTCTAGGTATCGTGGAAAACATTTAGCGTATGATTTTTATATGATGTTCATATAAATTAGCGTTTATATGATTTACAGGTTGTCGTTTATATAAAATGTATGTTAAGTCATTTATAAAATTACTGTTAGATCAGGAACAATCATTTTCCTTATCAGCATTTTCCTGGGTGCTTGATATCCATATTCAGATTTTACATGTTCAAAATTGGTCATCGTTCCACAAATACAGTTAATGAACTGATTCATTATTAATCCAAGTGGACGGTGTTATCTGCAAAGAAAAGAAAATAATGCTCAGAACATCTACTTAAAAAACACAATTTTAAAATTTTTGGATAGAAAACAAAAATTTTTAACCCCTTAATGCGAAATTCAAAATAAACATGTAATCAAATCTTTTATACTTTGTATAACAATTTTTTTATGAATTTTACCCCCTTTTCCTCTGCCAAATCATCCCCTCCTAATTAAATTGCAAAAGAAATTTTACACGGTACCTAAATATTCCTTTTCTATAAAAAACTGTTATTTTTACTAATTTTACTTAAAAAAATGGCATTGTATAGGGTTAAGGAGACAATAACTATTGACCTGAAACGTCTACAATTTAACAGTATATTTTTGTTTCAATGTAAAAGAATTTTTCTGTTGTTTTTAGAACAAATTTGTTCTGAATTAATAAGGCTCTATCTTTATAAAAAATATATTGGAAATTATAGGAAGTACAAACTTGTTTTAAATTGAAATACGTACACAGAACAATTAGAAATTACAACCATACTTAAATTATATTTTGAAATTTTTTTGAGAGAAACTAATTTTTATTTTGATAAGAAAATAATTGCCTATTTTATTTACTAAACTTAAATTATATTAATGAAATCACTATAATTAATTTTTATGAAGGTTTAGCAATTTTTATATTAGAGAGAATATTTATATTAATAAGAATATAAATATCTTTTAATTCTGTAGACTAAATTATGTTATGGGGATCAATAAATTATATTTCCTAGCATGATTAAGATTTAGGCTTTTTTAAGGTTTAATTGCTTAAAAAATTCTATTTTCTTATTATTTGTTAAATTTCAGATTATTTCAAAATTTAAGGTATACAGAATAAATCAAATATCTTATTTAAATAAAAATAATTTTTTTCTAGTATGCATATTTCAAAAGTCATTTTACAAATAAGTGAATTTAATTTTATTTCATCTGGTGTATATTTAAAATGTAATTTTTAAAAATTTATAAATATAATATGCTATTTAAAATTACAAAATTAAATGACTTTCATCAAATATAGAAAAATAATAATAAACGTGCACAAATTTAATTCTAAAAAATGTATTACTTTTTTTGTGATGGTTCTATAAAAGGCTGATATAAAGAATATTTTAAAATCGTGAGAAGTACTATGCCATTTTTGGAATTAAACTCATTTTTAACGAATACCAAATGTTATTTCAGTATAATTTGGGAATATATATTTTATGGATAATTGAAAGAAAATTACTTGTTCTTTGTTGCAATTATCAGTAAATAAATAGCATTTGGAAACATAATATGTGTTTTCACTAGTGATTATAAAATTTTAAATATAAAAAAATTAATCACCGTGAAAACATCAAAAAGCTTGTTAGTACATACGTAATTTCCGTTTAAAGTTGGCTTTGTTACAAAATAACTTTATTCCTTAAGACATATTTACCTCGTTAAACTTACGGAATAAAATAGAAATGAAAAATATATTCTCGGAAACACAACAATTTTTCATTACTTCTAATTTAACCCAATCTAAATTGAAAATAACTTTTTTTAAGAAAAAGGATTTTTATTGCTCATTTATAAAATATAAAATTTAATTCCTTTTGCAAATTATTGATTTAAAAAATCTAAAATTTCAGATCAGTGAATGTTTTATTGTGGATAAGAATTACTGTCGTATAGCTTGACTTAATAAATATTTCGTTAACGTTATGAGTTATTTCTAATGGACTTGTAATGAAAAATGATAGTTTGATGAATGACTAATTAAAATTGGTTACATTTATTTACACATACAGAGCCATATATATATGTGTGTATATGTGTGCGTGTGTGGTGTGTGTATACTTAAATATGTATATATGCATATATAGTGATATAAATATGTTTGGGTGGGGTATGATTAGGTGCATTTTTCTTCAATGGCAGACTTTTTAGCAGTACACATTACACAGTATATAAAGGTTTTTTACAGTACACAGTATATAAAGGTATATAAAAGATAATAATTTTTGCTTTACTGTTACTGATTTTTGTCCGTCAAAATGGTACCACAAATGGTACAGACCAACTGATAGGACACTTTAGACACATTTCGTTTTTTAAAAATTGATAAGCACTATATCAATCCTATTTATGTTTTATGTGTGTGAGAAGCTATATTTCTTATATCGATTAAAAAGATTAAATATAAAAATTTGTGTTTATTCATTCTTAATGACATACATTGATGGATATCAATCTTTCCACAATATTCTTAAATTTTTATTAAAACTTCTTACTTTCGTCATTCCTTTCTAGAAAATATTTTTTTCTGGGAGAAATAAGTTGTGAATTAAACTCTTAAATAGGAGTTAAAAATTAATACTCTTTGTACAGCTTCAAATTATTAAAATACATATGCTAATATGAAAGACTTTTATAATGTCACTACTGCCCTAAAAGTTGTTTTCTTTTCCATTGGATGGTAGGAATATTAGTGATTTACTTTTTGGCAGGATTCTATGAAACAGCATTTTTAGGGGATTGGGTGTTTGCGGCTGGTGGGATATCCAATAAAATACATATGCTAATATGAAAGACTTTTTTAATGTCACTGCTGCGTTAAAAGTTGTTTTCTTTTCCATTGGATAGCAGGAATATTAGTGATTTACTTTTTGGCAGGATTCTATGAAACTGCATTTTTTTTTTGGGGGGGGATGTTGGGTGTTTGTTGCTGGTGGAATATCCAATATTTTGCCCCACTATGGTACACGCTGCTGTTAAAGTGGTAAAAAAAGTCTCAACCGAAAGTACAACTTATTTTTTATAACTGATATTTGAAATTTAATCTGTAGTGGCTTAATCGTTTTTTCATATTTTTTATTTAATTTTTAAATAAAGTATTGGGCCGCATTTAGCAAAATTTTTAGGAAAAATAAACATACTCTCTTAATCAAAAATATGTGAGTTGGATCATCCAGCATTGTTACCATGATCGACTTGACATATGTCTCGGACTCTGTACATATCTAAAAAGAGAAAATAATTAAATTTAAAAATCAAAAATTACAATTCTTTCGTGTTTTAAAATATTTTAATTAACAGAAATTATTTTTATGGCATATATAAGATAAGTTTCCTAATTACACAAGCAATGTGATTCAAAACTTTTGTAATATAGTTTGAGTACAATATTGAAAGTTCCCAATGCAGACAACTAATTTCGCTGTAAATGGTCATTTGGTCATGCCGAAATTTTGTTATGCTGACGAGAATGTACCGCAATACAAAAATATATAGGAAGTCAACGAGAGTAAGGTACTACTAGGACGAGATGGAATGCAGATTGCTGTTATAAAGCTGCGAACAATCTGCATTTTTAATTCGGGCAAATTCAGTTATTTGTAAAGGTAAACTAAACCGTGACATGTACGACATATGTAGAAACATATCGAACAGGAATGAAAGCATGAATGGAAAATAGAATGAAGAGTGAAAGAGAGAAAATTTGAAAAAAGTTACATAAACACTTTCAAAAATTTAGTAAACAATATACGATGGTTTGACAAATGCGGTAAATTTTAATAGGTGATAGTTAGTACAAAAAAAATGTTTCTAACAGCATTTGTAACCTAAAATATGTAAACCCATGAGCACATTCTGAAATAACCAGACAGGAAACATTAAAATTATTTTCTGTAGTGACTTATCAAGTTAAAAAGAAAACCATGTATGAATATTTAACCTGAAAAAGAAAACGCCGCTGCGTCACAATGAATAAAAAAACTGCAGAGAATAATTTTACCCTCTGAAATTATTCCAGAGACTAACCGCTCTAATGCTCGAAAGATTCGGGATTATAGCACGGCGCTTTTCTTCTTGCGTCACCGTTGAAAGCCGTTCTTTTGAGCAGTTATTGGAAATTGTTTATTAAAATTACATTTTAACCCATACTTTATCCTTTTTTAAAATGTCCTTGAATCATCGGTTTGAATGTGTTAAACCTGTATCTTAGAGTATGAATTCTTTGAGATATATTTTTTGTATTGATGTGAACTTTCACCTGTTAAAGTTTTTTACACATGTATTCAATGATCGATTACATATAGAAGACGAAAATTAACATTTGTGCAGGAATATAACAGAAAATTAATTATAAAAGCAAATTAACAAAATAAACAAAACTCAAAGCCAAAGTAATTACGGCGTAAACAGAGATAAGTTCGTATACAGCTGTTTCTTTGATTTTAGTGAACAGGTTCTCAGACTAGTTTAACTATAGTTCCTGAGTACTTTGACAAGCTATTGAGAGTGTTGATCACTGGAAGCAACGAACAGCTATCTGCTCACTTTTTCTCTCTATTTGTGCATTACTTACGTTGACTTTGCATTTTATAATACACCTTATATTACTCCTATAAAACGTTATGAGTAAAAAAACTGACAGTCGACACTATTAACCACATATATTGAAGCTTTTTGTAAAATGTAGCATTAAAGATCAGTCTATCAGGATTGTAAAAAATAACTTATCTAGTAAAATAAGCTTAACCGGAACTATTTCATACCTGAACAGTTGTTCGATAAAAACCGTCTATTGTGCATGTTCTTCCCACTATGCTGTAACAGAGGTGAAATAATCTGGTGTCTATGGGGTGATGGCATCTTTTTTATATCCGGCAAAAGCGGCATCATGACACACGGTCCCGGATCTAAAGGGTTAGGACCGGATGGCAGTATGGGTGTTATGCTGCTACAAAGGGCATTGTCTCCAGACTGTCCGCGAACATCGAAACTATAAAAAAATTGATTTTTTTACAATTTACTGCAGGAATAATTTAAAAAATAAATACCTATGTAGATGTATATAATAAACATTATGTTTGCTTAATAAAAGCTTTAAATCACTAGAAATCTAAAATAAGTATTATAAAAAGTATTTTGTAATAGGAATCAACTTAAATTTATCATCTTACACCATAGAAGTATCCTAAAATAAAAATTACATTTTTAAAGAGAGTGCTTTATGTTATACAACATTTTTTTTAAATATTTTAATTAATATCTATTCTAACCAATATATATATATATATATATATATATATATATATATATATATATATATATATATATATATATATATATATATATATATATATGGCCTTATAAACACTTTTTAAAAATATTGGTTATTGAGATATAAATTTGAAAACGATATCACCAGAATAAACAAGAAAAATATGGTTATTTCTACATTTGTTTTTAACAGTAAACAGTATTTATTTAAATTAAAACAATATAATATTAAAATCAGGATTTTGGATTGGTTTGGAGAGCTATGGTCTACTGTTTTGTACACGAGGGTTAATGAGACCGGGACCTACAGTTTAAAACCGATTCCGAACGGCTACAAACGTTCATTCCAGCAGCGGCATTCGAACCTGCGAACTCCAGTTCCGAAGAGCAGCGCTTTACCATTCGGCCATCGTTCGGCAAATATTTAAAAAAATATTAAAATCAGACACACCATTTAAATATATCATCATATTTTAATCGAAATTCCAAGACTAAGTCGTCTTCCTTCAAATAGCTGTTAGTTAAATTCACATCTTTTCTCGTACTAACAACTACATAAGAAATCTGCAGAAAAAAAAGTATTTTCTTGAAATTGTTTATTTCCTGGGTCATGTTGAAACAAATAAGAGACTTTTATTTGAAGATCATGTCTTCATTTGTAAGTGTTCTATAATATTAAGTTTATTGTTGCGGTTAACAAAGAAGCCTTGATATAGCTGAACTAACCTAGTAACTTCAAACAGTTGGTTATTGAGAAAATGTTCTCCAATTATCAAAGTAATAAGAATCTTTACCGAAGAGCTCATAATCAGTTGTTACTTTATGTATCTTATACAAGAAAAAATCAGTTGTCATATACTTTTAATATTTGGGTAACTAACTTGAAAAATATTTTTTATTGCTCAAGTAAAATATCTTAATGCTTGATGTTTCTTTTCGCAAAATGTCTAATATTTAATTTTATTACCAAGCTACAATAGAAAACAGCTTATAACCTGCATTAAACTATTTAAAATATATGAGCTTAGATTTATCTTTCAGAGGATTTAGCAATGTTTTAATTACTTAAAAAAGTAAATAATAAAAAACTCCAATTTGAAACAAATTTCGGTACATTGTATTCATTAAAATAATCTATAAAATGCGATTCTTTAATAATATTATTAGTTTCATGTGTATACTAGTTACTAATACTAAATTTATTCTAATACTTCTAAATAGTGGTATTCTGATTAAAGGGATACAAAAAAAAATAGTATTAAAATATCGTATGTTTTTTATGGCTTAAATTATACGATTCACCCTACTTCATACGCATGTAAATTCTGAAATCTGTGTCGGATATCATAGGATTTAGCAACGTTTTAATTATTTAAAAAAGCAAATGATAAAAAACTCCACTTTTAAACAAATTTCGGGAAATTGTATTTATTAAAATAACTATAAAATGCGATTCTTCAGTAATATTATTAGTTTCATATGTATACTAGTTACTAATACTAAATTTATTCTATTACTTCTAAATAGTGGTATTCTGATTAAAAGGATACAAAAAAGAAAATAGTATTAAAATATCGTATGTTTTTATGGCTTAAATTATACGATTCACCCAACTTTACATGCATGTAAATTCTGAAATCTGTGACGTCATAATTTTTAAAAATTATTTACATTTTTATAACGGAAGTCAGAATTTTAAAGAAACAGTTATCCTTTCAACGTGGAAGTGGAATTTTCTATTAGTGTCATGACAGAGTATAATCTTAAATTATTTAATTTTATATGTTCAGTTAGTCTGAGTAAAGTAAATTGATGATTAGCAGTAATTTTTTGTGATCGTATGTATGTGTTAACATAAGACTTAGGACGATGTAGTTTTTTTAAATTCGAATTTTTTCCTTGTGTTTATTTCTTCAAATCATCTGCATTCTAAAGATTTTTCAATACTTAAAATACTAGCATTAAAACATTTTACAGGGTTTTTTAAATATGTAGAATATAACTTTGAACGAATTAGTAATGGTGAATTATTTTTCTTTGTGTATATAAGCAAATACAAGAAACTGTCGAATGGCCTGTTTCTCCCCTTACGTCTTAGTAAAATATTTTTATATAATGTAATTTAATAGTATCTCGAAACCAATGCATAGTACCATGTACAAGACTTTAATAATATATTTAAAATAAAATGTAGAAAAATATTAATGTTTGAAAAAGTTTCAAGGAATTTAAAAATTAAATAAAACTTAAAAGAAATAATCAAACACACATTGTTTTCCTAAATATACAACAAATTAATTTCTAGAATTCAAGAAAATAATGGTGTTAATATTATAGGAAAAACAGTGTTTTTCCTATAAAAATTGAAAGCATGATGTGCCTTTTTAATAGATTATAAAAATATAGAGATATAAAACATTCTTGTTACACTGTTTTATATGTAACATGAAATGTAAATAACATATTTCTCAGTATTGACTTTATTGATATGTTTATTATCTGCAAACCTCAGATATTTAAAATTCAAAGTGACATCAATAGGATATAAATGATGATTATTCCTTTATGATATGCAAAAATAAGCTAGAATAATAATTTTTGTAATATCTGATGGTAAAAATTTTTTTTAATATTTTAAAATTATTATTAATTTATCAAAAGTATGCGATTCATTTGAATTTTAAGATTTTTTTCCACAGATTTTTATTTTTTTAGCGATTTCTAAACTTTTTTAATTAATATAAATATATAGTTAAATCAATAAAGTACCTCGAAATGAATTGAAAAGTATTTTTTTATCTTCAAAATTTTCGAAATATGAAAAACAATGTTTTTTTAATTAATAGGTAAAAATTTTTTAAATTAATTTAAAAATTAAAATTATACATTTAATAAAGTATAAATTATATTTCAAAACAGTAAATTTTTTCAATCTTTCAATGAGGATTTTATATAATTGTAAATTTTTTATATTTTAGTAATAATATCTGAACATGTAAAAATATTAAAATATAATTTAAGATTTTAGTGAATTTTTTTTAAAATTTAATCATATATTTATAATTTTAAATTTTATATTTATAAAAACATAATGTTTTTTATATAAAGATAAATATATTAATAAATAAAATTTTTAAATTAAATATTTTATATATTTTATATAAAATATAAAAATATAAAAGTTTAAAATTTATAATTTTTCTTACTATAATTTAACAAAAACTTTGTTAATTTGCATATTTGTACATTAAAGATTTATTCGAATTATTTGTTATATTTTGTAAAATAACTTTTTTAAATTAAATAAGATATTGTAATAATTTTAAAATTTTTTTTAAATATAGCATTTATAATAATATATATTATATATATATATATATATATATATATATATATATATATATATATATATATAAGTAAATATTTGCAGTTTAGTAATTTTATTCCTTCTGTGAAATATAAGTTATAAATATTGAATATTGTATAAATAAACTTCTATATTATTTGGTCTTAAAAGAAGGCTTTACGCAGTGTTAAAATTGGTTTGGTAAAATAGTATTTATTTTAAAGCTTATTTAGATTTCAAGCCACGTGTGTTCTCAGCATTAAATAAAGGTTTTAACTTAACTTACTTTTGAGTTTCATCCATTTCTGGTTTGTCAATTGCTGCAAAAATAAAATAGAATATTAAGTAAAACATTGTAAAATATAAAATAAGTTACTTTAACTTAAAATAAGCAGCTTGTGTAGTAATTTAAGGACATGTTTAAAACATAACTGCTCTACTGAATAAATAAAATAGAAATAGAAAATAAACTTAAAGACCGTAAAATATAAAATAATTTATTTATACATAAAATAAAGTATTTTAATTAGTAACAATAGGAACATGTTTAAAACATAATTTAGCTTTTAAAACATAAGCAATCTACTGCATAAATAAAATAGAAATATAATATAAACTAAAACATTGTAAAATATAAAATAAAATATTTTAGCATAAAAGCATAGAGTAAAGCATAAAGTAGGAATATTAGCAACATGTTTAAATTAAAGTATATGTGGAGCTACTTTAATTATGTTGAATTCCATACCTGCATTATAACTCCACATATTATACATTATATATGCTATATATTATATGACAAGTATAATTACATACATAACATTATAAGTATTGGTTTGGGATTAATCGAAAAACAGAAGAATTTTTTAAGTGATGCCGACTTGTGAGAGTTCTCATTTTTCAACGAATAAAGTAAAAATTTAGGCAACTATTACTGTAGGCGGAGTGCAGTATATACTATTATAGTAAGTTGACACAGTTCAATTTAGTTGTAAACCAAATCAATTCCATTTCAATAGTTTAGAAAAAATAGTACTAAACTATACTTTACTTAATTAATTCCTGGACATTTAGACGATTTAAAGAAAATCTTTCAATTATTTGACATAATTCTGTATTAATTAAATTGAAGAATTTAATGTAAGCAAAAAAATCCTGAATTTAATTAAAACAGCAACATATAAAATTTAGTATTTGAGCGTCATCGGAATATTAAACTTCAAAATGGTATAATCAAATTAATGAAAATTTATGAAAATTTCCTCTAATTTAAAGAAGAAAACTGGAGTTTTTAAATTTATTGCATGATTTGGGAATTTTTTGTAAGATTGTACTCATAAGTATAATTATAAAACGTAACAAAGATAGTTATTTTAAGAGATGCTTGGATTTGTGAGCGTACAAATTTCGTAAAAGCAGTAATTTATTACATTCGCAAAAATAAAATGCCATCTTCGACTCGACGTTTTCTGATTTGAGACAAATTCCATACCTGACATCCTCCTCCTGACAGCTACAACTGCAGCTGTGATGACCATCAGCGCCATAAGAATGACAAGTCCCCCTGCGACACCGGCAACAATGATTAGGTTCTCCTCCTGTAGGACCCAGCCAGAAGGAGCTACAGATAGAAGAAAAATCACATATAAAAAAAACAGAAAGACCTTTTATTACGTGGGCAGTCACTTTCAGAAACTTTTTCAATCCTTCAAGGAGAGTGCAATTGTGTCAAGTTGCCCAAAGATGGATAACTACATAAGTAATAGAAGAACCCTTGTTTAGGATATTTAGTTATGTCACAATGAACATATGAAAAAGACGCGTATTTTAAATGGGAGACGAAGTGATTATGTAAGTATCACAAACATATTGAGAGAAATTCTGAATTTTATGTAGTTAAAAATTATTTTTCAATCTTAATTTTAAATGAACTTATTTATTTCAATTTAAATCTATAAATGTACATTTATTTAAACAGTCAAATCAAATCTTATACAGTTATGTATATATATATATATATATATATATATATATATATATATATATATATATATATATACATATACATATAAAATAAATAAATATATATTTATTTATTTATTTGTTTATATGTAAGTATGTATATATATACAAACACACACACACACACACACACACATATATATATATATATATATATATATATATATATATATATATATATATATATTTTTATATATATATATATATATATATATATATATATATGTGTGTGTGTGTGTGTGTTATAATGAATTAGATATTTCTAAGTTTAATTACACAAGCAAAACTATGTAGAAAAAATGTGTAATACAATATATTCATTCATATATAAATTACCTCGAACATACATGAAATAATTTTAGCTCCTTGTATATTTCGTAAACGTTCTAGTGAAGGTTTGAGTCGATTAAAGGTGTTTAATATATTAACACACTAAACGTTATTATGACTTAAATGTAAAATCTTGGTATATCATTTCGCTGGTATTTTTTGAGTTACCTAAGACTAATAATTACATTACATTAATAATACATTATTTTCTCACATATTGAACCACTTGGACAACCCTTACCGATAATGCAACCAAGCACAAGTTTTATTCCCTCTAGATTTCGAAAATTTAAGATTTTGATCTAAAATGTTTATCTAAAAAATGTGGATTTTATCTTATTCAGGTACACTGCAGCTTTTATCAAATGGAAGACTTTTTTAGAGCTAACTCATTAGTTCTAGTATTTAAGCCTTACATTCAAAAGTATTTTACTTTTTATGAAAAGTAAACAAACTGAACTATTTACAAGAAATTAATGAAAATTTGAGATTTTTTGTCTATTTAATAATGGGTTTTTTATAGTTACACACAAGCATAAACAAAGAAAACATGCATTTCAATATGCAGCATCATTTATTTTAAAATCTAAATTTTTTAGTCTACTATTATTATTTTAAGTGCACTGACAGTTGCTCTTAGATTGTTCGCCATTACCTAGCGGGAGATAATTTTTGGATTTTTATAATGGAAGCACCATTAGGCGATGAACAATTCTCTGTATGACAACAGAAAACCAAATCCTGTACGATAACACAAACAAATGAAGCTAGTCTTCACATTTTGAAGTAAGAACCAAACAGAAGACACCCAGGCTTGGTCTACCACCTCGAGAAGTATTATTTAGGAACTTGAAGGACATAATAAGTTGCTAATTGGACCATGGACCTATTTTATGTACAAGGAATTTAATGACTTGACTGTATTCCGTAAAAGAATATAGAACTTATTATGAGCTATAAATGTATGGAGTCTATATATTCTGTCCTCAGCTGTCTAAAATTATCCCCTTTTGATGTCGAATCATTGGCAGGCTTGAAACGTGAACCTCGAGATCCACGCCTTTGCTGACTGAGCTACCACGAATTAATTTTTGGTTTATAGAAATGAAAGATTAAGCTCTATTTTGCTGACTTATACAAAAGCTAAAATATCAGTAAAAAGGTTGAGGTGTATGAA
>CM063508.1:14017025-14147025 GCA_032207245.1 Pardosa pseudoannulata | reverse complement strand
ATATATAACTGGTATGGACTTCTAAAATTTGCTTTCGTGTAAATTAATGTTCCTTGATTATAATACAACCATTGCTGTAGAGTTTCAGACCAGAATGTGTGAGTTCCATTGGAATACAGGGAATTGGTTATGTAGACGTCTGTCGTGTGTACTCTACTGTGAAAAAATTGTAGTGGAACATGATGTCATGAAACACATGATATTAAACGATCTGCTGGCATAAACTTCTACAGTATGAGATTTAAATCTGTTAAATGTAAAAGGTAAGAATATGATACTATCTTTGTCCTTGCGTGCAAATTATAAACAGAATATAACTGATTGAATAATCATCAGTAATTTTTCAATTGTTTAGTTAATCGGTATACCTCCGTTCTGATTAACTAAACAATTGAAGTCTTATCTATAAAACTATTTCAACCATTTCATTACTTTTGTAAATACCTATTGCGTTCCTTCTTTAAAGTCACAACGCACATATGATACCCATATCATGAAACGTATTTATAGGGCTTCTAATACCTATATGATTCAAGTGATATAAAGCCTTTCAAACATCGACATGCCAATTATCTTGAATAAAATCAATTATTTCAGTTAGACTGGAGCTTGAATTTGAATCCTTGCTCTTACTTTTAAAGTTGCTAAAGTTAAATTTTATTTCCCTTAAATTATCTGCAAGGGGTCTTTCAGTTACCAATAATAATAATAATAATACCAACAGTGTTAAAGCCTTCACTTATTGTCACCAAAGCAACAAAAGAAATGAACTGGTAACATAGTTACGTGGATAATTTGTTTTTCCTGAGTATCTCAAAATAGACTAACCAAAGTCAAACAAACTCTATAGCATTATCTACCTCAGAAAGCAATATTATGTTGGATTTAGAAACGATTGGTTCAAGTACGAGGATTTGTATAACGTACAAATTTTTCCTCGGGTATACATGAAAAATACTCTCCTGTATAGAAATACGAATACATTTATTGGACAATATATGTTATATGTTTTACGCCAAAACAACTATTTCACATGTAACCATTAAATTATAAAATTAAATTTAAAAAAAAGCAAATCTAATAATGGTAACATCCTTTGGTTATATTTGGTCGTTCACGTTAATCACCTAAAAAATCGCAGATAAAAGGATAAAGCAATTTAATATAATTCAAACAATAGTTTTATAATCTAAAAGTAAATATAAATCATAATCTAGTACTATTGCAAGGGTTTCCAGAATTATAACGTCTTAAATTTGGCAACTTTCGAAAAAGAGTAAGGTATGTTTCCAAAACTAGAAATCAGCCACATTCACACTGCTATACCAGGTGAAAATGCTTGTTAAATCGTTTTGAATTTTTAGTTAAAATTCTCGAACAACATTGGCACTATGGAAATATGCATAATTGGGGTGCAAAATCCATGAATTGTTTCGCAAAATTTAAGTCTTCCTCCACGAAATAATTCACACAAACACAACTTAAAAATACATTAAAATTAGATGAAAAATAGTAAGGTTCTTCTCTTGATTAAACCACAAATAATTTAATATCCAGAATAATAATTATACGTCGATATAATAATTTTAGAAAAAAAAATGAAACCATTTATAAAGAAGAGACGTGCAATTTCAAATTGTATTTGATCTTACTGATTAGAGGTCTAACAATGAAACACTGATTTTTGCTAAATTATTGATTATTAAATTGAAAGTTTACCTATATGACGTAGTTTGTTTTAACGCACTGCCACTTATAAGCAACCAAAATAAATGAATACGTTTTCGAAGAATAAAGATGAGATAAAACAGAAATTATGGGATAAGTTTTATGGAAGAGTACTTGATGATTTACAGAATTAGGAAGGAGAGATTTACTTCTTATCAATTCAAAGTTCCTCCATTTTTAATTTTCACATAAGAACTTAAATAGTTTCACACTCTTTATCAAAGGGAAATTAAAGCTATATTTTGCAGACATTTCAGTTATTTTTGTAGAAATTTGCAGCTATATTTTGCAGAATGCAACAACAGGATTTCATATTTAAGCTTTAAAAAGGTTAAGTCCTATTTTTATTACTATTATTTGAACTTAAATAAAATTTTACTTTCTTTTGTTTGTTGTATTAAATTAAATTCGATTTCAAAATCCGCATATAGACCAACTTAACAAAAGAATTGAAAACTATATTTAAATTTTACAATAGTTTGCAACTATATTTATGTGCCCTAAGCCAATGAGTATTGCTAATATAATTGAAAATACAATAAAGTTCAGCAAACTCACCTGGAAGTGACGTTAGTTGCAGTTTACACGGCTCTGACGACCCCATGCTGTTCGTGCTGACGCACGAATATCGTGCTAAATTTTCGTTATGGTCGTCATTCTCTAACACGAGTGTGCTCTCGTGGCGTCCATTTTTCTGAATGATGTCACGATTTCCATTCAGGGAAATGTTATCCCGATACCAAGAGAAATTCGTAACAGCGGGGTACGCAATAGAGCGACAGATGAGCACAATATTCCTTTGGTCATCATAATCTTTCCTGATTGTGCATTCTGGCTTATCTGGAATAAACAGAAAAAGATTCGTACTTAGCATTCTAAACCCGAACTTATATTCACAAAAATTACATTGACATATATGATAATATCACACACACACATATATAAAATACAAAATGATGTAATTAATGTGTATAATTAAAGTTACAGCTGTCAGTCAGATTAAAGAAATTTAATACAGCTATCTCATATTAGATTACACGAATAAAATTAGGTGATCTATATATCAGTGCACTAGTCCAAAATATCCGTAATTAAATTTAACACTAAGAAAGTTTTAACATCGTCATGTATTGTATAGTATAATGTTTTATTATCATTTCTGAAACATCACAGAAATTTCAAAGTACAAAGAACCATTTAGTACACGTAAAATGAACATGACACTATTTTAAAACAGCAACTTCATACAATTTTAATTCGCAACATCACAATATATAATATTACTCATACACACATACACAAACACATCAATATACAGATAATTATATGTTTTCAATTTTAAAGCTAGAACTTAAGAGCAATAACTAATAAAATGAATGTGAACTCTCTAAAAAGCGGGAGAATATGGGAGGTAAAAACACACTATAGAAGGGAGCGTGCCGAATTCTAAGAGAGTAAAGGGGTAAATCGTATGAACTGATGATAATCTATTTTATTTAATACCGTTCTGAAAAGAAAATGGCAAATTTTTAAATAAGTTGATCATATAATTGGAATTGATATTTTTCTAATTTTTCGTTGGAGTCTATGCACCTCTATTCCCTTATCCCGCTTTCACACACACACACACACACACACACACACATATACATATATATATATATATATATATATATATATATATATATATATATATATATATACATATATATATATATATATATATATATATATATATATATATATGTGTATATATGTCAGGTCTAAAAAAGGGGTAGTTGGAAATTACTTGAGTTAAAAGCGATTTTAACAAGGGAACTATTTTATAATAAAATAAATGAAAAAGACCCACGCTTTCATAAGCTTTTGGGATCATCCAAATTTGGGATCGGTCAGGCGGAAGCATTTTTGAACTATTTGAAGAGCTTGCAAACAGATAAGTTTTAATCAGCGAGTGGAGATGGAACTGTGAACAAACTCTATGCGTGTCTCCGCAACGATCAATGAAAATGGCGCAGGTTTTGCTTTTAGAAGAAACGATGATTTAATAAACTTATTAACAAGAAAGACTGTTTTCCATTCGCCTTAACTCTGCACCACGATACATATATAAATAAATAAATAAATAAATAAATAAATATATATATATATATATATATATATATATATATATATATATATATATATATATATATACATATATATATACACATATATATATATACATATATATATACACATATATATATATAATATATATATGTGTACACACATATATATATATATTATATATATATATATATATATATATACACTCAGAAGCCAAATCATTATGACCATCCCTATATTTTGCAATGAACTCTCCTGGTTAACGTAGAAAGCACGTGATCAGGTGTAAGTGGTATTTAACTGCTGCTGGAGAGTCTCAAGGACCATTTTTTACTTACTTCATTGTGTTATGGGAAACGGTACGGATCTAAGAGATTTCGATAGAAGGCAGATTGTAATGTCTCGAAGGCGCTCGGAACAAGCATTTCCGAAATTGTACGACTCGTGGGTTGTTCGAAATCTAAAGTTGGCTTTGAATGATGATGGAACCAGTTGTAGACGACATGGTGTTGGATGTCCACACGCTATCAAAGAAAAAGATCTTAGGAGACTGTTTCGCGTCGTGAAACAAAACTGGAGCCAGACAGTGGCTCAGTTGACTACCCACTACAATGCAGGGCAAAGTAGAATAGTATTAGAGCATAATGTTAGTGGACATTGTTGGAGATGGAGTTAGCAGCAAACGTCTCACTCATGTTCCTTTGCTGACAAGCGTCATCGACAACTGCGCCTATGCTGGACCCGGGAACGTCGCGACTGGTCCATAGATAAATAGGAGAGAGTTGTCTGGTCAGATGAATCAAGGTTTGTCATTCATCAAGCCAATGGCCGTGTCAGGATACGCCATCTTCCAGGCGAACAGTTGCTCCCTCAATGTACAGTAGGTCATACAAAGTACGGCGGTGTCAGTATCATGCTTTGGGGGACGTTTTCTTGGGCTTCTCTGGGACCCGTGGTTGTGGTAAAGCAGACCATGAATGCTACAGTGTATCTGAACATTGTTGCAGACCAGTTGTACTGTTACATGGCCTCTTTTTTATTCAGCTGGAAATGGAATGTTCCAACAGGGCAACGCCCGTGTCACAAGGCTAAAATTGTGTTAGAGTGGTTCCAGGAATCTGATGCTGAATTCTAGTTAATGTCCTGGTCACCTACTCACCGGATCTCAATCCAATAGAACCCATTTGGGGTGTTATGTGACGGCACCTCAGATTTCAAAGACCACCAATTTACAAAATCTAGGATTTGCGAAACCGTTTCTTAAACATCTGGTACAATCTGCCTCTGACTATCTACCAAGGACTTGTAGCATCCATGCCAAGGCAGATTGAATCTGTGTTGCCTGCTAAAGGTGGGCTAACTCGTTATTGACAGGTGGTCATAATGTTTTTGATCTTGAGTGTATGTATCTATGTATATATATATATATATATATATATATATATATATATATATATATATATATATATATATATATATACATATATACATATATATAATTATTTTATATCAACTATTCACACAGTTAGTCTAATAATTTCCATTACTGTATAATTTTATTTTAAAACATCCAAATTGTATTGAGGAGTAATTTTGAGGTGGTAGTTAAAATCGCTACATCTGCACCTAAATAGGAAATTTAAACCACAGATGTGTATGCACGTGCTGAGCATCGTGGGAAAGTATATCGGTACAGGGATACTTGCATGTGTTTTTACAGTGTGTATTAATTTAATTAAAACTGTATTTTAAAGTTTTGGATTATTCTGCATTTCAATTTATTACTTTGAAATTAGAAATATATTATATTAGAAATGTCAGTTTCAGCAGCATTTTCCTATGTAAAACTGTTATATTAATAAAAAATGGAGCAAAAATGTGAGATTTATATTTTTAATAAATTCTGAAAATAAAATATTAAACACTAAATTTTAAAAAAGACGTTTATTAGTAATAATTTTGCAAATGTATGTTGAAAAATACATTTTTTGTTCAATAATGTTTACAATATATGAATAATTCAATTATTTGTTTGTTACAGCCAAAATGTTTTAACGATAAATATTTAATTTTTCCTGTTAGTGATTAAAAATTTTACACACGTAAAATGTTCTATTTTAACATCTGAATAAATATTTTTCAAATGGCAGTTGCAGAGATACAAAGAGATGAGTAAAGAATGACTTGCATTAAAACGTTTTCTTAGGGGAACAAAAACCCTTTAAAATATAACAATTTGGAAAATTCATTTCCTTGTTCGATGTTTTTACATTGTTTGTGTCTTCAAAACTATATTGAAAATCTGTTTAAATTGATTTTGCATTTTTTATTAAAGTTAAAACATCGTGTTACGTGAAATGTAATTCAAGAAACCACATAAAAAATAACAAAAAAAATCATTAAGCCTTAAAGATTTATTTTATATAAACAGTATTTAACTTAAACGAAATTCGAAAGAAAACATTTTTGTAATCATGCTTAATGCAAATTAAAATATGAAAGTCATTGACTAATATAGAATGCAACTAAAGCGTTTTTTAATGAATGTTGTTGGACCACTGCCGTACACAGATATAGAATTTCAGGGGGAACCCAATGCATAATCGTCATTGACATGAAAGAGGCAATTACATTATATAAATACTTACTTGGGCTGAAAATTTGTTTAAAAAATTACACATATTCAATAGTATTTTTCCTTTTTAAAAAACTGTTTTATTATAAAATTATTATGAAGTTTCAAAATTTATAATGATAATGATCATGTAAGAAACATAATAAAGATACATTAAGAAAAAAATTCCTGCTTACTAAACCAAGAATAATCCAACATTGTGGAAAATTGAATCTAAATAATATGGTGATTAAATTACAACACAATTAAAATATTGATTTAAAATATCAGAGCATAAAGAAATATAATTTTGAGGGCATAAGGAAAGTTAATATTTAAAGTTAATATTGAAGTTATTATCCATTTTTGTCGATTGAAAATATTTAAAACTTTTTCACTGACAGATATGTATGCATAGTCCATTTATCGCATTTCAGATAAACTGCTTCCTAAAAAGGTTTTCAAATATTTTACATTTAAAAGAGATATTTTACTTTATTTCTGATGAAAAAAATTAAAGTATGAGAAGAAAAACAAAGTTAATTTTTAACCATTTTTGACCCATTTAATAATATTCCATATGTATTATCCTTAAAAATTTGAGCTTCGATAAAACAAATTGAGAGTTTTGATGTCCCTTTGCAGTCATTCTTAGTATTCCACTGTAGTGGGAAGACAGAATATTTATGATAATGTTTATCTCTCTCTCTCTCTCTCTCTCTCTCTCTCTATATATATATATATATATATATATATATATATATATATATATATATATATATATATATATATATATATATATATATATATATATATATATATATATATATATATATATATATATATATATATATATATATATATATATATATATATATATATATATATATATATATATAAACGAGCCGTAGCAGCTCATTAAGGAAAAACAACACTCGTAGATGGAGGGTTGCAGGTTCGGAGCCCGTGCCGGCTTAAAAAATAGGTTAATGGTTACAATGTCCCACATGTTCTGAATTAATACCTCTGGGGGTGGTGGGCGAAGACTATGTCTCTTCAGCTTGATCCCTGCTTCAAAATTATTAGGACTCACTTGAGCAGGTTGTACTTTAATCGCTCAGGTGCTCGTTAAAACGAAAGGCTCACCGCTTTGCTTTAATACGAGTAGTCAATCATGCTTGGTTTGACCAAAAGGCATAAGACAACAACAAGAACAACAATATACATATACATGTTTTCCTTGTTTGTTTTATTATATATATATATATACATATATATATACACATATATACACATACATATAAATATATACACACACACACATATATATACATAATATATAGATATAAATATATACACACACATATATATGTATGTATATTCATTTAGATTTTAGAATCCTAATATAAATACATGAAATTTGATCATACTAAAAACACATTAAAAGATGACACTTCAAAAATCGAAATTTGTGTATTTACCTTATTTTACATTTTGATGTTCTTATAAGTTCAAAAAATACCACCTTTAGAGGTTATGTAATTTAATTTAAGATTCTGATGTTAGTTTCCTTTGCTTCTATCATTAATATATATACATATATACACACATGCATATATATATATATATATATATATATATATATATATATATATATATATATATATATATATATATATATATATATATATATATATATATATACATATGTATATTCTTTCAGATTTTAGAATCTTAATATAAATACATGAAATCGAAAATATTTATCTTATATTACATTTTGATGTTCGTTTAATGTAACTTAAAATATTGAATATTCTCTTAAAGTATTATTAAATCAAACCAACATTAACATGAAGAATTTAATTTTTTTTGTTACATTCCTGTTTTCTAAAATCTTTAATATCGAAACAATCGACATTTTGCTGCCTGAATAACATAAAAAGATAAACATTATGTAAATGTCTAATTAACGGCTATTACTCTGAAGGGCACAATTAAAAAGCAGAAACCTTGAAACTTTGAATTTACTAAACAGTTTTTCCCTGAATCCTTACAGTTATCTCAAATGATGCATGATGCAATTATATCGTAATGATAACAAAAGCTATAATGTAATTTTTATCCATTAGAATATAAGAAAAATTCTTAATTGGACTAAAGAAAACAAGAATATTTTAATAAATATGTAAATTAGCCGAAGATAAAAAACGTCATTAACAATTTTGAGATCATAATAAAAGCGAAAAAATTAAATTCAACTGCTGTTACATGAATCTGATTGCTTTGAAGAGCATTTTATAATAAATGTTTCTTATAAGTTTTTATTAACAGATATTTATTTCATTGCATAAATCTCAGAACATTCAACACTTTTTTATAAATGCAACACCTTTTTTCCCATCAGCAATGTAAAATCCAATACTAATTAAGAATATTTAAATAGTTGATTGCTGTTGTAAATTTAATAGAAGATTAATTGCAACATCAAATAGAGGATTAAGTAAAAAGAAATATATTAATGGTTAAATATTTATATTATTTTTATTTCATTTCATATCCATATATAATCTACGAACTTAATCATATATATATAAATTTTAAAAAATCTACTTTAATAAAAATTGGTGATTATTTGGTGGTGACTTGGAATAATTGACAAATTCCTTAGGTATTAAAAGTTAATATTCCTTGGCATGATTTAAGTGTTTATTATTAAATATATATATCATTTAATAACAAACTATTAATTAATATTTTATCTGCATAGAATAAATTGGTTCTAATTGTTTAATAAATAGCTTAAATTAAATTACATAAAATCACATTAATGAAATCCTATTTTAGCGGGAAAATTGACGATATTTCAAAAACGTTTTAAAAGGTTTGCCAATACAATGTGTAACGGGATATTATAATTTATTATATTTTGACATGATTTAAAAACATGTTGATTAATATTTGATGTAAAATATTCTTAAAAGTTAGATAAGTGTATATTATTAATAATATCACACAGAAGACAGAATAGCGTTTCCTTTGAAAAATAATGTTTAAAAATATCACATAACATGTAAAGCCATTCACATTTTACTGTTTAAAATTATGAAGCGATGTTAAGAAAATTCGGCACAAAATAATAATAAATGAATGACTAACATTCACTGAAAATGTAAGTGAAATGGAATCTGAACAATTCTCTGGTGATATCGTGGAAACCGTACATGTCAAACTTCAACTGATAGCGTAGTTTTCAATAATACGTCGGTATATTTAAGAAAAGGTAAAGTTATCAGATAAATTTAATAAAAAATCGTTAAAACATAATTACTTAAAGGCTACTGTTAAATACACATAGAAAGTGATATATATGAGAGAATGTAAAAATATACTTGAATAAAGCAAGAAATGCAGAGTTAAAGTGTGTAAGACACACACAGAAATTTATTACACAGACAGCCGCTTCGAAGCTCGAAGCAAAATACATCATCAACTCGAATGAACTTAGTGACTAAAAAAGCACACTGTTCACAGAAAGAGACAGGAAATATAATGCGTTCATTTCATTTCTTCTTGCAATTTCTACATATGCAGACGCTCAAGTCATTTGAACTCATATTGCAATTATTTTGCAGCTCTGAAACTCCTGTTATTGCTAGGATTATGCTCCGGTAAACGTGGCTATTAATATACCAAATATATTGGCTATATTTGGTACAACAAATGCCCCTTTTATATATGATCATCTCGCGTCATGTGTATTTATTACCAACTATTCGTTGATTACAATTTCGTTATTATATATTTTACTCTTTTATATTAGGGAATGATATAGTCTTTTAAATTACGTCCACTCATTCCGATCTCAAGAATGTGACGCCTGATAGTCCAATAAATAAATTAAATTGCTCCAGAAGGGGGGTTCTCAGGAAATGATACAACAAGACACAGCCGGACAACTCAAAACATGCTTTTCGTCATGAGACCACGGGTGCAAAAGATGCAATTAGGGGAATCCACTAAATGAAGCCGAAAATTATGATTCCTCATCCAATCATGGCCAGTCCTGATTGTGAAAAGGACCACCCGAATAGCTCTGGGAAGAGAAGGACACTCTTATTTAAGAGAGATGACCATCTCCTCCAAGAGGAAATGTCTCTGATATAACAGATTCTAATTTTTTTAATATAGTCTCTGATGACTGTCTTTATATTCCTAAAAGGAGAACCAACATCAGATCGAACCAAATCACAACCCACATTTGCAAGTATGCCAGCACGTTCTATACCATAAACATTGCAGTGATTGGGAATCCATAGTAAAACCATATTAATTCCTGATTCGAACAAAGAGCTAATTCGAGTTTTACATTGTAATTCAAAGGGTGTCAGGGTTAAGTGACAATCGGTAATTGTTTGAAAGGTAGACCTGGAATGAACAAACAAAACGTTCTTGTAGTGTTTTCAATTGTTCTAAGGGCCATACAAATTGCATATATCTCAGCATCAAAATTGTTTCTGAATTGTATAACATCCAACCCTGAGTTCAAATATGTCAGCATCCACACCAGCCCCAGTCTTTCCATCAGCATCAGAGCTGTAAAAAACAGGACTAACAGTTCGACTTTCTTCAAACACCCATATATTAATTTTAGATGGGGTAGTGTTACACTCGTCCGAAGCAATCTTTAAGCTATACGTGTTCCAGGGTAGTGCTAAATGTGTAACAGCTTTCGCCGTTTCCTGTCAGTCCGATAGAGAATGATATTGTATTTTAAAAATTTAATCACGTTTTAATAGGGATTTCTTCTTTGTTTCCCTTTATTTCTTTTTTTCTGCAAAGGAAACCAAAGGCAATAACACCTTTTATTTTACATTTATAGGATGGCATCTATAAAATCAAGAATAATATCCAAAATCTTCGAGGAATGTTCTTGTCTGAAGGAACGGTAAACAACTGTCTGTGCATTATTTTTTCCTGTTTGTACCTCCTGTTTTCCTGTTTGCATTTGTTTTACACGAGAAACAGCTTCCGTCATTGAGATTGAGAGGGGATTAAGAGGATTGGAGTTTATCCATAAAGATTTAGTGTGTTCACTGAGCTACAATTCAGCACTTATGTTTTAAAAACAGTTTAATTAGCTACAATGTGCTGTTCTGCTACACTAAAAGGGATAATGATACTTGAACTTATTTCTTAAAGGCATTTCTGAATAGCTTCAAATGTCCATACTAGCAATAAGTTTGGAAACACTCACGTAATCCTGTACCATAAGACAGTTAATTATCTAATCGACCTA
This sequence comes from Pardosa pseudoannulata, assembly GCA_032207245.1. Taxonomy (NCBI): domain Eukaryota; kingdom Metazoa; phylum Arthropoda; class Arachnida; order Araneae; family Lycosidae; genus Pardosa; species Pardosa pseudoannulata. Next base: position 14,135,275 of record CM063508.1, on the reverse strand, counting down.
AAAGCTCTTCGTGTGGGATCAAATTTAGCATTACGGTATTCTAGTTTACTAGTAACTTGATTATATACGAATCTATCTATGATAAATACTTTCTAATTTCGAACACAGAATGAGAATTCATAACCTTAACACTAACATTATAAGTGTTTGACATATAGGATATAAAGCACATGCAAATAATAGGGGTTAGAGGAAATTTCAATTTTGATAGATGAAAACATGTTTTTCTACAGCGAAAAACAAGAGGAAATTATATTTCATATATTATTTCTTAACAAATTTTATTAATAACAAAATTATTCCTGTATGTGTCTGATGCTATAAAATATAAAATATAAATAAACTTATTTAGAGACACTACTCATAAAAAGCAAACAGTAGTCATGTGAATTTTTTAACTCTACAATATTTATACACAAATAAGCGCAAGAAATGCTATGTTTCGGTTAAAAGAAAGTAAAAGAACTTTTCAGTAAAACTTAATTATTTATCCTCTGGAGGATATAAAATGTATAATTTATTTGCATTCAGTGTGGAAATCATATTATTTTAACTTTTTATATATTTATAAACATTAGTCTTCCTTCATAAAATGAAACATTCTTCCGGAATAAACTCGATTAACATATCACAGAATTTCCTCGCCAAAAGTTAAAGAAAAATCTGAGCAAAATATAAATATTAATAAGATTCGCAAATAAAAATAAGTTAGATTAAATTATTCTACATAAATTCATACATAAAGATATGCGTGTATACAAGTTAACTCTCAATCTCTCTTTATTGAAATTGCTGGTAAGTCGTTACTTAATTACGTCGTAAATAATTTATAATTTATGTGAACTTAAACGTTCCCTCACTTTTTTCCATTATATATATATATATATATATATATATATATATATATATATATATATATATATATATATATATATATATATATATATATATATATATATATATATATATATATATATATATATATATATATATATATATATATATATATATATATATATATATATATATATATATATATACATATATATATATGTATATATATATATGTATATATATATGTATATATATATATATATATATATATATATATATATATATATATATATATGTGTGTGTGTGTGTGTGTGTATGTATATAAATTCCTAAAGAAATATTTAAAATGTCACTTTCATAAACAGTTTACTGAATAAATAAGTTTTTTTTCCAAAATATTCTTTGTTATGAGAACTTCAGATGGCACTTTTACAAAAAACAAAATCTTAAAAGCCATTTTAAAAACTCTGGCTTTAAAAATCATATCCATCAAATTTATGCGATATTTTAAGTAAATGACAGAAAATATAATTTGTTATTTTATATATACATATATATGTGTGCATAAGTTTGAGGGGGAGATAATGTATGTTTAAAGCAATGAAATCAAAGTAGATATTTTAAATTGCTTTAGGTAACATAAAATCTGATAATTTAAATATTTTAAACATAATTTTAAGTGTGTTTTAATTTTAATTTTTATTTCTGCAGAATAACTAATAAAAACGCAATTTCTAATGGAAATGTACGTCAAACAGCTTTAGGTATATCTTGGTCGACCAAAACAGAATTGTTTAATTATTGACCAAGGTGACCCTGTTAATTTGCTTAAGAAATTGCATTTAAGAAATGGACAATCCTATGCATGGATAAACATAATTTTTTTTCGTAATAGTTTGTTACAGGATTTTTTCAGACATTTTATGATTTCTTTATTGTTATTATAATTACTCTTCTAAACTCCTCGGTCCAGTAACCCAGCTTGGGAATCATGGCTTACGGTGCCAATATCTTTTTACAAGACTAGGGGCCCTGGAGTGAGTCGTCTATGTTCCGGTTAGGTGGTCAATCTTATGCGGAACCCCCCCCACACACACACACACACTTTTTAGTTCCCAAACATTCTTGATGTTCAGATTGCCAACCCACTGAAGGGATGAAAGGCTGAGTCAACCTTGACCAGTTCGAGGTTCGAACCTCGAACCTGTGTAATAAGAGAGCTATGTACTACCCTATTGCCACACTGATTCACTCTTTTAAAGGTGAAATTATAACACCTGTATTAAAAAAATATATAATAATTTTAAGCATTACTCTTCGTTTGTCATTGCTTTGTTTACTGCGATTGACACATAAAATCAAGAACCATTTTATATTACATATTCCTATTCAAAACGACACCAGTGTTTTCTCCCAAATCGCCAAAAGACAATCTAATTTGAAGTAAATCCAACAAAAGGTTTCTAGAAAAACATTTCTATAATTAGATATGAAAGCTAATCTCAACTTACGATTCACCATCAATACTAGGTCAGCTCTCGCGTGGCCGTGTGTATTCCTGACGTTACAAGAGTAATTTCCAGCCATGTCTCTGGTGACGGAAGCGTTGAACGTCAATATATGAGATCTGGAAAGAACAGTGTCTCCAACGGTCCACAAGTAATGTCCAGGAGGAAAAGCAGACGCCGAACACACGACATCTTCAGGGGTTTCTCCTTCCACGATGTCGATGAGATTAAGGGAGACCTGGATGTTTTCTGGAGGATCTAATAAACAGAGAGAGAAACAATAAAAATAATAAATTGTTTTCTTTATACATTTGTTGTGGTGCTACATAAATTATTTAGTATGTATTATTTAGCAATGTATGATATTGTTGATATTATTAAATCACCACACATAAATTATAAGAGGAAAAATAACAGCCTATGGGTTTTTCCATTGTTATTGTACACTCAACTTACAGCAGCGTGTCCCATCCTTTTTTCGCTCAAGTACCACTTAGTTGCACATCATGCTAAATTGTACCACTTTTTTACAAATAATTTCATTTCATGAAATTTGTTATTGGTAGAGTGTTAATTTATTTGTATTACACATTTTATTGGGTGACCATCTATTCACATGTAATGAGACAGATTACAATGCAACACGTCTAAATGTCATGCCGGATAATAAATTCACTGAAATTATGAACTCACTGTATATATATATATATATATATATATATATATATATATATACATATATATATATATATATATATATATATATATATATATATTATATATATATATATATATATATATACATATATATATATATATATATATGTATGCATGTATGTATGTGTATATATATATTCACGGTATTGTTCTAAGTTTCGTATTTATCTACTATATTCTACTATCTAGTATTTCGTTTACTAACAAATTAATTTTATATTTATTTATAAAATTATTTATTCTATTAATTATTATATAAAATTCTTTATTACATTTTATATATAAAATTATAAAAAAAAACCAATTTATTTTTGCATTATAATATTTTTAGTTAAAATAATTTTTATTAATTACAGGAAAAAACTTTTCCATGATTTTTTTTATTTAATTCTTTTAATTTTTTTATGTTCATCATTATTGATTATTTTTTATCGTATTCTAATAGTAAGCGTGTCACAGGTTGAAAAATGTATATTTAGGCCATGGTGAGACAGATAAGAAATATAATTGAGATTTATTGATAATACACATAGATAATAACATAGATTTATAGATAATATAAATTAGTTATTTCGTGTGACACTACATAAATTATTTATTTTGATGTTTGAAGTAATAAAATACATTTTTATTTTATTCTTAACCTTTAACTACTTGGCCTTATTTTGTAACAAAAATACCTCCAGATTTTCATTTCAAGTGATTTTCAAACTAACTTCCAACTTGTTAGATCGCATTAACAGCAAACTGCAGGATGATAATGGGAAAGTGAAGGATCAGTTATGATTTAGAAAAATAAAAATTGTGAGGGGGGATATCTAAGAGATAGCAAAACAGCAGTTAAAGATTAAACTACCACACAAAAGATTAAAATTAACCCCTAGGTAGTCCACATATTGTAGTCGAGATACGTCAAGGCAACATCCGAGTCATTATTAAGTCATAGGTCAATTTGTAAGGTATAACTCTATTGCTGTTGAGATATGTCAGAGACGACTTCTGGGTCATAATGACGTCTGAAGTCATCATAATGATGTCAGAAGTTGCCAGACAGGGAAATTAATGGTACTAAAATCTCATCTTTGACGACTTCTGACATCTTTATCATGCAGAAGTGACCTGTGGCATATCTCGAATACAACATAATAGCACTTATAGTACTAAATTCAATCTTTGGATACTCTGACATCATTAGGACACGAAGATCACCAGTGATGTATATCTACCACAATAAGGTAACACGCCTAGTGGATTTTCATTTATTTTGGTTGGTAATTGGATTTAAGCAGTAGGGCTTGGCATCAGTATCTCTCGTAAATCAAAATAAATCTTAATTTAAAGCATATACAGTCTATGATTTAATAGGATTTTGTAATACAAATTGAATTCGCAGTGACTCATAATTGTTGTTTGTTAATAAGTATCTGAAACTAATCAGTGAATCCATTTTTAATTTTCTCAATAATGAACGACCCTGATAAATATATTGTTAAAAGATAAAGAGTGAAATGGAAATAAAACTAAATTATTGCAAATTTCATGAAAGTATTTTATTAGATAATTTTGGGCAATTACATCTTCCTTACCCTACATTACCTCTACAAGGCTACGAATGAAGTTAAAATTTGAATATTTTAACCCATTATTACCTTTGTTATTTCTTCATAATATATACATTGTAGAATATAATGGTGATAAACATACTATTTTGAGTGACTTTCTCATACCGCGACAACGAATTCATATAATTTTACCTGCACAGATGATTGGTCAAGGTTCCAGAGTGAATAGCGTTTCCTCACGTGAGGCTTTATCAAGGGATGCTTTAATTATATTAAATATATTGCTTTATTTTTATAAAGTATTTAATTTTATTATATGTAATTTTTAGTTAATTAAATTGATCCCTTTATTTTTTCCAAGTTAATCAATTACTATTAGATTTCGACTTTTTATTTACTTTTCCAGATTTTCCACTGGTTACTTAATAACACACTACTTACAATGCTTTATATTCCTTTTGCCAATCCAATGCAAAAGTTGCCAAGAAGGATTTAAGTGTCCCACCAAATTCGAAGTTTACCAATAGAATTATCTAAAAACAATTCTACTTATACAGGCACATAATTTAGATTTGTTCTTATCAGTCGCCAAAAAGACTTAAATGGCCCACTAAACTCGGAGTTATCTAAAATATATACCTAAAAACAATTCTACTTACATCGGCCACAGAATTTAAATTTGTTATAACTAGTCGCCAAAAAGACTCAAATGGGCCACCAAACTGTAAGGGTTTCAAAAAAAATTATTTAAAAGCAATTCTAATTACATAAATTATATGGAGTCTACGCATTTTACAGTTATTGATTCTTGTTGATAGTTCGAATGTAAAAGTATAAAAAGTAACATGATGCATAATTAGGATACTTGTCACTCTTATAAAATCGGGTATTTTAAAACAGACAGGAAGTAAAAAAAGTAAAAGATGTTCTAGTATATAATTAGTTATATAAATAAGTAAATAATCTAGACATAACAGCGTCCAATCTATTTCTTGCTTTTTGAAGGATTCTTTGCAACCTAATCTTTAAATAACACTTCTGTCTTTGAATAATACTTTATACTTTCAAACGTTTACATATTGTTAACTAGGTTTTAGATATTGTTGAAAGTATAAAAGCACATAAAATAGAATTATTTGGAAGCATTTCTATCTACACCAGACGCATAAATTACAAGTTCAGACTCTTTTACAGCAATAAGTTTTACAGACAGGGGTATTTGTAAACTTATAAAAAAAGAGACAGAATACGTAACTGGGACATAAGTCATTCCCATAAAGTTCAACATTTTAAAACAGACAGAGAAGAAAAAAACTATCTAGAGAATAACTGGTTATACTGATGAAGAAATAATCTAGACATAATAATGTTCTTTGCCGCCTTATATATTTTGAAGAACAAAGTAATTGCTAGGAAGGAGGAGTGTCAAGTTGTTGCTATGAATAAAAGATAAAAAAGACGTGGAGAAACTTTTTTTTCTGCGATAAAATAACAAGAAAGCAAAACAAATAAAGACAAGTAAAACATGGGCTCCAGGGATGCTGCAGTTATCAAGAAAAAAAAGAGTAGTAGACTCTTCTGGGAAAATCAATGAAAGAAGAATCCACACCGAAAATATACAGCTTTATCAAACTTATCATGACTCGTTCGAGATGAAAAAAAACTACATTTTTATAAACTAACATATAATTTCTATTATTTATTATTAACATAGCATGTACAGTACATGAAAGATTCTTACAAAAGTGGAAAAGTTGAAATAAAATAAAAGATATGACTCCCATTTGAAATGAAAGGCTAGTGACGTTTTAAATATTATTTCATGATTTTTATTTGAGTTTATAGATTTTATATTATCTGAAGTATTCCGGTTGTATTTTTAAGTTGTCAGAAATTTCTTCATAACAAAAATTTAATTGTTTGAATTTACATAAACTTCTTTTTGCATTAGTTAAAAATTTTTTTACGTTATTGATGATAGGCTACAAATAGATTCTATCTACAGACATGTGAGGAGCCAACATATACTTGTCTTTTTTTCATATTTTCACCTCATTCCTTAGGTTTGAATCCTACTTCAGTCAAAGATATCTGTATCTAATTGGCATCGATTCTAAACTTTACGTTCGGGCCGTAATAGGCATTTTATAACACGGAGCTGTTCTAACGTTTATAAACCGTTGATATATAATATATTCTTGGGTTGTATTAATGGTAACTCGAGATCTAAATCCGGCATGTCAGTCAACATTTGCTGTCCTTGGCAGAATTCAAGAAGTTTATATTTTAAAGAAATATTACATTTATAAGTAATATTATAGTAAATATTGTTCAATTGATTTTCATATTAATATTACAACTAGTTATACTCATTTATACTCATTTTTAACTTCTCTAATGATAGTTTACGAATAATAATAATAATAGTAATAATAATATGAAAACTTTACTTTTTTTTCAATATTTTGCTCACCTCAATTATATAAAATATATCAAAACCTTTCCCATTCACCCAAACTAAATCAATGACATAATCCTTTCAGATTACTTTCCTTCCCTATTTCCTAAAACCAAATAATGAATTAATAATTACTATTTGCGGTCTTATTGCACTTTTCCTGAAGTAGATGTCAGTTTTCTCAATGAAACTTGGCATATCATTACAAAAGTACATAGAGTGTCATAAAGACACTGTATTACTTTTGTGTCCGATTATTTTAAAGGCCACTGCAGGAATTTATTCCTCAAGCACGGCCTTTTCACAACAGGGCAGACGCCTATTTGACTTTTGACTTTAAGACGTTTCCTTCATTTCTGTGACTTTAACATAAAGAAAAATACGGGATTCGTATTAAATATTTACTTCTGCGAAGTGAGTTCCTTTTTTGCTATGATTGTTGCCTCTAAGTTACATTGCAACTGAAATGATAATTTCAAATGCAATGTAACTTAGATGGCAATGGAAAAATATGATCCATTTTCTGTGTGATTAGTAAAATGAAATTTGACCACACACACAACTTCACCATATATTACACACAAGCACACAAACAAGCACACACACTATATATATATATATATATATATGTATATATATATATATATATATATATATATACATATATATATATATATTATATATATATATATATATATATATATATATATATATATATATATATATATATATATATATATATATATATATATATATATATACTATATAATATATATATATATACATATATATATATATACATGCATATAGCATATATATACACAATACATACACACAGTGTGTCATATGGGCTTAAGATTAACTTCTAATTAGCCCCACGGAGTCTCTTTGGTTTTCCAGTCTAAGATTATCACTAGGATTATTACTATCCTCTATATGAAATATCCACTTTACTTATATCCAGTATCAATAAACTATTACTATATAAAAGTTTACAGAAATTCTATCCAGTGTTAAAAGAATATTTATTTGGGGAATTTTTCATCAAATGCATCCAGATTATATTTTCACTATAGGATTCCCATTAGACATTTACACCCTTGTTAAGTATTCATTTTGTAAACTATGTAGATTTTAAAATTTTATATCGTAGTATCTTGTAAACAACTAACAAGTATTGATATCTAGAAATCTTTACTTAAATAATTTTTAAAAAGTACCAATATTCCTCTGAAGATACATCTACTAAATGGAATAAAGTTTACGGCTTTAAATTATTTTTTCAAATTACTATTTTATACAGTAACAATTTATTGACAACACGATCTACAATTAAATACTCATACTTAAGAAGTTCATTAATCAATAAAACTATTTTTTAAAAAAGCTACCAGCAATACATTTATAACGTCAAGTAAATCCTCTATCTCATATTGATCACCTTCAACAATATATATAAAATGTACAACGAGTTTCATTGCTTGCTCAAATTTAAAAAAAAACCAAAAAAAAGAAAAAAGAAAAAAACACAAAGCAGTTATGAAGTCGTGTAATCATCACATATTAGACTTAAACAAGCTGTAGAAAAACTAACAATAACAGAATATTATTATAAATTGTTTGTAAATATTAATTTTTACTTATATATATCTCTTTTTTATGTATTTCTTGAATTTCACTATTTCTTTTCATTTAAATATTTGTTGATGGTTTGTGTATTAGAATGGTATTATTGTATTTTTCATAATTTTCTTTTAAATTTATTTTAGCTCACTGAAGGTTTGGACATTTGATTAATAACTACGAAGTTCAGTGAAAAAGGGAGTTTCTGTGCTTAATGAAACAAAATAGGATCAAAAATTGAAAATTTTATGCGAATCACAATGTTCCACTCAATATACTTTTAAAAGTAGTTTTTGTTTTGTTATTTAAACATTTTTATAGACGTGACACAAGTGTTTCGAATTTCGCGTCCAACACCTCAGGTTACATCTATCCCATCGTAATTCCAATAGTGTCGTTAATTTGAAAGTTTAAAATGTTCAAGTAGTGAAACTAACTTTTTTACTGAACTATGTACTTTATGATATACATGCATGTAAGTTTATTGGTTCATATAAGTGTATATATTTATATTTGTTTTAATTTTTTATTGTTATATACTTGCTTAAAAAGGAAAAAGGCCTCCTGTTGACCCGCCTTATTTAACATTTTATTTTTTTAAAGGGGTTAACGAGTCCAATGCACTCTACATCTGTGGTGCACTGGGAAATGAGTGCCTTACTCGTAGAGCGTGTATATATCACTAGATGTTTCAAATTTCTCACCTATACAAACATTTTGTGAAGTTTGGAAGGTCTTATTTTAAAGTTACATTTAGTCCGTTCGTTGTTGGGCTACAAAACTAGGTTGTGTTATTGACTTCACTTCTTTTCATTGTTTTTGAGATAGTTAAAACAACGCCGAACAACGAAGATGTTATACAATAACATTTGTCCTTCACAGAAATCGCACACGTACAAATTTATTATTGGAATTATCTATTATTAGTACACTATCATATTCTTCAATAATTTGCAACTTTATTTGGGAACATATATAACCCAGACCGAAGGCTGGGTGCGAAACAGCTAGTATTATTATAAATTGCTGAGTTAAAATTCATGAAAATGAAAAAAAAACTACTATGTTTGTTTTATGTGCAAGGAAACAAAGAAAAAATACATGATACAAAAATAATATTTGCATTTAGTTCTATCTTTACGTACTGCAGTCATATATCATAAGTAAAAAAATGGTCCTTTGGTTGATATGCTTTAAAAGAAATCTGTCTATAGTTCTAAAGTTGGTTTTAATCTTTGGATTAATAATTTAACGTTCCAATTTTTCTAGCTTTAAAAGATATTTTTTAAGAAATAAGCTGACCAGAATATTTTAAATTATAATTCCCTTTATTAGTTTTTTTAAATATCATTATCTAGAAATCAGTTTAATACTTTAACTGTATACCAATATCCTTTAGATTTAATAAATTTAGCAAAGGATGTTGCTACATCTCTGAAATGTCAATGTATGGGTCTTTAATTTTAAAAATTACTACTTTGTGTTACAAGCAAATTGATTTGCTGATGAAGCTCAGTGTACAGTTCAATTTCTGTGTAAAAAATCGATTAAAGAATAAAACATTTTTAATTAAGTAACCGTGGATGTTTTTGAAATGTAACTATATTCTACGTGATATATCACCTAAAAGAATAACAAATAAGAAGCGAGACTCATTCTTTCCATTAACTAGATGAACTTTCCACAAAGCAGTTTTACAGTCATGTAATCATTAAATATTAGATTTAAACAAACCGTATAAAAAGAAAGATAATAAAGTATTATTATGAAATGCTAGACTAAACGCAAAAGAATAACAAAACTACTGCGTTTGTATTATGTGGACGGAAACAAAGGAATATTATTTCAATTGAAAGTTACAATAGTGCCAACTCTTTTTGCTACAGGCATAGCAAAAATATAAAATGTTTTTAGCTGGAAATATTGTGAAAGAATTTTAACTATGTTTGTAAAATTTGTTTTATTTTTTGGAATAACAATTTAATTTTCCAATTTTTATAGATTTAAAAAATATTTTTAAGATATAAACTTAATATGATGATTTAAATTGTAACTTTCTTTCGACATACTTTTTGCTACATATAGATATCTAGAAACCACCAAATAAAATTTTACAAAACACAATTACCAGTTAAATTATTTAAAAGAAAGAAATGTATGTTAAAACATCTCTAAAAAATAAAAGTTTGGGGCTGCAATTTTTTTTATAAATTACTAAGCAATTAATTTATTTATGAAAATCACTCTACAGTAAAATTTCTATGTTTAAAAACTCGATTAAGAAATAAAAGGATTTTCATTAAGTGACAAGGATATTTTTAATACATTAAAAATATTCCTCTTAATATATTTTCTAAAAGAATAGAAAACAAACAGGGGGATGCTTTGTTTAAAACAAATGTTGGAATTACATACAAAGAAATTATAAAATCGTCTAATAATCAAATATTACATTTCAACAAACTGTAGAAAAAATAGTGATACAGAATTATTATGGCATTCTAGACAGAAAAGAATAGAAAAAAACTACTATGTTTGTACTTTCTGCAAAGGAAACGTAGAAAGAATAGATGAGCATACAATAAGAATGTTTATATTAGAGTTTACAATAGCGCCAACGCTTTGTACTAAAGTTATTCAAAAATATAAAAAGTTCTATTGCTTGAAATATTTTGAAAGATATTGGCCCATTGTTGTAAAGTTGTATTTTTTAGATTAATAATTTAACGTTCTGATTGTCCTCACTTTAAGAAATATTTTTACGAAATAAACTTAATATAATGATTTAAATTTTAACATTATTTTCTACTTAATTTGTATTACTTAACAATATCTAGAAATCGCTTTTAGTACCTCTAATGTTTCAATGTATTTAGAATTATTGAAATTAAGCAAATTATGTAACTACATACTTTAAATGGGAATGTTTCGGTATTCATTTTTTTTAATAAATTACTATTTTGTATGACAACCAAAATATTTGTGTATGAATATCTTTGTAAAATATTATCTCAATGTAAAAGAAATCTACTAAACAATAGAAGGATTAAGTACGCCCAAATATTTTTAAAAGATTAGGTAATCCTACATGATAAGAATAATAGAAAATAAACAGAGATATCCCTTCTTTACTCGAAGTAGAGAAATACATAGAATGCTGTTATAAAATCCTGTATTATTTAAATATTAGATTAAACAAGCTGTAAAATAACAAACGGGCATAAAGTATTGTTATGATACTTTGGGATAAAATGCAAAAGAATAAAATAAAACCTACTATGTTTATATTATGTTCAAGGAAACAAAGAAATAATATAGACACAAGAAAAATATTTGCAGTAAAATTTAGTGCCAACTCGTTGTACTACAGCCATATAAAAAATTAAAAGTTCTATAGATTGAAAGGTTTAGAAAGAAATTAACTTATTGTTGCAAAGTTGGTTTTATTATGTGGATAAGTTAATATTTCAATTTTCCTCTGTTAAAAATATTTTTTTAAGAAATTAACCTAATATAATGATTTAAATTTTAACTTTATTTTCTACTTACGTTTCATTAAGTACTGATATCTAGAAATCGATTTAATACTGAAATAAAATACCAAAACCTCTCAGATTTATTAAAATTAAGTAAAATAAATAACTATATTTCTTAAATGGGAATGTATGGGTCTTAAATTTATTTTTAAAAATTACTCTTTTCTATCACAACCAATACATTACCTGATGTAAAGCTTTGTACAATATAATGCCAATGTAAGAAATCAATTAAGCTTTAAATTGAATCAATTAAGATTTAAACTGAAAAGGATTTAACCCAGGAATATTTTTTTAAATAGTAAATATATTCTACGTGATATATCAGCTAAAAAATATAAAAAATAAGAAGCAAGGCGTATTGTTTCCGTAAAATAGATGAACTATCTATAAAACAGTTATACTGTCATGTAATCATCAAATATTATATTTTGCCAAAGAATAATTGCAAAAGAATAAAAATAAAAGTTTCCGTATTTGTATGTGGAAGTAAAGAAAGGAAGAATAGATGAGGATATGGAAAGAATATTTGACCTAAAAGTTACAATGCTAACTCATTTTGCTACAGTCATAACAAAAGTGTAAAAAATATTTTAAACGAAATTGAGTCATTGTTGTAAAATTCACTTTATTCTTTAGAATAATATTTTAATTTTCCAATTTTTCTAGGTTTAAAAGATTTTATTTTAAGAAATAAACTTAATATAATGATTTAAAATGTAATTTTCTTTAATTAAAATGTATTTAGAATTAGAAATCTATTTAATACTGTAACAAAATACCAATATCCCTCAGACTGATTAAAATTAAAGAAAAGTATTTTATTATAGCTCTTAAAGATTAGGTTTTAGTTTAATTTTGTAAATTATTATTTTTGATCACAAGCAATTCATTTAATGGAAATATCTGTTCGATATAATTTCTATATTGAAAAATCATTTAAAGAATAAAATAGTTTTAAATAAGTGCTTAATTTTTTTTAAATTTTAAGCATATTTGTTTCTTGACGAATAAGCTTAAAATTAAAAAAAAATTAATCTTGTAGCTGATTTAGCAGCTACAAGAGTAGAAAATAAACAGAGATATCTATTTTAAAATTCTAAAAAATTAAATTAAAAAAAATTAATTTTATAACTTAAAATTTAAAAAAAAAAATGTTGTAGGTGATAAATTACCTACAAAAATAGAAAATAAACAGCGAGATCCATTTTATGTAGAACTTCCTTCAAAGTATTTATAAATTAAAATAATCTTCATATTTTACATTTTATCTTTTACATTTTTTTTTGCATGTAAAATATGTTTGTGGTCCCAATGTCCTCCAAGTTCTCAAACGATACCTCTGGGGGTGGCATGCCATGCCTGGGGGTCTTTTGCTTCTAAATTACGAGGACCCAGTGTGGGTAATGTTACATATGTCCACAGCATATTTTAAACTACACGTGCTTCTAGGGTAGTTCTAAATGGGTAACAGCCTTGTATTGGTATAACTGCTTATAGTGTCTATAATGTGAGCTGCGTTAGGAATAAATCTTTTACATTTAAAGAATCTGTCAAAATAATCAGTAGTAATGTATTATTATTAAATGTTGTGATGAAAAACAAAATAATAAAAAAATCGATGTTTGCATTTTTTGTATTTATACCATGAAAGAACAGATGAAAATAAAGAACGAGTGATGTGAATTAATTGTTACAACAGCCACATACATTTTTGAAAAAGAAAAAATAGGTCGTAAATTTATTTTATTCTTTGGACTACTAATAGTTTAATATTCTGATTTCTCAAATTTTAAATTCTGTTTTTTAGAAATAATTTTAATGTAATGTTTTAAACTACAAATATTTTTGATAGTTTCTTTTATTAAACATTGTTATCTAGAAATCTATTTATTATTGGAACAAAATGCCAATATTCTTCAGATTGTTTAAAAGAAGCAAATTATGAAAATATATCTCTTAAATGTGAATAAATGTGTTTATAAATCCCTATTGAGTGTCATAAGGAATTGATTTGTTGACGAAAATCATTGTACAGTATAATTTCTATGTAAATTTCAACTAAGCAATAAACTGATTTAAATTAAGTACATAGGAAAAATGTTAATGTACTTGATATACATCAAGAATAGAAAATATTCAGCGAAATCCATTGTGTCCTCGAACAGGGTAAACTACCTACAAATCAATTATAAAGTCATGTAATCCTCATTATTGGATTTAAATAAGCTTTAGAAAAACAAACATTAATAAAGTATTAATATGAAATGCAGCGTTAAAATTCTAAAGAATAAAAAAAATACTATGTGTGTATTTTGTGGAAGGAAATAATAGATTTGGATTCAGGAATAATGTTTGCTTTAAAAGTTACAATAATGCCAACTTTTTATGCTACAGTCATATCAAAAATGTATAAAGTTCATTACCTTCAAATATTTTGGAAAATATTGATCCATTGTTGTAAAACTGGTTTTATTCTTTAGCTTAAAAATTTAATATTCCAATTTTTATAGCTTTAAAATATATTTTTTAAGAAATAAACTTAATACAGGGATTTTTAAACTGCTACTTTCTTTCCTACTATTTTTTACTACGAATCATATCCTTAAAACGGATTAATCACTTGCCTGATTTACGCATACACCATGCTGGCGCTGTTATCGTGTCTTTAATGATTTGCCCGTACGACGTACGGGCCATCTGATTCCTTTGTCATTCTCACTGTTTTAGCAGTAACTTTTGTATTTTTAGTATCAAATTAGTCGTATAGATGTTCACAAGATGTTAGTTTTCGAAGTGTATTCAATTTGGTTTAAAAGCGTGGGCTTTCTGATATGTTTTGCATTACTTTTAGAATTTTTGGCTTGAGGTTTTGGGAGACTGGCTAAAAGAGATTTTTTAGAAGTAATTTTGCCTACAGGTATAAAACTAAAACCTGTAAACTAGTGCTATGTATGTCCAGTGAAGAAAAATGACAGCTACAAAAGAATTAGAAAAGACTAGGTATTTTTGTCCTGACTGTGACTTTGGACTATGCCTCATGCCATCTTTCACGATTTATCACACTAAATCTGATCTTTATATTACATTTTTAGGGTCGAATTTGGGAAAAAAAATGAAAGTGTTAAGGGGTTAATTACTGTAACAAAGTGCTCTTTAGCTTTTTAGTTCTTTATCATGTGTACCGAAACAATGAATAATCAGATGAAGACAAAGGAAGAGTGCTTTGTATTAAATGCTACAATAGCTGAAATATTTGTACTACAATCATATCAAAATTATAAAATGTTCTTTTGCTTGAAATGTTTTGAAAAAATATTGGTTCATTGTTGTAAAGTTGATTTATTACTTTGGATAAATGACATTTAATGTTCGATTTTATCAACTTTAAAGATATAATTTTTAAGAAATAAATTTCATATACCGATTTAAACTGTAACTTATTTTTCTATTTTGTTTTTATTAAAAACACTTGTGTATTTCTATTTAATAACAGGTTTAAATGTTCATTTTGTGTGAGCTCATATAAATTCAAATTCTATTTTCAGTTTTGGTAAACATAATAGAACACTTTTGTCATCAAGAAAGGTAGGCAG
The DNA here is from genome assembly GCA_032207245.1 of Pardosa pseudoannulata. Classification (NCBI taxonomy): domain Eukaryota; kingdom Metazoa; phylum Arthropoda; class Arachnida; order Araneae; family Lycosidae; genus Pardosa; species Pardosa pseudoannulata. The sequence continues at coordinate 14,119,441 of CM063508.1, read as the reverse complement.
TTGAATATCTAGATATGTGTTAATAATAAATGTCCCTTTCTAATTACCTATAGCGAATACTTCTTTAACAAATAAAGATAATAAAAAATTCATATGGTATCCTTAAAATTATGCACTAGTTTAAAATTCAAATTCTGTTTAGTTATAAATGTCATATAGAAAAAACCTATTTAAAGTGAACCCATTACGTTTAGGCAACTTTAATGAAAGATATTTTCTAACTTTTTACTTTTCACTTTATCTTTTTCATATTTTAATTTAATTAGACTTACTGAATTTATTTTGTTTCTACAAAACAAAAACGTTTTATATAAAATCAAAAGTGAGATCTTGTTTCAAAAATTTTTTAATTTTTCTGACTCACTGTGTGCAGACATACATCAACACAAAGTGAGTTTCATTAATAATTTTTGATTTTTTGCAAACAATTATTATTAAGTATAATCATCCTCCTATTTAAATTTTTAAAAGTTATTAGAAATATTACACCATGGTATTAAATTTCGAAGAAGATGAAGTAATATTTAAAAATTCCATTTAAAATATTATAAGTAATAAATTAAATCAGCAAGAACCAAAAATCAGGTAGAGTTTCATATTAGATCTATAATTTGTTTGGTGTAAAAGTTTGAAATCAATATGTGAAATAGTTTTTTATTTACTGTGCGTGCAAGTTGAAAAAACACTATTTCTTGTAAGATGCATTTAAAGTTTTTATATTTATCTAAAAAGCTAGGAAATTAAATGCAGAGATAGTAAAGTTTTACAGGTTGTAATTTGAATATTTTATTTGCTTGAAATGATTTAGAAATGCCCAAACGTTTTTCAATGTAAGATTAAAAAAAATAAAATTTTTGAAAATTTAAAGACGATGTACCACCTTAACAATCAACGATAACTATAACTATTATGTAAATTCAACTAAAACTATAGGAAGATGAACATTCATAATCTACCCATTCACAAGCTTCTTTCATGTAATTTAAAAAAGTGCTTTAATATTCAGTACCACTTACAACAATTTGGGAAATGTGAGGTATCATTTTTCCAAACAACCATGAAAATTATCTATTTAAGAATTCTGAAACTACGATCTCTGAAACAATGAGAAAGGGTACTTATCGAACATTTTCATTTTAAGCATCAAGAAAGCAAATACATTAGAAGTTCTTTCTCTCTGAAAATATCTAGACCTCGGTATTTTCTCAAAACGTGTATCTAGATACCAGCGGGAGCATATATTTAATAGATATTTCAGCCGATTCTAAGGAGGAGGAATGCAAAACATGCTATCTCACTCAAAATATTCGAGGTTGCACGATCCTCAAAGATTACTGAACTATTTCTCTTTGCAACAATGACAACAATATTTAACTAGCATTCCTGTTTACATTATGAATGGAGTGAGGTACTTTGATTGCGCTATATTTTTCAAAGCACCAAGGCTTGATATCCGTGAAAAATATCAAGGCTCGGTGATCCCAAAATGTCCCTAAATATCAACGGAAGCGTTTATTTAATAAATATGTTTGTTTATATGAAAGAATCGAGGTGTTATCTCGTTCAAAATGTTTGAAAATTGGAAATTCTCAACGTTTTATTATACGAAGTAATCGAAATGTGTTATCTCGTCCAAAATATTTGAAAGCTGATATTCTCAAAATTTTTATTATTAATATTATTGTTTTATTTTATTAACTTATTAAAAACATTTTGAATACAAAGATCAATTTAATTTTTAGCAGACAAGGTAAAAAAAATATTGATTTATGCTCCAAATTTACAGAAACTAATATTTTTGATAATTATATGATGAAAAGTTTATTAACCTTCTAATAGTCAACCTATGCATATTAGATCTGTAAATTGTAATTCTGAATTTTATCAAGGATACCATTTTGTCCTACGATAGTGTAATATTATTTATCACAAGTAACGAGTTAATGTGTTAAATTTGATTAAGATGCAACTCATACATCTCCTTTAAATAAAACCTCAAAACTTAGAAGGTAAATATATGTACTTATTGGTTATATTAATGTACGTCATATATCAGAAACATATCTAATGTTTCTATGTCACATTTGATACACAATGAATTATATTTTATATGCAATATTTAATAAACAGCATATTCATAATTAAACTTACATATTTTAAAGTTGTTTACAGTCTAAACTATTGCCCAGGAAATTATGAAATATTGTGTAGAACATAATAAAGGGATGGAAATATTTAAATAATATTCCCATCCATAATAATAATAAAAAATTGTTCGAAATATCTTCAATTCACCAGGGATCATTTTTTAAGGAAAACCATATTTAACCATCAGTTACTCTATTTAAAAATTATAGCACAAGTTCAACATGCCATCATGTTCAACATATTCACCATCTTCAACATGTTCATCATGGCCATCATGTTCAACTATCCTTTGAAATCTTAAAACTGCATGTTGTACAGTTGACTGCAGTGCGTATGAGGAAATGCTGAAACATGTCGTGAAAAGCTCTCTTACGGATTGTCCAATTTTGGGTCAACTAGGTTCGATTCACCCTCACTAACTCCAGATTCAAGAGGTCCGCTAGACCATCCAGTAGTGTTCCAAAATCCTCCTCCGAGTGCACCTCTGCTGTGCTCACCTATGGATCTCTGCGGGTGGGGTCCTGGACTTCAAGGATGACTGACGGCTAGGGGTTCCCCCAACATTAGTGATTTGTCCACCACCATCGGGAAATGCTGGAGGTCCTCACGGCTATATGGGTCCGTATCGGTATTGTCTAACCGATCAGGTTTAGTTCTTGGTATATCAAGACTAATTCGATGTTTCAAATGCCTCTAAATCCAAAAGCATGGGTTAAGGGTTGGTGATCAGGATGGCCAAAATTTACGAAAGTGGTGGCTAATGATACGTTCTACTCTATACGGAATTTTGATAACGTTCGCACCTGGAATACTAATGTGATTTAGGAGCTTTCTCTTGGCTATCAAGGGATCTAGTCAGTCTTGATATACCAAGAACTATACCTGAAAAGAAAGAAAGCATTTCACTATATGTTCTCAGCATTTTCACTACGATCAACTGTAGAACATGCTATCTTACGATTTCAAATGGTAACTTAAAATGTTATTATATATTTTTTTTAACTAGAGTAAATGTTGACTGAATATTAATTCCTAAAAACGCATTCTTGTGGTAAAATGTCTTTACCTTATCTTAAATTTATTTTTACATTTTCAAACAATTTGTATCCTACATTTCATAACATCCTTAACAACAGTTTCGACTGTATAAAACTTTAAATTAGAGACAGTTAAGTTTATGGACACTCTGTACATTGATAGTTTTATGTGCGAAAACTAAGCGTGATTCTACTTCCAAAACTAAACCATTGTAATATCAATTGTTTATTACAGAAAATAATGAAAAAACTGTGGAGGAGATGAATATTGGGTATTGAAAGCCTCTGAGACGTCTCGTAATATCGCCTGTATTACTTGCATTTCCTTGTTTTAAATGAAGTTTTCTTTCTGATTTGACAATAGATACAATATTCAAAATAAAATAGAGATCTAGAGTTAAAACAGTAGTTAATATTATAAAATAAAAGTCAATATAACTTACATTCAATCCTGAAAAGTGTTGAGCTATTTACTCCAGGACCTAAATCATTTCCTGAACTGATACAAGTAAACGTACTGTAGTCAAAACTAGTCGCTGGCAGGTGACTCAAACTCCAAGATAAAGTGCTTACAACACTCTTCAGTACGTTCCGTTTTGGGTCAGGATCGAGTATAATAGTTTCAGTCACAAAAAATTTAGAATCTTGCAAAGAATCAGAACCTCTATACCACGTAACGTTGCACATGGGGTCACATTCCACGTGGCACATTAGTCTGACAGCTGAGGCATTTCTTGCTGCTCCGGATTCTTTTGGCAAAGCCCGAACAAAGGAAGGTGGAGCTAAAAAAATAAAGAAAGTTTTATGAAAGACATTAATAATACACTTATGCTATAAGCTGACAATTTAAAATATATTTACAGTTATAAAATCCCCTATATAATAATAGCCTAAGTTATCTGTCCGTCTTTCCACGAATTTATGAAACGGTTGGACCTGGAATAGATAGATGCACCCATATTGGATTCTTGAGGAGTTGGGTTAGAAACATTCAAAGTTTCGTCTTTAAAACGCTCGAAATCTACCCCTTCCTCCTTTTCAAGCGTTTAATGCCAATATATCAAGCCCCATTTTAAGAGAAGGCGACTAAATTTATCAATAAATGACATAATAAATTGGTAAAAATGACTTTTTTTTCTGGGATTATGAAGTCATTCCTATAATAATTAAACCATACATACTCCATAGTAATTACACCATACATACGAATACACTATAATATAAAAACCTATATTATTTTGAAACTGTACTGATTAATCTACTGAAGATTTTACGGCTGTATATATTGTATATATATCTGTATATCATTCTTTGGGAACATTTTTAAACGCGGACTTATATGTATGTATATATATATATATATATATATATATATATATACATTAATGAATACATACATTAATACCAATTAATGAGAAGAGATTAAATTATTTGTGAAGAATAACATGGGGATAAAACAACAGTATATAAAAGCACAGCGTATCAAGAACGAAAATCAAATATTGTGTAGAGAGAGGATGGTTTCGTTAGATCTCGTGAGCAAAGCGTATACCTTAGCTCTCCAAACTAAACCAAACCAAACCAAATTCTGTAATCTAGGGACTTGCTTATGGATTAAATATCATATTGAAAAGATAATGGTAAATATGGAATTTGATGTTTGAATAAACTTTTAATATCTGGAATGAATGTCTTTCTCATTTTTCTTTGTAGGCTATGGGTTTAACACACATAAATATATATATGTACATATATATATATATATATATATATATATATATATATATATATATATATATATATATATATATATATATATATATATATATATATATATATATATATATATATATATATATATATATATATATATATATATATATATATATATATATATATATATATATATATATATATATATATATATATTATAAAGAGATTTTTAATCAACTTATCATTTTTAAAACAGTGAAATAGTAAAAATAGTAATGGTAAAAATTTTATTACAAGATTTCGTAAATCCAGTTTTCCTTATGCAAGACAACCTTAAAATTGTTACATAACATGTGATATAATATAATATATATTACTTAAATGTGTAAAAATACATCATCTTCTATCTACAAATAAACTGAAACATGATCAAGTCAATTAGAGGATGCGTGGGTAAATTCATTGGTTTCACTCTCGTGTAATCGGATAACGATAAAAGTAATAGGGTGTTGTCTTTAATAGCAAAATCTGTGGCTTCGAATCAAGATTCTGATATTACTGTTCTTGCAGTAAGAAATTAGCTGTTAGTGATATGTATTTGCCTAATTAGCCTTCTCTGGACAGGTGCACTGATCATCTTTCCTTGTTTTGAACTTAATCTTTTTTATCCTGACGGTACTTGTAAGTACCGTTTCAATCAAATACCTATATATTCCTAATAAAGCCGTTTTTCCTGATGGCACTCACAAGGACATGAAAGATGTAGTTCCTACAGCAGAAAAGAAATGACAGCACTAATCAGGAATCATTTTTATTCGCATAGTGGGGATTTTATAATTGGCGTGCTACATTCGAAGGTCATTTTGAGGTAGAGTTGATACACGTGTTTTTCAATTGAAGAAATTTAGTGGTTACGAGGTATTTTGTACTATTATTTTTTAGAGAGTTCTATACTTCGCAGGTAAGCATTTTATTTGTTTTATTCACAATTTAATGTTTTATTTTCTATCATAGAGTCAAAAATATTTGTTGGTACTAGAAAGTACCAGCTGCAAATTTATCTACGAAAATACAGTAAAAATTAATTTTCTTTTTTCTATGATTATTCTCCATTAAAACTTAACTAATGATGCAGAAAAGCAGTAAGAAAGTTGGTGGTAAATTAATTCAGGCTATAAAGGGTTACGCGAAGCCACTGTGGTGCAACAGTATTTAGTTTGAGTTTATAAATAGAAAAATGACTAAAACCCTAACAGTTACCTTATACCTCATTTAGATTATGTCATGGGTGTTTACAGTCGTTCGTAATCTTTTATAACAAATAATACAGTGCTTTAAACGTCTCTGTCTTCCTATAAAAGATTTTATATACAGTGTGTTCACAATTAAATGTCCCGACTTTAAAACTGTCTACAGTCAAAACCATTCTTTAGAAAGTTGTGAAATGTTTTGTAAAACAAAATGAAGGTATATGAATTTGTTTTGTTAAAAAATAAAATTATTCCAAAATTTTACTCATCTAAATCTCATCAAAGAGTCTCATTTGTCTTTCTGTAGTTAAGAGTAGACCGTAATATTTCCAACCAACGAATGAATAGTGTATTAAAAAATAAAATACATGAATTTTATTTAACATTTCTTTCAAATATATTAAATGAACTAAAAATAAAATTGTCGACAGAGTAACGGAAATAATCTTTTGTTTTAATATGCAATACCATTTATATCTTTTATATGAAAGACTTTAAAAGCATAATAGATTTTAAATTGATTTATTTCGGTAGCGAAAATTTCTATATCACTTAGATGCATCTGAAAACGTAAAAAACAATCTCAAAATAAAGTGGAAATCATAAATAACTAAAGAAAATTTCCTCCGTTTTGCAGATTTTATTTGTTGCGTTTTATTCTTCTTTAAAAGCTTTTCTTCAGTTATTTTCATACAGTGTCTTTTGTAGTTTAAGTTTTTTGCTTTTAATCTATAAATTTTAGATAGGTATTACAATCGAAAGAGATAAAATCGTTTTACCATAAGAATGCAAAATCTTTTATAGCAGGTAAGTAACAAATTGCTTTCCGATAGCAAATTTTATTAAAATTATATCTTTGTTTTATTATTGTACTTAAATGCTGTGCAATGTGCATTCCAATTTTTTTTGTCAATCTTGCAGGTATTATATATAAAAAAATCATGCAAGCATGCATTCTTAACTTTAAAATGACTAAATATTCCTGCTTAAAAGGGCATTATTAGCCGATAGCAAAATCCTTCCATTGCGGGTGTAACGCTTTCTGAGTGTTCCTTCGATATCCTAATTTATCAAGAAAAAATAATACAAAATAGTAGCACGAAAAGGCAGAACGCTTAGAGGATCCACTACAAGTGTCATCTGACATAGGCACACTTCTAAAATACATTTTTAGGATAATTTTTGAAGAAATATATTTATAATCTGAATTTATTAATAATTTGATTTTTATGCGTAAAAGTTTTCTACTTTAAATTAATTTATATAAAAATGCTTTGAAACGTTCATCATTCCATGCAGAAGATAGTCCTATCTCTCTAAAAGATATTTTTAGAATTATTTTTGTAGAAATATGTTAATAACCTGAATTTACTAATATATTATTTTGTATTCGTAAGTTAAGTTACATAAAAATGCTTTGTATCATTCCTCACTCGATTCAGACATGGTGACATTCCTACTTCTCTAAAAGACATTCTTAAGACATTTTTTGAAAAATATGTTAAAAGTCTGAATTTACTAATAATTTGATTTTTATGCGTAAGAGTTTCCTAATTATAAATTGATTTGCATAAAAATGCTTTGTAACATTCCTCACTTCATTCAGAGGGTATGGATAGTCATACCTCTCTAAAAGACATTTTGAGGATTATTTTTATAGAAATATGACATTCTGGAAGTCTTAATAATCTGAATTTACTAATAATTTGATTTTTATGACAAAAGTTTCCTAAATTTAAGTTACATAAAAATGCTTTGTAACGTTCATTATTCCATTCAGAGTGTGTTGATAGTCCTACCTCTCTAAAATCCATTTTTAGGATTGTTTTTGAAGAAATATGTTAATAATTTGAATTTACTAATAATTTGATTTGTATGCGTAAGAGTTTTCTGACTATAGTTGTTACATAAAAAAGCTGTTAATTTACATAAAAAGTTGTTAAGTTGCATAAAAAAAGCTTTGTAACACTCCCCACTCCATTCAGAGGGTGTTGATAGTCCTATATCTCTAAAAGACATTTTTAGGATTATTTTTGGAGAAATATTGTAATAACCTGAATTTACTAATTGTTTTATTTTTTGAGTAAAAGTTTCCTAACTGTAAGTTACATAAAAATGCTTTGTAACGTTCATCATTCCATTCACAGGGTGTTGATAATCCTATCTCTCCAAAAGACGTTTTAGGATTATTTTTGGAGAAATATATTAACCTAAATTTACAAATAATTTTTTTTGTAAACGTTTTCTAACTATAAGTTACATACATATGCTTTGTAATGTTCATCAATCCATTCAAAGGGTGGGGATATTCCTATTTTTCTTAAAGGCATCTTTAAGATTATTTTTGGAGAAATATGTTTATAACCTAAATTTACAAATAATTTATTTTTCTTAAAAGTTTCCTTACTGAAAGTTACATAAAAATGCTTTGTAACGTTTATCATTCCATTCAGAGGGTATGATAGTAATAGCTCTCCAAAAGACATTTTTAGGATTATTTTTAGAGAAATATGTTAATAACCTTAATTTACTAATAACTTTATTTTTTTCCGTAAAAGTTTCCTAACTGTATGTTACATAAATATGTTTTGCAATGTTCATCTTTAAATTCAGAGGGTGGGGATATTTCTATCTCTCTATAAGAAATTTTTAGGATTATTTTTGAAGAAATATGTTAATAACCTGAATTTACTAAAAATTTTATTTGTATGCGTAGGAGCTTCCCTAACTATAAGTTAAGTTACATAAAAACCTTTATAACACTCATCATTCAGTTCAGAGGGTGGGAATAATCCTTCCTATTTTATTGTCCAAAGTTGTTGGAATAAGAGCATGATAGAGCAGGAATTACCAAGGTGCGGCAGCAAAGCCATTTGCAGTTCCTAAGACCATTGAATGCTGACCGAGAAGCATTTCTTGGGTAAATACATAAATACTATTTTTCTAACTTTTTTGGTAATTATAATAATTTTAAATAAACTAGGTGTTGCTTTTAATAATTTATATTAATGCTGCCATTATTTTTGTGTGAGAACATAGCTGAAAGCCGATATACTTGTACTATTAACAAAATTGCTGAATAAACTATTATAAAAAAGATTGATTGTCTTACACAATACGGCCAAAACAAAATTGCAATACAATGTGTACATTACTTTGTAGCTATTTCACAGATATATAGTGGAAATATGTCTCACAAGGAGTATCCCACCAATTCACTTTCTTTAGAAATAATTATGAAATTTCATTCAAATATGAAATAGTTTGGTAATTCTTGTACCAAAGCGAAACTTCATAATTGAGTCAAATTTTCACTACAATTTTATAATTTTGTTTCGTTAAAACTTTTATGAGTCATACATTTTTGTGTTAGAATTTAAAATAAAGTTTAACGATTTGATTTTTTATACCTTACTCGAGACATCAAAAATAATTAAGAAACTTGTGATGCTTACGAAATAGTTTGATAATTCCTGTGCTAAAGTGTCACTTCATAATTAAATCAAATTTTCATTATTTAAAGATAATTTTATTTCATTAAAATATGGTTAGTGTGTCATAAATCTTCGTTTTATTTTTTAAAATTATCTTTAACGATTTAGTTTCTATACCTTACTGGATACCTCAAAAATAATTAGAAAACTTTATCACATAGGAAAATATTTGGTAATTTTTTGGTACCACATCGTAATAGAGCCAAAATGTTAGCTACAGAATTTTTAATTCATTAAAAAATTTTTGTGTGTCGTATATTATTTAAAACTTAAAAAACACATTCACGGTTTGAATTTTCATACCTTAAAAGAGACTTTAAAATTTCGAAAAGAATTTATTTTTTCTCAATCGCTCTCACATATGTAGACATTGCTCACTTAAAATGAGATTTACAATCGCAAAATATTCGGTCGAGATACATATTACATTATGTAACTTGAAAAAGGATACCCAGTGTTGTTTTTATATAAAAGCTTAACACACATTTGGAAAATTTAAACAATTCGCTAATAAGCAGTGCACTTAAATATTTTAAAAGAATGATGTTTAGTGACACAATTTTTGAAACATGATCTTACAAAATGCTGTTAGATAATGTTGTTACATAGAATAAGACATTTACAATAAAATAATTTTTTGTTAAAACACAAAAAAATTCCAATTTGCGACAATGTTTCAAATTTAATATTAATTCTATTCTTTTATAATTTAATACCTCATTTATTTTACGTAATAGCGTTACCTATGTTCTTATTTAAATTATAGTTGAAAGCTGGATATTTTTATACTGAGATTTTACTTTCCTCAGCTCGTGCGTTTGCACAAATTTTACGAGAAGTCGATTTTTAGTGAACGTTTTTTACCATATAGCCAGTAAGATGTTTGAAAGTTTTTCTATTCCTCCTTTAAACCCTTTCCCCCATTATGGAATGTGCAAGCAAAATTTCACATAGTAATTACAATTTTTTAAGACTTTGTGTTACGTTTTAGCTTGTTTCCAAAAATATTTTTTTTGTATTTTTAAAAATGTTTTCTTAATTTTGTATTAGTAATTGAAGTATATTGATTTAATTAGCATGAAGTTAAAACTAGGATTTTATATAGGCTTTCATGGCAAAAAAGCAATTCAACAAATTAATATTTCCAGCATTCTTCAAGTATTATCTGATGAAGAAGAAGAAATGAAAGAACCATTTGGATTATAAAGCGATAGCGATTTGAAGGAAGAAGACTTTTATTGTATTAATTTCTCAAATTTCTATTTTTAAGAAATAAATAAAATAATCAAAATTAAAGTGAGTTTAGAAGTAGTTTTATAACCAGTCTTTATATTTTTAACTTGCTTCATAGCAGTAAATTTCTTTGCAGTAGTAAAAAATTCTAAGCTTACATTTTCTTCTTCCAAGAGGAGTGTGTTTTCCACTTTTTACTTAACTATACATGCTTCAGAGAATAATAATTTATCTTGTACTTTTTTTAAATTGTTAATTATTAAATTTGAAATTTTTCATAGTGTAATATAGGAATTACTTTCTACTTAAATAATATAAGCATTTAAAATAATTTACTTTCATTTGAATGTAATATTCTTTGTATTTTTCAACAATAACGCTTATTTTGCATTTCTTAACATATCCTTCTCAATATTCATTAAGTTCTGTCGTTTTTCGTATACGGTAAAATAACAGAAATCCTAAAAGATACGACAAAATTTATTGATAAACGTTCGTCGTAGAAAATTATTGTATATCTTCTCCTTCATGTGAATTGTTAATAAAAAAATTAAAAATATAATATAGCGATAATTTTATTTAAGCATCTGCTTGTTATAGTGAATTTATATTTTAATAACCAAAAGAAGTATTCTATTTTTATCCTTATATGAGCAGCATACATACTGTTATCCTTAGCTACTGGAATTTTAGCATCTGCGATTTTTTACAGATATTCACTGTCATAAGAAGGCAGTGCATCTTCTTTGTATAAGAAGATACATAGCATTTGTTTCATTTTAAACAAAAGAGAGCTTCAAATATATTTAAATTAGAAAAATACCTGGGAAAAACATTTGCAAATGCCCAAAGATATTTGTATGAGAACATTTTACGTTGGAAAATACCTCGTATTTACTCATAGCCCCTATTCAGTATTATATTTGCTGGAAACTAAAGAAAACAGAATTCAAAGTTTATGTTTCATTTTGTGTGTTTTTTCCGTGAAAGATAAAGTTAAATGCTTTTCTTAGTTCTTGTGGGGCAGTAGAAAATTTATTTTCCCCGAAAGGAATACACCGATTTTATAGAAGGCCTAGAAAATCCTTGAAGTATATCGTTCTAAATTTTTTTTTGGCTAAATAGAAATTCTTTGAATCCTTCAGCCCGTACTTTCTCTGGGTCTACACGTGAATATAAATAGAAACGGTGTTACATAAATGCATATTTTTCGAAAATGTTTAGTGCATAGTTCATGTTTGTATAAAAAAATTTCCATGCATATATATGTGCCTAAAATCAGCTATATCGAAACTTCAAATAGTGGGGTATTCAAAGAAGCGATGTGGTTGCTTGCATTAAGTAGGTACTCCTGGGAAACAGATGTTTGTTTGTATTACAAGATTATGATGGTAAGTTTATGAAATGCATTTACACGTTTTTTTTAACTGCTAACTAAATATAAATATTTAAAAGGATTTTGTACTCATATAACAGGGATATATTTTAAAAATTATATAATCTATGTAGAAAGTTTTCTTTATATAAAATTATATGGTGTTATGTAAGGCTAGTTTTTTTATAGCAGGCAGAATTTCAAAATGCGAAGTATTATATAAACATCTTCAAACATTGTTAGATTAATATGGGATAGTAACTAATAGAATCGTATAGCAGCAATTCGTGGTGTTCTGTAAAATTACTTTAGTTGCAATGAAAGCTCACTTAAACGTCTAGACGGATGCAAAGACATATATTACCTGTAAGACACAGATGTACTTTCTCAGGAGCAATAAATTTTATGGTCACAAAAATTTGATATAATTTATTAACTTTAAACTAAACAGATGATACAGAGGGATATAAAATACGTAAATCTGATAAAAAGTAGATATATAATTTTAGTACAACCTTAAAATTTTATGCCCTTGTCTAGTGCTTCATGTGTACCATTTGTGGGTCATAAAATCAGTATGTATATATACAAATTATCAAACTTCACTATATTAAAAATTAATATTGCAAAATTAAATACAATACAAAAATGAGTACCATTTAAGATTGCAATGTATCAAAAATTGAAATTCTCTAAAAGAATTTGTTTTATTCACTGAAACTGTTTCTTTCTATTATTTTTATTTTGGGATTCAATAATATAAATATTCAATAATATATGTAATAATATACATTAATATATATTTTGAGGTTCAATAATATATACTAATATGTACTTTGAGGTTCAGTAATATATTATTTTTATGTTGTAAAGTAGAGAGTGTATAAGTGGCTTTTTCACAAGGACTTCTTTCACATTTTTTTCTCGCTTAAATGAATTAAACCTGCCTCCACTCTAAGCATTCACCTAATCTCTAAGCAATGTCACCAAAAGCACCAAAAACGTACAGCTCTTTACATCAAAGATCTACCGAACGTTCTTTCAACGCGAAATTTTATCTAAGATCAGACTAATTTATATTGATTACTGGAATTCAACCTATAATAAGTCACACTTTTTCTAACCTGTTTTTCTTTTCTCAACTGAGCTTGTCGCCACACTAAGCATTTACCAAATCCCAAAGCAATGTCACAAAAATCGTCAAAAATGTAATATCAAGGCTTTAACAAACCTTCTTTTAACATGAAATTGTATCTAAACTCGGACTAAATTATCTCGATTACTTGAATTCAACTTCTGATAAATGACACTTTTTCTAACCAGTATTTGGCAGATTTTTACTATTTGTTTCATTAAGAAATATAGTAAAGTAGTAACTTTAAATTAGCAATAGTATTCGGGGAAGATAAAAAATCAATAATGATAAAATGATCGCGTCTGGTAAAGGATAGGAATAGAAAAGCAAGTAATCACCCGTGTGGTAGGGGTAGACAATGATGACAGTCACGTGATACTGATAAGAGTTTTGATGCGGAATTTCCGATATTTTCCTAGAATAACAGTAAAACGTAACAAAAGAATCACGTGGTATTCACAGCGAGTGTTAAACTTCCTTTATCATAAAGTTGCGTTTTTGTCAGAGTGTCATTTCAAAATCATTCACAGTTTTTTCTGTAACAAACTTTAAAAAACTGGTTACGAAGTGTTAACTTATAAATTATTAAAAGGAAACCTAGAAACTATTCATCATTGAAAAATCACGCCTTAATACAGCAGCTGGTAAGAAAGTTCTAATGTGAAAAATGTCTTAAAGTAAAATAATCAATAAATATAGGTTTTTTTTTTGCCTTTATCAATACCTTTTAAGCTGTTCCATGTTTGAAATTTTTTAAACTAAATTTCGATTTCAGTAAAAAAAAAAAAATGAATTCATGAAGTTTTTACAAAATTTCTTCAAATCTGTATTTTACTATAAAGCAATTATTGATAGATTCTTATTTTTTTATGGAATACACATTTCAAAACTATTTCTTTATGACACTTTATAATAATTTTCTTTATGACACTTTTAAGCATATTTAATACTGTTTTTCTCTGTAAGTGAAATTTTTTAAAAGTTTAAAGTTTTTGCTGTAGTTCTGAAAACTGAAAACTTTGAGTCGTAGATAATTTCTTCTACCTGTATTATGCATAAATATGTGTGCATACACAAATATATAATATTCTAGTTACGAATTTGACTTTCTATATTTTTTATCTTTCCAAGAAAAATGCACTTAATCTATTATATATTAGAGATGCTAAAAGCATGGTTTAAAATATTTCTACACTCAAAACTGGCATAATTATTAAAAACGGAAAAAAGCGTCAAAGTCTACATCTGACTAGGGAAAAAAGCAAAGTAAGCGGGCCCAACAAAGTTACGTACTTTCTTATTAAATCTAATTACGAATCTCATATTTTAATAGAAATAATTCAACCCTCCCCCTATAGAAATGTATTTAAATAGCTGAGTGTTGAACTGTGGACCAAATTAGAAAATCTGATTTTAAGCTAATCAAAACAAGGAAGATTTTTATCGTCTAACGTTGAAATGTTTTTAGGATACGACAATACAAATTTTGTAAAAATGTTCTTTATTTGGCATTTGAAAATGGGAAATGTACTGTCATAGTTGAAGCTTATATTTACTTATCTGATTGCAAATGATAAAGATCAATATAACACAATAAATAGGAGGAAAAAGACTTAAAATCTTGGGTCAAAGAACACAAGAAAATTTCTTAACGTAAAACCGGTAAGGTGTTTGTTCATGGATACTTGTAAGAAGGACAATTTAACCAGGGAAAATAGAAAAAATGTCAAAATTAATTCAGATTACTACCGAAATATGTTTTAACATCTATTTCCAATGCGAGAAATTCTATCCTTTTATCCCAAGAATATCTACTACGTATCTCTCCATCAGGATAAGGCTGCAAACCTTATCCCGTTAGAATTTAACATAGTATGGGACATAACTCTAAACCTATTACTCTATTTTGGGGGGGAGGAGGGATGATAAACTAAACTGGAATTAAAGCTTTTCATTTTAATTGGTTCCCACTCAATTCCTCAGCCGTGTCTCATCTAAAGAATTGTGCATTTAGACTTTTAGTTCAAGCTCTTTAAAAGTGATATCTTAATACATTAATGAAGCACTAGAATATAATATTCACTTTGTAACTTTTTCTGAAATGTAAACATTAAGATTTAACATAATGTTTAGACAGAAAAATAAATTTTAGCTGCTGAGTGGGTCTAGTTGCTCGCAAGACAGGTAATAAGTAATTTTAACTCTACTTCTCTGCACTATATACTCTGTTTTTTAATATATTAATGGGATACATTTATAAATACATGCATTAATGTACTCTGGAAGAAAATCTTTGATTAACTAGTACTTAATGTGAAATGTAAACATTTAGAACATGTATCAGTATCATCTGAAAGGGGAAGAGATTTTAGCTGCACTATGAGAATCGAGTTACAAGAAAAATTTTGGCATTTTAACTACTACAATTTACTGTGCAAAAAGTCTTGCTGTATTGTATCAATGTGATGTAGACTGCGTTGTTTCATGTTTACTTTCTCACCTATGTTTTTCATCTAATGTTTTTTTACTCCACTAAGTAATAAGATCAATAGGCTCATGTATTCAATTAATTAGTATAAGCACAAATATTACTTAGATTTCAGAATAGAACGTTTGAAAAAATTCTAAAAAAGGGTTAATTATAAAGTTTACAGATTATCAAAATTTTTAAGAATCCTTGCAACAGGCACTTTGTTGTTCAGTGTAAAGAAATTTTTGTATTGTGACGATAACTCTATATAAAATTGTGTTTTTACGAGAATTCTGAAAGGGGATGAATAATATTCTGTGTTTTTTGTTAAGAAGATCCGAAGAAAATTTAAAACATGATGCTTTCCAACAAAGTCTAATATCTGAGAAATATTCGAGAAGTTTGGTTAATGTATTCATTCTCATTATATCATTAAAATTTAATAAATCTGAAGGGTATTAAACCGTGTTAAATAATGCTTCATTATTTAAGACTTAATCAAATTAACTGAATTACTAAGGGCTTAATTATTAATTGGGCTTTCATTAGGAATCTATTTAAAATTTTAAGAACTTGTGTAGAGTAAATTATAATTTCTAGAACTGAGCTAGAATTACGAGGATTTACATACGGGACCGTAGGTGGTAATGTCAATCAAATATCTTTAATAATGCAATATATAATCTTTCGTAATATTCCTTTCAAACTAACGAAAATAATTTTATCTGGAATAATTCTGTAGCATTCAGCCTCTATCATTAGAGGATTCTAAAAGGAGGAAACGTTATAGAATCATATTAATTAAAATTAAAATACTTTTTTGTACTAAAGATAGGAAAATTTTCTTAATTTGTTATTTTTCTAACTAAAATTCTACTAAATCAAGATTATAAATATGGAATAGAGTATGATTTAAGGATTATAAAAAAGTAAAAAAATAAAGTAATAATAGTAGAATTATTGACTGAGAACAGTATTGTAGATACCTTTTCCGTGGGTTTATAAAACACTTTCTTTTACATCCTCGCTTTTACGGTACAAAAGCAATGGTTTGTTTTGTGATGATGTTTTGTTTCTGGTTTAAAAATTCATTGTTAGGTTAAGCTCTTTTAGCTTGAAAAAAAAATTGTTAAAAATTTTGGAGATTACCTCAGAAAAAAAAGAGCTATTAAAAATCTAAATTAAAAGAAACCAATATTTCTTGTGTCCATAGCATTTGTTAAGCTACACGTACTTCCCAGTTAGAACTAAATAAGTAATAGAATCCCAGTCGTATTTAGCCTAACGATATCTGTCTTTTGTCAATACCGCAAGCTGCATTGGAAACATTTCCATTGAGCAACATGTGGAATGTTTCATTTCAGAGAAATTAGGAATCGACGCGTAGAGCAAAGATTCCAGATTTTAGCCGGGACTTTCGATTCTGAGGGAATCTTATGATTTTGGTGTAAAAAAGACGTCATTCTAAAAGTTGAACTCGTTAAAATATACTGAATTTGAAAAAATTGTTAGCTGTCGATTACTAAACGAAAAAAAACGATTCATTTTAATTTTACATAGAATCAGTCAGCATATCTTAAAATATTGATCAGTCAGGTCCTCAATAGTGTTAACACATTGGTGTAAAAAGTCATTTTAACAATACTAACTTCTTAACTGAAATAAATCCATGAAAAAAACCTTATAGAAGTAAAACTAATTAAAATTTTACTAAGTTCTTAACGTAATTTCACGGTGTCTGCCTTCGGCATTATAAATAAGGTGGGAAACAGCGTTAAATAAATGATTTTCGTCTGGTTTGTCTCCCTCGTAAACACATTAAAAAATAAAAGCACATAAGTGACAATACGCTATAATCCTGAAAATAAGTAAATCAACATTTTATTTAAACTTTACGCTTGGTACAGAAATGAATTTGTGCGTACTGAGCATACGCGTACGTGACGAGAATATATCTTAAGTAATTATTAATGCATAGTAATTTATTGATACGTACTAAATTTTTTTTATTTTTCCTAATAATACAGAAATGATTAAAGCGCCTTACACAGACAAGAGACAAACGTGTACATTTCTGATTTGATAAAATGCCATCTTGGGAATTAGGAGATCACGTGGAGGACTTCTCATGAGAAAGAATTTTACATCCACTTTTCTCTTGTGGCTTGTTAAAACATTAGTAGCTTAAATGAAAACAAAGTCATTAGAATTGTAAAGATCAGTTTTTCCTAACAAAATTGACAGCTGGGAACAGAAAGAAAGAAAGAAAAGAAAGGGCCTCACTTAGCAATTAGTTTTGAGTTTTGAGTTTTTAGGATTAAGTGTTGAAAATAGAGTTGTTTGAAGAACGATATTGATGAACAGCGATGCAAGGTGATTCCTTTGATCTCTGTAACAATCGATTAATAATATGGGGTCCTGCGTCTCGAACAAATGATGAGCGCTATATATGGACAATTTTCTTTACTCTTCATATCCTTGAACAGATAAAAAATATATTATATTGTCGAAAAAATTTCGTTTTATTAAAATTATTTCGTTTATTAATTTTATTTTCGTTAAAAATTCATATTTAAACAGATATATCCTATCCATTTTGACAATACCTCAATCTATAACGTCTGTACATATATATCTCAGATACCTCAACAGTTATTAGGCGCATAATATTAAGATTTTGGATTGATGAATATTGTAACCTCGAATTCAGTACATTTCTTTTTGATTGCAGTCTACGCATAACGGAAATTCTCAACGAATATCAATACTGCCAGTGCTCGCTGGCTGAAAGTATCTGAGTTATACTCCTTGTTGAATGAATAATTCTATAAATGTTTGGTGTTATTACAATATAATATATCAGTAATTTTGTAACTGTCTACTTTATTAGATACTTCAATATAGAATCTTATATTCAGCAAAAATTAACCTAATTTTTTCTATTTTATTTTGATTTATAACAGATAAAACAGATAAATAATGATAGTAACAAATAATTAATTTTCAATTTTTTATTTTTTTAATTTTTAATTTTCTATCAAAAAAGTAAGAGGAAAATTTTTAAAATTTTGAGAGGAACATATTGAGAAATATTTTGTGTGGAAAACTAATTAGTCGAATCTGGCACAAAAGATAAAATTTGGAGCTGTACTATATTTAGAAAGCTCTAGATAGTAAGAGATTCATTAAAATCCAAGCAATGGAACGAGATAATCGCTTGATCTGAATGAAAGAGGACTGCAACATGAAGAATTGTTTGGCCTATTCTAAGAAGACCAATATTTATATGAATTAATTGCATCGAAATAATATAGGTTTATTAAATATAAAAAATAAAGGCTGTTGGTTAAAAAAGGCTGGATTGGAGGACTCACTTTAGGAGGCCTGAGCCCAACTGGTGTTGCTCACACTGAATAAAGAAGAATTATAAAGTATAAAAACTAAATGACCACAGATGTAGCTAAGGGCTTTAAGAGGTAAAATACGATTTATTACGTAATTTAATATGCTTACAATTAATTCACGAGATGTTTGCATCTTATTTTAACCTTGAAAACACAAATTTCGTGAAAACTGACTTGTGCCCTTATCACCGAGTATAGTTGAAAAATTATAATCATTTCTCTCACTACAACATATGTTTCGAATATATTCGCAACTAACAAATTAAGAAAACTAACATTTTTATACTTATGTATTACATAAAAAGGAAAGGAATTTACATTATTTTTCTTTATCTACCATGTGGGAATAAATCTATGACTAATTCAATGTATTAATTCAATATATTGAGCATATTTTTCATTAACTAATATATACCAATAAGTAGCCAATCAAGTAAACCAACAATCAAGTAAGTGTATTCAATTCAGTACCCAATATGCTTATTCCATAGTCTTTACTGTCCCAACGAAGATCTTAGATAATATATTATCACTTGCTGAAAAAACATTCCCTTGAAGCTGAACTTAAAAGCACTTATAGAATTATTCTTAATAAAGTTACTAAATTTGGATGCATATCCTCTAGTTCTAGCTGCTGAAATCCTTCTAAAATTTCATAATACTGGTGGGTATTAAAATTTGCTATTTATATAACTAAAGATTCTATTTAAATTTACTTGTATAGCATGTCACTTAATATCATTTACTTCAAAGATTTATTTGTCTCAAAATAAATCTAGACTTATTTCTTTATTAAAACATTCACAGCATAAATTTTGAATGATTTAAGATTATTGAGATCTACTCCTTTGTGTGTAAATGAAAATTTTCACTCCTACTATTTTAATAATTTATTGCTGCTTAACCATACATACCCGTTAACTAAAATTATGGAATTTCGGAAAATTATTTTCAATATTTCGTTTTTCCTATGCAAGGACGAATTATCCTCATAGAGTCTGTTTCCGTCGCCGACTGCCTATGGCAAACACATTGTGCATAGTTTTAAGCCCGTGGAAAATTCCTCTTTTGCCTCACCCTAGTTAGGGACCCGAATACGAATCTACGTTATATAATACCGGAACAAGGGCAAAGGATGGATTTTCCATGAGTGCATCAGTCCCAATGGCGCCAAGCTATGAACAAAATGTTTACCAAAGGCACTCCATTATGGAAATGAGATTCGAAAGAAGACAACTTGCACCTCATCATAAGAATAACTAAAAGGTGAAAAATAATTTCCAAGATATCATTATTCAAGTTAAACGGTAAAGTTGAGATACATTAAATTAAAATAATTATCTGAGAAAATTATACATTTATCGGAGTGGATTTCAAAAGTAGTTCATTAGTTATAACTAGAGAATATATTTCAAAATTTAACAACTTCATAGAGAATTTGTCTGCTACTAACAACATACATGTATGAACGTCATCAGAATGATAAAATCATTTCTAAGCTCTTCGATAGAACAGAAACGTCTAGGAAATCCAGAAACTATTGAAAACGAAACAAAAAACTGTTAGAACAACTATAAAGTCATCGATGTTTTCATGAATGTTCAATCTTGGAAAGTAGTATTGTAAGTACCTTTACCTTTTTTGTAATACATAAGAATAAAATTGCTAGTAGTTCTTAATTTAAGAATTGTGAATTCATTTTGAATATATTACAGATAGGGAAAGCATGTTTACCTATTTTCCTTATTATATGCGACAGTAGGAGCACAAGCCTGTTTCTTGCTACTGGCGTCCAAGGACCTAGATTCGGCCCTAACGTTATAAAACTGTAAATACTGCAAATACTTCAAATAATTCATACACTTACCGCTCAGCTTTAAAGTAAAATGTCCCAGCGGACCAGTTCCGACTTCATTTCGGCCAGCACAGAAATATATACCTTCGGAAGAGGCACTCACGTTCTCCATGCTAAGAACAGAACCCGACGTGGCTACTTGATTATTAGACGTCCCATTGTTATTGCTAATTGCCCTGGTAGGGGATTCCCAGAGATATTTCGACGCCGAAGGATGTCCGAGATCATCAAGCTTGCAAGATAGGGTGACAGTACGTCCTTTGATAGCTGACGGCTCTATTTGAAATATGCTTGCTGAACCAGGAGGATCTGTTGGAAAATATAGAAACTATTTTGTACCAAAACTGTTAAATGGCTAACAAATATAGATTATGCATTTCCTATTGTATGCATTTAAATATTTTTCGTTTTAATTTGTTATAAAATAAGTTGCAGCTTACACGTGAATTAGGAAAGCATGATAGCCTTTACGTCAATTTTTAGAAATAAAATACTTTAAAACTTCTATCCATAGATAAGAATTAAATTTCGGAAAATATTTGCATTTCTTTAAGTATATTCCATTTCTAGAACACCGGTGGTTATTAAAAATTGCTATTTATATAACTAAAGATTCTATTTAAATTTACTTGTATAACATGTCACTTAATATCATTTACTTCAAAGATTTATTTGTCTCAAAATAAATCTAGACTTATTTCTTTATTAAAACATTCACAGCATAAATTTGCTGTGATTTTAATACCTGTGAAGGAACATTTTAATGATCTCGTAAAATATTCTCGGATAAAAACTTAATTTAAAAGACAAAATATCCTACAGATTATTTTTAAATTACAATTATTAAAAACTTAGTGTTTCGTACATTATTTTAGGAAAAAATTTTAGTTAAAAATAGTGTTCCAATTTTGGAACAACAGCAGGTAAATGGTTAAAACATATACGAGAAATAAAAATAACTTAATAGAATCGTCAGAAACCTGATTAAAATACCTTATAATGAAATATAGTTAAAATATCATTTGATATAAGGATAGTAAATTTTAAATTGTAGCAGATTTCTCTATAAAACATAACGTCTGTTATAATTACCTTATTTGTTGATTCGCTAAAATATACTTTTAAAATATTTTAATATTATAATTAATAAAATAGTCTAATTATTTTTAAAATGTTTTTTATTATCTTACATAAGATTTTTATATAAATTCATAAAATCGTGGTTTCATTCTGATTTATAATTAATGAATTTATTTACGGACAGAATATTTGAATCTAGGTTTTAATTGCAACTTAAAGTTAAAAAAAAGTAAAAAATATTAAAAATAAAGTTTAACTAACTGAAATTCGGGAAGAATTGAATTTAAAATATGTATGTACTTAATTTTTGGTTTACGAGTATAAAGTTGGTGCTGAAAGTGTAGTAATAAATTTAATACATAATTTTCTAACTAGTGATATTGGATATGAAACATTTTTTTGTTATTTCATGCATAGCTCTTTAGGGAGTGTACTACTAAAAAACTGCCATTACTTAAATGCTTTAAACGTTATGATAAGATATTTAATTAATTCTGCTTTAATCTGTTTTATTCCTTTGCCTGTACACTACTTAATATTTACATCTATAATGCTTTATACGCTTGTATATTGCATGTGATACACTGGTATAAAATATTCAAAAGCTTATATATAAAATACAGTTCATTGCGTATCACATAGGCTATATAATACTATTAAGCATTAGATGTATATATCATATGTGATCTACAGGACAAGTAAAGTGTTAAAATTTCATAATCACTTTGAATTATGAATTTCTTTAATTATTATGGATTCAAAATTGTAGTTCACGTACGTTACGTGAAAAATTATAATTAATTTTTAGATAACATTAAGTTCTATAAACTAGGCAGGTTATCAAGATTCTTTTCAGATTTTGCTAAAATTACAAAACTATTCTCATGTGTTTATCTTTCTTTCGAAACTTTACACTTTTATTTCCCGTTGTGCCACAGTTTTAAAGCTTACTAAAAGGTTATCTGAAAATGAAATCATTCTGTATACACACTGCGTTTTAACACAAAAACGTATTTCCCGAATTGTTTGTATACCTTAAACAAGATTTACTAAGTGGGGAGGCAATTTATTTTGCAAAGAGTTCTTTCCGCGGCTTTTGATTGCGTTACTCCGTGACTTACAGTGAATATCTAGATATCTGGGCTCCGAATCCAAACTCCATCCGGCAGTATTCAGTCCTCTGCAGGTGTAATTCCCACTCCGGTCACGTGTCAGGTTCTTTAGAGTGAGCTCACCTTTCTCGTCATCTGGAAATTCGCTCTGAATGTGGTTACCATTGTGAAACCAGCGCACCGACGTAAGCATCAGGGGATTGCCGTCGACTGGATTACAGGTGAGAACGGCATCCGTCAACTCCGCTGCGACGTTCGGAATAACGCTAACGCCTACAGTCGGCGGATCTGTAAAGCAAATGCACGAAAATGATATTCAAATCTCCGTCAGTAGATTCCTGTCATACAAAATAAGAGGAGAAGGCTGTCATAGTATTTTTATTCAAATCAGAAGCTGGTGTTTCCTTTAAAGAAGATTTAAATTATGTAGGAAATATTCTACGTGCCCTGATATTATACGTTTCAGTGAAAGAGATAAGAAAAAATGACAGATGTCGGAAACAAAGAAGAGGTGATTCAGAATTTAATTTTAAAAATATTCTTTACATCCTTCAAAAATTTCTCCTTGTGTAGTAAGATGTAATGTACTTTTTTAATTAGTTAAATTAAAAGCAGAACGTTAAATTTTGTATAATTCGAGTTAAGCTAATAAAGAACATTGACACGGAAAGAAAAATTGTCGTAGTATTGTTAATGAAATCAGAAGTTTGTTCAACAGCCCCTCATTGTATCGCACTTATTATATGTAAAGAAATGTACAATATATATTCAATATCTGTTTAATTAGGTTTAAATGATAGAAAATATAATAAAATATAAATAATTAAATATAATAAAATGTAACATCGACACTAAATAAAAGTAGTCATAGTATTATCAGTGTAATTAGATGTTGATTAAGTAATATCTTCATATATCGCTCTTATAATGTGTCAAGCAAAATTCGAGAGATATCAGATATATTTTTAATAAATTAGATTCAAATTGTATGTAATAAAATATAATAAGTAACACCAACACCGAAGACAAAGCTGTGATAAATTAGATTAAAATTGTAACAGAAAGTATAATTAAATACAGTAATTCATAACATTCACAATTAAGAAAATGCTGCCCCAAATTAGATTAAAATGATAAAAAATGTAATAAAAATATAATAGAGGACATCAACACTAAAAATATAGCTCTCATAGTCTAGTTCAGGAAACAGAATTAGATGCAATAGCCCCTTGTTGCATGACACTTATCAGGTATCAAGTAAATTCGCGAGTTATTCGATATTCTATTAATTAGTTAAATAAAAACTGTAAAAAAGTACAATAAAATATTATAGTTAACAAAAAGGGAAAAGCTAGTGTGAATTAGTAATTGCTACTGTAATTAACATGGTTAAAAATTTATTATAAAATATTGTAAAGAACATCAGTATTTAAGAAAGAGCTGTCATAAATACAGTGATATTAATGAAGTCAGAAGTTGATGCAGTAATGCCTTGTCATATCGCACTAATTAGATGTCGAGGAAAATGCACAATGGTTCGATATATCCGGTCAGGGGAGGGGGAGGTGACATAGTATAATTTTTACTTTTATGGACATACTCAGTTAAAAGAAAACTAGTATACAATTGCTATTAAAAGTACAGTAATAAGTACATAAAAATAAAGAAAGATAAAGTCTATGTGCAAATCATATGCGTAAGCATGCTTTTAATTCCACAAAAAATTAAACCTGGAAGTCATAGATAAAGCATAGTAAATCAAGACGATATACAATGAAAGATTTCTTTATTTCCTTGAAAGAATCTAATTATGAAGGAAACATTCTACCTGCTTCAACACAATATACTTATATTGCTTTATTAAGTGAAAAACACATAATAATTTATGAATTAGGCAGAAAAGATTCAGAATTTAAAAAAAAGTCTTTATTTCTTTATAAATACTAATCACGTGTATTAAAGTGTAGAGTATTTTTTAATTAATTTGAAATCAGTAAAAGAGCTTTGTAATAAGTGTGCTAAATTCCAAATAATCCAAAGAAAAGAATCGACAAAACTTTCTCTGCTGTTTTGATTAAATATTAGTTTTGAAAAAGTAGCTTTAGTTGAATAACTAAAGTTAATTAAAATTAGCCTACACTTTTAGGTTTTTATTACACCTATATATATGCAATCAGATAAATTATTCTTATCAGTTAAGCATTAAATTAGTCCCGATTATTTGAATTGCCAGGGCTTAATAGACAGTAAGTCATTTGCAGTCGTGACTAAAAAAATAAAAGTGATAGCGAAGTCCAACGTTGTGAATTTTAAATTTATTGAGGTTAAATGTGAACGTCTTAACAAGGTAAAAGCTTTGAGTCGATGTACAAGAAAAAATACATCTTTCTATCTTTCGCAATGAAGAGCGAGTGATCACATGATTGTTTACTCAAGAGATTCACAGATTACTCAGCATTGTTTCGGAGTCAGGAATGAACTTCGATCATTTAAGTTATCTCGAAAACCACATAGGCAGCAATTAGTCATTGATGCCCTGAAACTATTTTCCTGGGAAAACTTAGTTTTGGGAAACAGGTGTAAAGAATTTAAGTCAGTGAATACTCTTTTAAATATGACATTTTATGGCTGGGAAAGTAGATACTAAACAATGAGTAGGGGTAGAAGGAGAATTTTAGATAGATTTTTAGATGTAATCATTTATATATTTTGCATGTATTTTAAAAACAAAATTCTGTTTGGATATATTAGCCATATAAAATAGAAATAAACTGAAGGGTAGGCTGTCATAGCAGTTTTATTCAAATCAGAAGTTGGTATTTCTGTAAAAAGAAGATTTATGCTATGTAGGAAGTATTTTACGAGTTTGAAGCAAAATACATTCTATACCACGCTTCAGTATAGTGGGGTAGTGCAATGAGCATTATGGGACTCAAACTTCCATATTGAATCAATATTAAAAAGACATTAAATTATATATTTTTACATTTGAAAGTTAAAGTTAAAAATATTTTTAGGGAAAAAACAGTTAATCATACAGCAAGTTCACAGATTTTGAATATGTATCGAAATATTCAATTAACAATAACTTTTTTCATATTAATACTGGTTTTAGATATTAATTAATATAAGAATTCAAAAAATTATTTTGAAATTAAAATTTATTTCCTGCTTTATAAGAATTAAAAAATTAGGAAATAAAAAGTATCTTTGCAGCATTGTATTTTCCTCACTCCAAAAAACTTTGTCGTTATAATATTATAATTTTTGTAAGGGGAGTGGAGGAGGGACAAAGGCTCAAAGTGGGCTGCAATTTGGTCTCTGCCCCAGGAGGCAGAAATCTACGGTAGAGCTCCTTTTCCGTTTAAAAGTATGGAAAACAGTATTTGTAAATTAAGGAACAATAATTCAGAACTTAATTTTAGAAATTACTTCCTAAAAATTATTATTCACGTGTACTATGCTGTAGTGCACTGTTTTAATTATTTAGTTTAAAATGGTAAAAAAAAAAAGTATCAGAAATTTTCCATAACTCAAGTTAAGCTAATAAAGAACATCAATAACTCTCCCTTTGTTGTCTTAATTAACGATCAGCTTTAAAAAAAAAACTTGCCTTATATGCATAACCAAACATAAAATTAATTAAACTTAGCATATCCTTTCAAGTTTGTAATATTACACCTATATGTATTCTAATAAATTTACGATATATATATTTTCTCTTTAATTAATTTAATTATGGAAGACTTATCCGACTGTAAATTAAAAGTTTTAATTAAATGTTTATAAATGAGCTCGATCAGTCTAATCTCATGAATTTCAAATCTATAACTGAAAATTATATTTCCCGTTAACAAAATTTATATTTTTTATTAGCTTTTGTTCATTTTATTATTCTACTCAGTTTAATTATTCCTTACCGGTGAATGTTGATTTAACTCTTCTATTTAAGCAAGTAAAATTATGTTAATCAATTACGAAGGGAAACTTCCCAGCCTCAATTACTTAAGTAAGCATACATTTACAGAAATATTATTAAACGAAAAGTTAACTGAAGTTACTGTAATTGTACCTATTTCACTTACATTTTCTCTATGTTTTTTCGTCGACGTATCTAAGGTAAGAATGTAATTTTACTTTGAAATTTCAGATTAAAATATTTTTTTTACAATTATGTATTTGACTTCATCTGAAGTGCAGTTTAAATTTTTTTTCCGTCACTCTCCCGATAGTAATAAAATTTTTAAATTTTCTACATGGGAAATGAAAATTATGTAAACAATAGAATAAATAATAGAAATATATATATAGAAATAAATTTTGTACTAGAAAAATAATTCGTTTTGAAAACGGAAACAGTAGACTAAGTTTTGCAGCCATTCTAAGACATTGTCAGCGGATTTATGAAACTAATTATCAACCATTATGCTTTAAACTTTTTCTGTTAGCGTTTTTTTTTTCATTCAAATAATTAAAATATATTATTACTCTTCAATACATTTTAATTGTAAAATATAATCATCCTTATTTTCTTATGTTTTAGGTGCTCTAGTGCAGGCGGTTTTACTGAGCTTAATATATGTACCACCTAGAGAGTTGGACGTGCAAGTCCAGAGTAGCACTGGATTTATAAGGAAGTCATCCTTGTACTGTGTTAAGAAATTTCTTCTTAATGATACCGAATACCATGGATTTAAGTACAGCTGATCATATGAATGTTATAAATTGGTTTTAACCTAGAGGTTCCTATTTAATTATTACCAGAACAGCAAAATATTTCTGCTAGATATCTAAAATATAACAAATCGTACTGCACTCAGATCAAATGTGTAAAGATTATGTTACGTCAAACTTTTTTCGAAAAAACTATTATCAATGAATCGAAAAAAAACTGTAATACTAAAATAGTTAATTTAAATAACATTTCCCTATTTAAAATTGTAAAATAAATAATAAAAGTAATAAATATGTGACATTTTGTGACTGAATTCTAGAAAATGAACTCATTAAAGGGTTAAAAATAACTTTCTAACTTTAATGTAGTCTTAGATTTTCTATTATTATTATTATTAAGCATATTATTAAAAAATTTAGAAATAACCCGATAATTTAAATTAACATCCTAATGTAAAAAATTAGCTGATTATATGCACTGTTTTCATTATGAGGTAAATAAATGAAACTTACACAACACATCGAGAGCCAGGGAATTACTCGAATTACCCCTTCCGAACGCGTTCCTCACGTGACAAGTGTACGACCCTGCATCCGATCTGGAAACTCTTTTGAGCACAAGCTGAGGACTTGGTACGAAAGGAGACGAATTCGTGGACGAAGTGGTAGGAGCTTTTTGTCCCTTCGGAATGACGACAGGCGTAAGTTGCATGGGTTTGATGGGGATGCCATCTTTGTACCACGTTACTTCAGTCACGTTGGGGGGATTGGCACTAAAGTTACATGTTAATATAGCCTCTCCTGTTTCATTCACTATCAGTCCTTCGGAAGGTTGAACGGTGACGGAAGGTGGATCTGAAAGAAATCGAAAACTAAAGTTGTATTAAACAAGAATAATTCATTAAATTGAATCAGTAGTTTTTCTTTAAAAAAATGAAGAAACTGCAAAAGAATACAAAAAAATTATTATTTTATGTGTGTACGTGTACTAAATATGACTCTCATTATTTTCTATTAATCCTTTCTACTCGACTTTTGCATGATTAAAATTTCGTTGTTGAAAGTAGTTAAATATAATGTTCATATGTTAAAAGAAGTGTACAAGGAGCTTATACAGTTTTAACGTATTTCATTTCCCGAAAATCCCCTGTGACACTATGTCCAAAGCCATTTATCATTTGAAGCTATTTTTGCCTGAATCGTCTAGGAAATTCTTATAATACAACAACAATTTTCATAAAAACAAACAATATATATTGTGGTAGTTTTAACACTGATCTTTGACATATTTTCTCATTGTTAAATACGATTCATACAATATGTTGTGGAGTTGCAGACGCATGCCTCGAAATACAATGGCCAACTTGTTACCGGCGAGGAAAACAGTTGATCCCTGCTTTTATTCTCTGGCAGGTGGGACCTCGGTAACAATGTACTGGAGCCATAAAGTCTAGGGTTGAAGCACTATACCATAATAGCGATCGCGCCCTTTATGGTGGCCGATAAAATTAATATCACGACATATCGATAGCCCTCCTAACCTCCCCAGCATGAAGGCCCCGAAAAATGAGTGAGGTCATGCTATACCACGTCACTTCTGGGAGCTTTAGAAAAGAGAACGAGTCCACTCTCAGGGCTTCTTGGTTTCTTTTTGGAAACAGGCTCCGCTTTCAGCCACCCCTCTAGAGAGACGTGTCCACCCTTTAAAGAGAGGAAAGCCGTGGTGAGTCGCGGTTTATTTTTTTTCTGTAGACATGGGCTGATTATAGACTATTAGAGTCTAAGGAAAGAAGGTTTCTCTCTCTCTCTTTTTTTTGTGGGGGGGGCAAGTTGCCTAAATAGCGATCAACTTCATCTCGTTCGAGAAGTAGCGAAAGCAGCCTACACCTGTTATTGACATCAAATGATCTCCTTCCGGTGGATATTAGTATATGGCCTATGTACATACCCATTTATCCAAGATCCTTCAATAAAAGGAATTTTAGTGTACTGGTTGTCTGAGTAGTCTCCGTAATCACCTGTACACTTCGATCTAGGTGATCAAATAGTTACAATATCCCCCCCCCAAAAAAAAATCAAGATCTCTTAAAACTATCCTGAAAATACCAGTTTGCTACTTAAAGAGCTATTTCATACTAAGTATGCCTTAAATATAGTTGTACTTACTCCATAATTTAAAATTTCGTCGAATCGAAACATGAACAATAGGAAATCTAAGAAACATAAGTGCGTCATTTGCAATTTGAAAATGTTACCAGGATTCTTTATACATATTTTCCTTCTTTTTCTTAAAAACGTAAAGACCCATTCAAAAGTGGGCTTTTGAGTTTCAATAGTAATGAAATCAAATGTATGGGACGCCCATTACCACCGAAAGGGTTAAAAGGTGATGAAAAAGGCACTCACTAGCTGGTTCAATTGGCCTTGGAAATATTTGATATTTTGAAAAATACAACATATCCCGGTTTCACTTCCTTTTTAAAACTCCTATATTAGGGCGGATGAGTAAATTTGAGAGTAAGGGACTGCGCTTGGGATTTCTAAACCATGGTTTCGAGTTATGAGGGACCATTTGATACGGAATGAAATTTACTCTTTGCAACTCAAGAATCCACTCTGCTTGAATTCGTTATGAGTGTGGGCTTTTGAAAACAGACTCCTGCCTCCTGTAATTGCCTTTTCTACCTTTATATAGTTAAGGCTTTTAAAAACAGAACGCTTAAATATATAGACTAAACCAACTTCACTTCACTCCTCATAGCAGTCGGTTGGCACCCCCTCTTAACTTCTCTACGCCCACATACACACCATTTGGTTTATAAATAGTAGTTGGCCAGCCTGACTATTTTCTAACCAGAAGTTCCTCATTGCTAAAATGTAATCGTAATTATGAGATTGCTGAAACTCAGGTTAAGGGGTTGAATTCACACACTTTAATAATACATTGATTTGAATTATGACCTCATAGAATTCAGAATTAAATCTTAAAATATATCGGCAGAACTGTCCTAGATTTTTAAAAAACTTATAGCCTAAGATTTACAATAAACAACATAATTCATAGAAAATTTTCAAAAAATATATTTATGTATAATAATAAAATTTTTGCATTTAACACTAAACATACCATATAACGGGTCAAATGACCCATAAGGTTTATGTAAAAAATGCGATGGGAAATGAATTAAAAATTCTTATTATTTGTGTTTGCAATACATAAAAATTGACAATATACAATTTTGTTAAATTATAATAAAGCTTATTTGTCTATTCCCTTCCAATTTTCATATTTCATACATTTATAATCAGAAAAATAAAGTCCGGTCATTTGACCCGCTATGGTAGAAATAGGTATGTATTAAGTGTTGGTATGTTTAGTGTTAATATACAATGAAGAGTGGGACAAATCAATGCCCTTAGTATTGTAGTACTCACACACACACACACACACACACACACACACACACACATATATATATATATATATATATATATATATATATATATATATATATATATATATATATATGTGTGTGTGTGTGTGTGTGTATGTATATATATGTATATAAATATATATATCTATATGTATATATATATATATGTATATAAATATATATATGTATATATATACATGTGTGTATATATATATATATATATATTACATAATTAAGGGATCAATATATAAAAGCTCATATAAAAGTTCCAATTTAATGAATAAGAAAATTAGATTTGTTTATTTTTTCAAACTATAGTTTTTGATATTTCTTCTCTAATTCATACTGTTGGTTCAGTGGTATAAGATAAAATTAATGTTGTTCTATGAAAAGAAATGTGTATATAACCCACCTTTTATCCTTTCATCATTTTCTGCATTTTTGGACATAAAGCAATTAAAGGATCTCAAGTAGAAATGCTAAAATCATGGAAATTTTCAAGTCAGATTAGAAAAATCTGTAATTTTATGGAAGAAACTGACAAAGTTCAGAATTTTGAAGAAAAAACACATTTTAAAGAATTTCTAAATATGCAGTGTGTTATATTTATGTGTAAATGTCAGTTTTAAGGATTTCCGATATTGTTAAGTTGTAAAATTTTAATGCTATATTATTTATACTATGAAAGTGAAAATTTAAAAAAAAAATTAGACGTTATATGGTTTGTAGCTCTAGGGTCTACATTTTTTCAACACGATATCTAATAAGACCGGTACATAATTCTAAATGTCATTCTGATTGCCTATGAGCATCCATGCTACAGTGGGATTTGAACCCATGAATTCTAGTTCCAAAAATCTTAATCATTTAATAATCGTCCGACTAAGGAAAATTTGGCTTTTATTTGATAATTTTCTTCGCTGTTATGATTTTCCAATGAATTGCTACTTGGTTTCTCTATAAAGATAATTAGAAGAGGTTACGTAAAATATTTAATGAAAAAATTAGAATAAAATAAATGTTCCAACTCATAAAAACATTCTGATAAATTTATAGTCAGCTCTACTCATATACGTATACAACGCTTATAATTACGAAAGTATACTTTATCTAACAATAAATATAGATCAATATTCAGTAAAATAAGGAAAATTGAAAATAAAATAGTGTTCTGGAAAATTAATAAACTTATGTACAGAAGATTTTAACAGTTATGACGATGATTTAAAAAAATCTTCTGTCTAAAAGCCCTGATTTAGTAATGTAAAATCAAAACACAGTTTCTTTATTCTATGTCATTTTATTGGACATTATAAAGAGTCTCTGGAGTACAATATATTATTTATGTCATTTTATTTATCACTAATTACTGAGAATGTACTTTTGGAATGTTAATTATTGATGATAAATACAACAGAATGATCTTTAAAGTACAGAATACAATGTTACTTCTTATATTTTTATAATTTCATTCTGAAATATAACTTTTTTAATGTTTAAAATGAAATCTAGTTTATGTTCGAGTCGCTTTTATTCTTGAGACTTTCATAATCAATTAAATAAATACAGATACACTCATATAAATTATAAAACTATAAAAGATTTAAAATTAATAATAGAGTGTGTAAAATTACTGCCAAATTTAATGCAGAAAAAGATTGAAAGTAGAAGAGTAATAATTAAAAAAAAATAAAATTACAGTTATGAAATAAGAATTATTTCAAATCAAACAGTGCGTAAAATATGTTTCATATCTCATTTTTATTTATCATAATTTGACCGCCTAAATTGTTTATTCGTTATTGTGCTCCTACCAGTTGGGTCTGGGTTCGATTCCCCGTGTAAGGCTTGGATGTTTTTGTGTGATATCCCCTCTTAATAAAAAGAGCAACAAATCAGTAAGGTAAATTGTAAAGTACATGATAATTATAGCAATTAGTAAAAATTTTATCATAATTTAGCAGTATATTATTATAATAATGCTTTCCTATGTAAAACTACCTATCTTGAGTTGGGTCTGAACCTTTCATACTGGATTCCTGTCACTCAATATTAACCTATGGGAAACATAAAAGTCCTTTTGGCCGCGTTGCATTTTAAAGTGCTCTTTGAAACAAATTATACAGGATAGAACAGCAGATTCTCTAAGACGATATCTTTTTAGTTCGTTAATAAAAGTGAGAAAAATATAATGAATTTTTAATTATTCCTGAGAAATTTCGCGGGATCTCTTTTTTGAAACGCAAATAGGAGAATTTAGTAGATTTAAATTTGAAGATGTAAAATATAGCACCCTGAAGGATATACTGTTTTATCATGTGGTGTATTTTTTTAAGGAAATATTAAAAAATAATCCAGCTATAGGGAATTTGGTTTTTCTATTTTGGTTAACATTGATCAAGAGATATTAAATAGGGTTGGTACAGATCCTTCCTAAGGGTTAAAAAAACATTGTATCTCAGATTTTAAAATTTTCTAACTATATTTTTACAATGGCAATGTATAATATCGTTTTATGAAACACATAAGGCACTAAAATCTATTAGAAAATAATTTTTAATTTAAACGCCAAACTACAATATTTTTTTAAACGCCACTAGTGCACAAAACATAATCAATTGCTATTATTTTTCATGTTATCTTGAAAATTTATATATAAAAAAAACTAGGTATCGATTTTTAATCGTTAAATTCTGTTTTTGTAACACAATTATTTCAAATTATGCAGTATTTTAATGGCAATTTTGCCATTTCACGGTATTATATCCTCTACATCTAGGGAAAATAATTTGCAATTTTCAAAAGCATCCATTTTTATTTTTTTGACAAACACATTAACATAAAATTTTGAAAAATATAAGAAATACATGAAAGTATTATGTCTGAAACATTTTGAATTTACTAATTGAATACAAAAGATACAAAAATTTTGAGGTTGAAATCTTTTTTAAGTTTAAAATATCAAAAAAGGTTACATTGCAGCAAAATAATCATTTTATTGAAAAAATATCTTTTAATAATGAAGTGTATACCTAAATTGATTTTTTAACCCTCTGACTGCTCAATTTGTAGACCAAAATCGGTTCAAAAAGTGTGCACTTTTTTATACATGTTAAATTTATATATATTGAAAAAATGGAATATCCACTTTATCTTTCTAGAAAAGATTTTTTTATATAGATTTTTATCGTGAGAAATTAAACTGTTAAAACTACCACTTTCAGTTGTCACCATAAGAAAAATTTTTTTTAATATATTTCAATTCAATTACAGTTCATTTCTATTTATTACATAATATAATTATAATTATATTATCTAATATAACTATAATTCTACTCATATAATTCTATTTATTACATAGTTAAACGTCTAATAATGCACAGAATTTATTTCACTGGTTAAACGGTGAAAAAGTGGGATAAGCTTCTCAAAAAAGGAAGAAAAGCAAATGCCCGTGGAAATCGCGGGATAAGCAACCAGAGGGTTAATAGAAATTTTTTCCTAATTTAGTTAAGGTCTGTCTTGTCGTAGGTCACTTGTCACCTTTAGGGAAAATTCCTTTAAAGAAGTTGGTGCTGTGTTGATTTGATTGTGCATCTATTTGCAAGCGTGTCCCCGCATGTACAAAATAGACCAATAAAAGTTTCACCATTTTATAAAGAGGGTTAGACAGACCAGCCATGTAATAACCGTAGACAAAACGACCCTTTTACAGTGTTCTATCTATGTTCAACCCTCCTTCCCGTATGCTCAATCTTATCGAGAGCAGCACAATACAGAACCCCACTATAAGTTGACCTATTGTTCAGTTCAACCCTCCCTGGATGATCTGAGATAAAACCTGTCCCCCTGTTCACAGCTGACAATAGGCCTTTCTGTGAAAAGCAGGGGCAGTCATATCAAGTGTATTTCGGGAGGAATTTCTTAGTTACAGCTGATGTAGGCATAACTTGAGTTATACTGGTGGTCGCCCATCGTTTCTGCTTCAGTGAGAGGGTATAGAGCACTACATTACTGCCAGATGGGAGTTAGTTCCTCTTATAATAATCAATAATAGGTATATAGTGTTCAAGAAAAAAGACACCTAAAGAAAAGGGATTAAAATTACACTTACTAATGCTATAATTTGTGCAAAATATTAAAACATTCAAAAATCATGAATAGGTGATTATTGGATGGAAATCCAAAAGGGAAAAAAATTAGTAATCGTTACAATATTATTTCAATGAATTCATATAACAGCATGCTGTTATTTTAAGCTCTACGTATTAATTTTAAAAACCTACAAATGAGATGGTTTATAATAGGTTTAAGGGATTATTAATAATATTGGAAAATATTCGATCGGATAAATAAGCAGATTTTGATAACGACTAATTAGCAACTGCTTTTTAAGTTTAAAAAAATGTCTACTAGCAAATATACTGAAGCTGAACCTTTAGAATAAGCTGCTGAAAATAACTTATTCTACAGATTCAAGGCACTTTTTTTTCTTTTTTACTATCCCTGGTTGTTAAAATCTATTTAAAGTGACAAGAGACTATCAAAATGCCAGTTTTGACCTAAAACGTGAGACAGTTTTTTATGTTGAAAAAAATATTGGTATATTCTTCTTTATAAAAACATTTTTTGAGTAACTTGACTATTTTATTATAATTTATCTATTTACTTTACAAATGCCGAATAATTAGTACATAGTCCATTAGTTCATGAACTCTCGTATACTTTTTAACAATGTCCTCATACTGAGAAAGTGCAATACAATTATGATAAATATTCAAAAGTCATTGGATGACTAGTTTCACGCAAAACACAGTCCGGTGAATTCACCATCCTAACTCTGTAGAGGTGGTCTTGTAAACAGACCACCCAGTCAGACCTCTAAAAAGAGCCACTGCAGTCTTTCGCGAAAAACTGCGGACAGCTCTTCCTTCTAAATCCTGAACCACTTATTCTTCGCACGTTATACCATATCTTGTTTAAGAGTTTTCTTAAGAATCACATTAACAAACAATTTAGTTAAACATTATAGTATTCAATTAGTGTTTTTCAAATTTTCCATGTGTAGTATTTTTAAATATTTCTTACTCCAAATTTTGAAGATTTTTTATTAATATGTTTGTTATGAAACAGAGTATGCTTTTGAAAATGCAAAATATTTTCTCGAGTTACAAAGGATTTAACAGCATTAAACGATGAATGTTTAAATATTGTATAATCTTAAATGATAGATTTAAATAGTATAGTTAGTATAATATAAATAGTATAGCGTAGGTAAAAATAGATGCCCAGTTTTGGTTCTATATAAAAGCTAAAATGAAAGGAAAAAATGAAATTGGTTAGTATTCTGTGCACTAGGAGCATTTTTAAGGAATATTCGTGGTTCAATAAATTTTTATGAAATAGCATCGTATTTTAATGAAGAAGTCTTTACTAATAAAATTTTGTGTATTATTAGTTTTATGTATTATCTATTTATTGACATAAGTAAAATATGGCTAAAGATTCAAAATTTGAAAAGTTGAAATTCAGCTTCTCTTGTTTCCTTCAGGGTCGGTCCACCAAACTCGTTTAACTGCTAACCGTGATTAATCCATTACGCCAACCAGTAGTGGGACACAATTCTCCGTTTAAACAGAGATTAACCGCAGTTAGCCGTTAAACGACTTGGTGAGATTGGCCCTCAGTCAGTAACAAAGGTTGATTTAGTGAAAAAATTGTTTATAATACTGCTCTCTACACTCTTAAAAGGAAAACTCGATCTAAAAAAATGTAAATTCTGCAAGCTGTTTTTAGCTGTACCTAATAAGAGATGCTAGAAATTAAAAGATTAATAATAGTAACTATTAAGCCAGAAACATGACAATAGAGAACAATAAAACAATGTGATGATAAGTCATTCAAGCCACAAACAGTTCAGCACAAGGGGGAAAATATTCATCATTATATCATTTTACTTGTATAATATCCTCTAAGTAAATCTTGCATCCACTTTCTGTAGCTATTATCTACATTTTAATACTTCTTTATATTATTATTTTTTATGTTTATGTTTAATCAAAGACAAATAACAGGCCCTTTGTTTATTGTTAATTGTCTATTATTTATTCAGCGGTTCTGTTGATATGAAGGGGGTAAAAAAATGGATCAGTGGGATAAAAATTTCAAGAACCGCTGATCTGCATTATTCTAACTCCGAGCTTTCATATCGAATAACTATTCGTTTCCGTGGACCAAAACGTCCTTGCTATTTATCTAGTGTGTTTTTCCTCTCGGGAATATAAAAAAGGCTGCAGTTCAGAGGTTAAATATTTCTTCCTGACAATGTGTCGAATTCTCTTCTATTCCAGACACGCTTGTTTCAGAATTGCTCATTTCCGGCGTGAAAACTACCCCCATCCTTTCTCATGTCTGCTTAATTAAACAGTGACCCTACAACAGTCGCCGGATAGGGCAGCTTAGTGTATTATTATGGTACGTGAAAATTATCACTCTTTTCCTTTTGTTCTTCAATGAACCGCAATTACACTGTGGTTTCGGGAAAAATACACACTGAGATAAAAAAAATCAGAGCGCTAAACCATTTAATGTGGTTTGTATTGAGAGGCGTGAAAGAAACATTTATAATGGTTACGTTGACTGTTTAGCTAAAAATCTATTACAACAGGAAAAAAAATGAAAGTATCTCCTAACCTATCTCAATTGTTTCAAGGCAACATAAACTGAAACAATGTATCTGGTGAACTCTTATAAAAGTGAAATTACCCATGAAACATTTTTGAATCTCTATAAAATAGTTAAAATAAATAACAAAGTTTTGTGATTGAAAATGGAGATTTTCCTCTGTACACCCTCAGGTGAGTTTCTACCTAGCATATTGCATTCTCTTGCACAGCATTCACCTGTAGGAAATATAAAATTTCCTCTGCCGTTTTACATTTAAAGATTTTTATCAAAACAATTATACCACGTGATTGAACAGCAAACTTTCTATTATACTTTCTTTCTCTTTTATAGGAAACACCAAGAAAAATATTTTGAATTTTAAATTGTGATAAAGTTTGCTATATTAATTTCTGCACGTAAATAATCTGATAAACTTAAATTTTAAAGATAAAAGGAAAATACCATCCTAGAAAATTTACTGTTAATTCATATATTATACTATTAAAAATCCTTAAAATGAATAAAATGAAATAGGGAATTCCCTCTAGCCTTTAACATTTTAAAAATTTGTTTTTAAACATTTCCTATGGGATAACATCGGGCGAGAGGAATTTACTATTACCAGTAAAGATACTATACTATTATGTATAACTTGGAGTTATATATAAAAGCTATCCAAGCATTTTGAAATTACAAATTCAACACAAATATACTATTCTGAAAATATATTTTCAAGAGTTTAAATAAAGCATGTAGGACAAAAATAGTTATTAATGCATTGAAAACAAAATCATCTGATTTGAAAAATGTCTTTTGCTAGATATAGATAAGATAGAAAAGTTCAAGATGGATAGTGTTTATCTACCTTGAACTTTTCATAACGAAAAAAACCCTTTCTTATTTTTGGTAGAATTTTGTTATTTCGGAAGTCATTTGTCTCCTTATGAGCCTGAATTTTTGAATTACTGTAAAGTTGAAAAATACAACCAGAACATATTATTGCTTATACTGAATTAATCAAAATCAATAATTGCTTTCATCCTCCATTAAGCTTTATTAATTGAATGGATTAATCTAAAATCTTTTACAGAGCAGGTTTCAAAGTAAAGTATAATATAAGATAAAAATTACATTTCATGTACATAAGAAAAATTTCATAATTTCTAAAGCTTGAAACAAGTATTTCTTTTAATAAAGTCGAATAAATAAATGTAAAAAATACCATATTTGGAGGTAAACGAACGTAAACTTTAATGCAACGAAATTGCTTGAGTTTTAATTTTTAAATCTTAACAGACCCGAAATTGAGTATTGAAGCATATTCAAGAAACCGATGAAGAAAAAACGTTGAAGCGAAAATTATTCTGCCAGTAAGAAGAGAAACACTTCGTCCCTTGAAAGTTACTTGTTTAATGCACCATATGCTGAAAATTCTGTCTGCAAAGTTTCAAGGGAGTAGTGGACTTTTAAAAATACCAAAATCTGACTAAAGTTAAAATCAATATTTCAGCTTTAGTAAATTTCAAATGTTGATAGTGGATATTACTAAAATATATATTCTTTTTTCACTTCTAGCATAGTTATTAGAATCATTTCAATCAATTAATAAAAATGTTATAAGTATATTTTTATATAGTTGCTTTTGATTAGTTCAAATACACTTCTAATAAAGCTAATTAATAGCTTTTTGAGTTTTAATTGCTATATTCCTTTAAAATGAAGTATTTGTAATTTCGAATTTCACGCTTGGTAAGAATTTTCATGGCTGTTTGAATAGATATAATAGCTATAAATGTTTGTCTAATTATTCCTATTATTGAAAATGCATTGACTGCAGAGCCTAAAGATGGCCGAATGCTTGTGTGCTGTTTTTTGGAACCAAAGTATGCGAGTTGTTATCCCGCTGTTGACAGGGGTGTTCGTAGCCGATCGGAATCTGCTTTAAGCAGTAGGTGCGGTTCTCGTTAGTCCACTTGTAGCAAAACAGTACACCATAGCACTTTTAACCAAACCATATGGGCATACAAAACAGTTTAATTTCAAATTTTAAAGTCAGTAAAAATCATTAAATATAAATATGTTGTAGATTTTCACTACTGTCCTTATTTTACAGTTTCTTTTACCTACGAAATAAAATGCTTATTATAATTTGGTTTAAATTTTTCTTTCCTAAAAAGTGCTGGTATATATATAATGTCTGATACTAAGATGTTATTTTAGTACCTTCATAACAGACAATTCTCCTCAGTACAATGGCGGCATTTTAAAAATATTTGACTCAAGGAAGGTGTTTATAAAAACTAAAAGTTTCTTTCACATTTCTATAATATTTGTCACTATGACATACATTTTAATCCAAACAACTATCATTTTAACGGCTGTTTTATTAATAAATTCAGGGTGATTATAAGTCAAATTGAGGTTCCAAAAATGTCTATCGTTATAATCATTAATTAGATTGAACTAGAATTTAACATAAATATTAGGGAAGCAATAATTTTTTTTGCCAAAAGAAAAACAATGGTTTAAAATGTTATTATTAGATGGCTCTGTACTCGCCATAATATATTATATAGTATATTACATAGAATATTACATAGCCATGATATATTATATAGTATAGAACAGACTGGGGTAATTTCCAAATTACTTTAATTGTACTGTTCAAGGTTATTTTTAAATGAACACTGATATATATTTTCATTAGTATAAACGATTGATTAACTGATATATATATATATATATATATTATATATATATATATATATATATATATATATATATATATATATATATATATATATATATATATATATATATATATATATATATATATATATATATATATAGCGATATATATATAATATATTTATACAATTGCATCTAAACACTATCACATCTTTGTGACAGAGGAGCATATTTATTAATATTGTTGTCTTTACTATATCATTCTGATTCATAGATTAGAATA
The DNA here is from genome assembly GCA_032207245.1 of Pardosa pseudoannulata. Classification (NCBI taxonomy): domain Eukaryota; kingdom Metazoa; phylum Arthropoda; class Arachnida; order Araneae; family Lycosidae; genus Pardosa; species Pardosa pseudoannulata. Next base: position 14,078,390 of record CM063508.1, on the reverse strand, counting down.
TTAAATCTTTGTGGATTTAATATCTAAACATTCATTCATACAAGATAATATAAACGTTGACAGAGGAGCAGACCAAATATATCTACGGATATTTGTTAAAGAAGAGGGCATAAAATTCTATGTTCGGTAGTCCAGATGAGTCACTAAGAGTAGAAGAATGACGTGGAGTGTTATTTATGAGTCCTAAGGTCCCTTAGAAAAGAAAATTTAAACGTTGACGGTCTCAAGGGGGTTTAAGCACAAATAATTTTTTACAACTATTTGAAAAGAAGAGGGATGAAATTAATAAAAGAAGAAAAATCTGAAAAAAAAAGAACGTGTTCGGTAGTCCAGACGAGGAGAGAAGTCCGACGGAACGTGTTCAAGAGTCAAGAAGACAAGTCCGACGGGAAGTGTTCCTGTATCAAATATCATGGCGCATCCCAAACACTCAGAAGGAAGCCCCTGACCAGACCGACGGAAGGTCCATACATACCCAATCCTGATCAGCCCTCAACCAGCAGTGCTCCGGGCACAACATATTAACTCACAAAAGTACCCTTTTTTACATACATTTTGAAATTGAGATTAGGTCCTCTTTCTTATATTTACATAATTACTTAAGTGATGAAAAATCACTGTCAGAACTAATTTAGAGTGGCACTTAATTTTGAAGGTGTTGATAAAGCATATTTTATTAGATAGAATCAGTTTGCGTGTACATAGATGTTTATATATCATTATAATAAATTTACTTTTTTTTCGTCGGACTTCTCTCCTCGTCTGGACTACCGAACACCTTCCGTCGGACTCTCTCTCCTCGTCTGGACTCTCGAACATGTTCTCTTTTTTTTTTTTTATTTTTTTCCTTTTCTACCTTCTCATCGTCCAAACGGGATCGTTGTAAAAATATATTTGGTCTGCTTAAACCCCGCCTTGAGACCACCAACGTGGAAAACCTTATCCCTTCTAATTGGGCACTGTCCCTTAGGGACTCATAAACAACTCCACAAAGGTACATTCTTATTTAGTGTCAAGTACGGAGACGGGATTCTAATCTGGGACTGGAATCAGAACCCTGCCCGAGACCAACGTATAAGATAACAATATCCGTAGAATATAATTTTATGTTCCTCTGTCTTTTACAAAGATGTGATGAGGTCAGATTTAGATCCCGAGCATTTTACTTCTTGTATGAATGAATCAATGATATTACTGATCTAAATCGCCTCATCACATCCAGGTTAAATTTTTTTTTATTTAGCCAGTGATTCTTTTTTATAATCTTTTGAAAGAGCAGTTTTAAATTATATTGGCAAATCATATAAAATTATATTTCATAATAGATACTAAGTTATGATAAGAGTTTAAGCATGAAACATAAATTTTCTAACCAATTTCACTTAACAAGTTTTTAAATTATTTTTGTTGCTTCAACAGAGAGTGTGATTATCATTACGTGAACTAAAAACGACTAACAACTTCTAAAGAATTCATTGAAAACAAAAGAAAGAAATTGGAAGTCTCGCTTATCTTTAAGAAATGTCACGATTTTTCTTCGCCGAGAAAAGATGCGGAATAAAAAATGACCAGAGAATTTATTTCAGGAATTAGATAAAATTCTCTATAAAAAGTATTAGTAAAAATGCATGCTGAATAATTCCTAACAAGCAAAAATCTTCTAATGATCGTAATTGAATGTGGCAGCTGTAAACAACAAAATAATTGTTCTTAACTAAAGTTTAGAATAAATGTATTATCAATATGTTGTTTCAAAGGAAATAAAATAGTTAAGGGTGATCTTAGAAATTTTTAGTTAGCGAGACAAGACAAATAAAAAAGAAAAGAAATGTATAAACTTTTTTAGTAGATAAAACTGCTTCCGCAAGTAGTCTTTTACGTGATTTATAAAAATTAAAGTGATTAAATGCACGAGGTAAATAAAAAAATAACAGTGTATTTAGCTTATAGAATCTTTATCAGTGATCGTAAGTGAAATAAAACTTCAAACTTGTCTATTCAGGTAGTTACTGATAGTTGATAAATTGCTTTTACTGGGTATCCCACCCCTTTAAGGTTAATATTAATTACTAATGTATAAGTAGGAGGAAAAATTGAAATGATATACTTACAAATTCATTTGATTTTAACAAAAAATTTAAATTATTAGCAATTTTTGGTTTTTAACATTGCTTTGAAGAAAGAAAGAACCAGATTAAGATAAGTTTAGGTTATTGGTTAAAAAACAAATATTAATCGTTTTAAAAAAGAGAAATTAAAAAAAAATAAAATTATATATGAACAAAATTTTAAAATAAATAAAGCATATTTTGAGCTAAATATTTTTTGTTAAATATATTTCAGTACAAATGTGTAGCAATTTACTTCATATTAAAATATAAAAATATTTAGATAAATTATTTTCTCTTCTCAATAAATACTTGTATCTCTTCTCAATAAATACTTGTATCTCTTCTCAATAAATACTTGTATATTTTTACTTCTCCCGCTCTCTCTCTAATTATATATATACTTATTATAACTGTATTGATTAATAAAGAAGATAAAATGAGATATCTTAGAAAAAAAGTGTTTTATCCTTATTCGCAGTTATCTCTGGTTAAGAAAACACTTTTGGGAAACCTTTCAGTTTCAAATTAAGAGAGATATGATATCACTCGCTTTGTCACTTTGATTTAGTTTGATTGGAACTTTTATGGTTGTACTTCTTGGAACTTCTATTGTAATCAAAATACTTTACTCACTTTTTCTTTATACATTACAATTATAAAGTTTAAAAAGAACCTAAAATGAGATATCTTACTAAAAGTGTTTAGTATTTTACCATTATCACTATTTATCTCTATTCAGGTAAATATTTTTGGGTAACCATTTCAGTTTCGAATGAAGAGAGATACGATGTCACTCTCAGTGTCTTTTTCTTAATCAGTTTGATCGAATTTTTTATGACAAGACTTTTTGAAGCTTCAATTCAAAGAAAAATATCATACTTTCTTCACATACTTTTTCTCTATATGTAATGCACCTACGTATATTAAAAAGAAACTAAAATGAGATATCCTTATAAAAAATTTAGTGTTTTATCATTATTCTATCAGATATCTGTTCTGACGCATACATTTTGGGTAATTATTTCAGTTTCAAATTAAGAGAGATACGATATATCAGTGTCATTTTTTAACAATTGTATGATGTATTTTATGATGTATTTTGTATAATTTCTATGTAAAGCAAAATACTTTACTTTCATTACTCATTCTTCTTATATTACAATGATATAAATTAAATTAGAAACTAAACTGAAATATCTTAATTTAAAAAAAAGGTTAGTGGTTTAACTATTATCAACCAGGTATCTATTTTCAGTCATACATTTAAGGGGAAACGTTTTAGTTTCAAATGAGGTAAAATGCACTATCACTTACAGTCACATTTTTTAACAGTTTGATTGAAAATTTTATGATCAAAGTTTAAAACTTATAATCAAAGCAAAATATCTTAGCCTCATTACCCACTCGATATATATTACAATTATAAAGATTAATAAAGAAATTAAAAACAGATATCATTAAAAATATTTCATGTATCACTATTATTCCCAGGTATCTTTGCTTAGGCTTACATTTCAAGGAAAATATTTCAGTTTCAGATAAAACGATATACAGTATCACATGTAGTGTCCTTTTTTTTTACAGTTTGATTGAAACTTTTCTGATGAAACTTTTTAAAGTTTGTACTCAAAGCAAAGCATCTTAGTTTTTTTACCATTCGGCCGAACGATGGTCGGACGGTAGGATGCTGCCCTTCAGAACTTTATTCAGAACGGCTTTAAGATTTAGGCCAAGGTCTTATTAGCCTTCGTGTGCAAAACAGTAGACCGTAGTACTCCAAACCAAACCACTTTCTATCCACGTATTAATACAATGATATGTATTATAAAAACTAAAACGAGATATCTTAATACAAAAGTTTAGTTTTCCAACCATTCCCAGTTATCTCTCCTCTGTCATACATATTTGAGAGAACATTTCAGATGAAGAGAGATGCAATATCACTCTTACCGTCATTTTTTTTAAAATTTTATTTAAGATCGTAAGGTCCAATTTCTTAAAACTTCTATTCAAAACAAAATATCTTAGTCTCTCCACTCTCTTTCTATTTATATAATGGGATTATAAAGATAAAAAAGAACCTAAAATGAGGTATCTTTTTAAAAGTTCTTAGCGTTTTAACATTATCTCCAGTTATCTCTACCCAGTTTTACATTTTTGATGAACATTTCAATTTCCAAAGAAGAAAGATGGGATATCACTCGCAGTGTAATTATTTTAACAGTTATATTGAAACTTTTATGATCCGATTTCTTAAAACTTTTATTCAAAGAAAAATACCTTAGTTTACACATCTCTCTCTATATATTACAATTATGTAGATTAAAAAGAAACTAAAATGACATATCTTAGTAAAACATTTATTTTTTTTACATTATCCTCTTCTACTTTTATGAGACATATATGAACATTTCAGTTCCAAATAAAAAAAGAAGTGATATCAGTCACTGTGTCATATTTCTAATAGCTTTATTGAATTTTTTATTTTAAGCAAAATATCTTACTTTCCCACTCTATATATATTATAATTATATAGATTAATAAAAAAGTTAAAACGAGATATCTTGATAAAAATAATTAATGTATCATCATTATACCCAGGTATCTCTACTCAAGTGTACAATTTAGGGGAAACATTTCAGTTTCAGATGAAGAGAGTTAAATTATCACACAATGTCTTTTTTTTTAACAGTTTGATGAAACTTTTATGGTTTCTGTTGACAGCAAAACAACTTAGTTTTTTCACACTAAGCCTTCAATTCCGTAATTTCTTGATAATTCTCGAAATATTGTATTGAATATCTCGCTCACTATTCCGATTGCATTTCTCGTACGTGACAAGTTCATACATCGAGTTTAAGGAATATTTTCACCCTAGCTTCTCGAAATATTCTAAAGAACTTAGGGGTTAGCGCCATTTTATGCATGCAGGAATTTCTTGGCAATTGTATTGAATAGCAAGGGAGAAAAAGGCACGTTATGGATATGAATTTCAAATGCGGCTCAACGAAAGGAAACTGTAGCAAGAACACCTTGTAGTGTATATTTCTCGATTATCATAAAGTTTAACATAAATGTTTTAAGAAGAAATCTCATATAATACAACTTTATATCTAGTATCATAGATTTCCATATAATAGGAGGTTTAAATAGTTTGAAATATATTTCTGCTGTTTTAAAAAGGGAAAGAATGCAAATCAGTTTAGTAGGAAGAAAATGTTATTGAAAAGGTAATGCATAGGGAAATATAGCTATGCAGCAATAATTTTGTAACATCAATGGTGTTTTAATGTAAAAATTTAGGATTTAAGAATTCAATGAACTGCAAATATTATTCAGACACTCAAGACTCAATACAGCAGATTAATTCTCAAATCTCTAAGGAATTCTACTAAAAACATTTGAATTTCAGGTTATTTCATGAGATTAAAAAAATTCCAGAACTAAATATTTCTTAATTAATTCACGCTTATTTGAAAGGACATACTCCGTTAGAATTATTATTAATCAAATAAGAGTATCATGATATCTTAATTGGCTGTATATTTTTTAATCAACAAGCTTAAAAAAAAGCATGACATATATAGACAAAAATGAAATTATAGAAATACGCCTTCCTCTAAAAATATCTCATTTTGATGAAATCCCATGATATCCCATGAAAATTATTAATCGCTGGTTTGGAGAAATTTTATGTAATTCCCCTTTTTTATATTTTACATGATTCGTTTGACCATATATATAATTTAAGTATTAATTTACACTAATACCCCGTATTTGGATCATAAAACATTTCCCTATTTCTTTTCTCCAATATTTGGTTTTAACATAGTTAAAACCAAAAAACTCTGATAACAAATATTCAAAGTAATGGACACATTTTAATGTTTATTGTTCATCGATTGTCCAGAAATATATAGTGTGCATGAAGGCAAATCTTTAACATTAATTAATAAAATAAATAATCTCAAACTATTACTAAACTCTCTTGCTTTAAATTCAACTAGAGTGATTGATTCCATTGCACTCAAACACACACACGCACACACACACACACACACACACACACACACACATACACACACATACACACACACACACACACACACACACACACACACACACACATATATATATATATATATATATATATATATATATATATATATATATATATATATATATATATATATATATACATACATTTATATATAAATATATACCAAACGACAATAAATCCTGTATCAGGATTATGGCTCTACTAGTGTTAAATATTTCACGTAAGTATTCAAATTTTTATTAAATATTCAAAAATACTTATATTCTTTTAAAAGCTATGTACTTGCTGCACACACTAAAACTCGAGCAGAAAAATTATAAGATCTGTTAATGGGGACAAATATAATTTATATTTTCAAAAAAATCAAATTTTTTATCACTTTACCTTATAAAATAAAGTATTGGGAACGTCTTTTACAACTAAGCCACTATGTTGATTAGAACCAAGTTTTGGGCTAAAACTCTATAATAAAAGCATAGAAAAATACAAATTTTAGACTTTAAAACTGTTTTTTCTCAAAGCATTGTGTGCAGGATTCCTTCAAAACTAATATAAACAGAATTTTAAAATTTTGGATATTTGTGTATCTGATAATTAACCATAAACTCTATCAAATTGGAGTAATTTTCTAGTAATATTTTATTATTTTTATATTTTAAGATTTGTTACAGCCTTTATTTAATTTTTAATATAACAAGCAGAAAAACTGTGTCTATGATAATTTTACTTATTTTAGTGTATGTAGAGTAATCTGTCGAAAAGAAATATTTCAAGATTTAAGTGTATTTGAGATTCGAGGAATAGATTTTATAAAAATGTGCAGCATATTATACATCGTATATTATACCGTACATAGAATAATTTCCACTTGAATCTCTTTTTTTTATGATAAACTTAAGTATAATTTATTCTGAAAAATGCTCAAATTATAAAATAGAACAACAGTAACAATTTAATGAAATTAGTTAAATCCAATTATGATTTCGGTTTATACAGGCAATGTCTCCACTTAAAACACATTCAACTACTGGCCAAATAATGCCTAGATATATGTAGTAACCAACATATTGTCTCTATAAACTGCTGATATACGATAAAGCTACTGAATCAAAATTTTAGTTTAAATAATGCAGTTTTAAGAATCCTTTATTTTGTCGTTAAAAACAATAATGTAAACAATTAGTTATTTGTTAAAGCATACTTAAAATAAGATTAATCTTTCTCGTTTAATAAAATTTAAGTACATGAATTTCAAATTAAAAATCACGATATCGAATGCAGAGTCTTAATATAACAGAATAAAGGATCTCTAGAGTTATTTTTGTGTTTATTTAATATTTAGAGGAAATTCTTCCATTAGAAAAGCATTTATAAATTTTAAGAGTAGATAACACAGTGTTTACTTACCGTAGTAGTAAATCTGTAAGTCTGTAAATTTATTCCACATATGCATTATATCTTATAAAACATTTGCATCATGAATTTCTTATTACATAAAAATTTTTGAAAGCTAACCTAACACTTTTTCAAATTACAATAGCGTTTTTATATTATTATGAGCAAGAATTGTATACCTGATAAATAAATATTAAAGATTATTACACTGATTGAATTAAATTATGTGGAAAACTGAATATATAAAGTAGGAATTTTCCGACATTATGCAAGTTAAACTTTAACTGTTTTTATAGAGTAATAGTTTACTGTATATTATAGTTTTGTATTATATGCATTTATCAATAATTTAAATTTACTATATACATTACACGTAACAAATAGTAGAGTATTGTGAAAATTACTATTAAAAAAAATTGAAACTTTTACGTTCTACACTTAATGCCATAGAGTTTTGATGCAAATTAACTAAAGAACTTAATGTGTTTAAATTAATGTATTTTAAGCATTCCTGAATCGTAGTTTATTAATATTGCGGACATTTGCCATAATATTGATGAAGCCACAAGTCTAACAGCGGAGCAATTTCTCGTTCTTACTACTTCCTAAACTAAATTTTCAAACTGTAAAGGCTGGGATAACATTTGAAATAAATTATAATATATATATATATATATATATTATGTGTGTGTGTATACACACAAGCGCGCGACCAATAGAGAACAACGAAAGGTAGAAAAATAAAATTGGAAAAGATTGGAATTGATTTTGAAGAGTTATTATACTTGCAGCTCCCATAATATACATACCTTTAATGATTACTTTTTATGTACCATTTTCACTCTGATTCAATAAACAACTAAGAAAAATAATTTATACAGATATATTTTTATAATATATGAATGAGATCTCTTTTACATTTCCTATCACCACATCCTGTGAATACACTATCAGAAATTGAATGCCCCCCAAAATATCTTTCCTAACAAGGAGAATATCATTGCATCCTACAATATATATCCTTAAAATTTCAAATTCGCCCTACACTTGAAATTCATTACAATGGAAGTACATGCAAATTTCATGAATATTTTCCTAAGGACATTTAAAATACTATTCAATTCCTTGCGGCTTATTCATAATACTCCGCACAAAGAATGATGTATTGGATTCTTTTGTGAAGCAACCCTGAGTAATAAGCCAGGAATATAAAATAGAGCTTGGGCAGATGATAACGCAGAAGTGCAATTACATTCCAGTAAGAATCACGTTGTCGCTAGGCTGTCGAACGTTCGAATATTATCAATGACAACGAAAATATGATTACTTACATGGGTTGTTTGACAGGAATATTTGATACATTAAAACATAATAAAATTCCGTAGTACAAAAATGACTTAGTCTAAATCATTCAATAAGCATTTAAATGTTGTTTTTTTTTTTGTAAATTATATCAATGAAAACTGAAACATATTGCAGTGTGTTGTTTCATAGAAATGTTTGATACAGTAAAACGTAATATTCATTAGAAATTAAATAATTATTTGATAGTTGCATGATATGCTTTAAGAAATTCCGTAGTACAAAAATGTCTTAGTTTAAATAATTCAGTAAGTATTTAAATTGTTTTTGTAAATTATATCAATAAAAAAGAAATATGATTACTGCAGTAGTTTGTTTGATACATTAAAACGTAATATTGATTTGTAATAAAATAATGACAATTGCATGATAGGCTTAAAAAAACTCCGAAATGCGAAAACATATTAAGAATCTACTTATGTAATACAGTAATCATTTAATATTTTTAGTAAATGAAATCATGACAACAAAAATATGATTACTTATGTATAATTTTTAATAGGAATATTTGATGCATTAAAACATATTTTTTAGAATTAAATAATTATCCGATAGTTGCATGATATGTTTTAAAAATTCGGTAGTACAAAAATGTGTTGATAGTTAATTTAAGTAATACAGTAAACCATTTAAATATTTTGTGTTTTAAAATCAGATTTTCAACATTTTAATACGACATTTATTTTTAGTAATGCTGTAATTTCTAATATTTAAATTTAAAGTGCTATCCTCGCAACTGTAATAAAATAATGACAATTGCATGATAGGCTTAAAAAAAACTCCGAAATGCGAAAATATATTAAAAATTTACTTATGCAATACAGTAATCACTTAATATTTTTTGTAAATGAAATAATGACAACAAAAATATGATTACTTAATCAATATGCATATTAATAAGAATTCATTTAAGATATTCATATTAATATTAATATTGATTTTCTGTAATGATTAATAGTAGATGACAGTATTAATTAAAATAATAAAATAAGTAATATCTTACAACATTTAAGGAACTGACCAAAAATATTTACCACCAAGAGTAAAACATATTGAGAGAGGTATTACATAAATAATTCATTAAATTTGAATGAAAATATTTATAATTTAAAAAACTTTAGACTATAAAATTTTAAACAAATTTAGAAATTTTTAAAATATAAATCTGTTTTCTGTCAAAACAATTTTATGTCTATTAAATCCTATCAAAACTAAATTATAGAAAAAAAAATTACACAGTCTTATTTAAAAAATAAAGGAATTTTATACTGTTGGTTTTATTTACTAGCACATTAAAAAGAAACATTCATCTTATTGCTAATTATAAGCAGAGTTTTATTTGATTATAAAGAAAACCTTTATGAAAAATTAACTTTTATTTGAAATACCAAAAGCAACTTCGGTGATGTTAATATAATTCAAGGAAAAAAGAAAGAAATATTGTGTTGCAACTGAGAGGGAGATTTCTTCGACTGTGATACTTAAGGTTAGTTTTTCTTGACTAATAAACCTAATTGCTTGTTTATGGAAGACTGCTTATTATTTTCAATCGGCCCTCCGAATCTAAGTACCAATATATATTTATATAAATGCTTTTACTTTTATATATATATACACACACATATATCATATACACATATATATGTATATACATATATACATACATACATACATATACATACATATATATATATATATATATATATATATATATATATATATATATATATATATATATATATATATATATATATATATATATATATATATATATATATATATATATATATATATATATATATATATATATATATATATTTGGTACTACTGCACAGAAAAAGCTACCAAGTACGACCAGACCTTTTATTTTTTTCACAATTTGTTTAGAAAAGATTTTAATAGATTATACCATTTTAAACAAGAGTAATAGTAAATATATAATAATAAAATTTTCATCACATGATTCCATTACCCTTTGTCTATATATTTTTTAAACAATATATATATATATATATATATATATATATATATATATATATATATATATATATATGTACCTCAAATATTTAAGCAAATGGAAATTTAAATAATTGTAAAATATATTTGTTCGTTCGAATTATAGACTTTCTCTTATAACTTCATTGCTTTTTAAAAGTACTAAATCACTGAGTTTCATTATTAAAAGTAAGTTGATAATATAACTTATATCTATTTTTTTCACACTTTGTCTAGAAAAATATTTTGCATAAACTATGTCATTTTAAACAAATTTAATGGTAAATATATAACAATAAAATTTTCGTCACATAATTCCATCCGCCTTTGTATATATATCTTTTAAATAATATATATTTAAATGTTTTGTAATTTAAAGAAATGATATATATATATATATATATATATATATATATATATATATATATATATATATATATATACATATATGATCTTAAAATACTTAAACAAATGAAAGTTTAAATAATTGCAAAATGTATTTTTCCTTTTAAATTATAGATTTTCTCTTATAATTTTATTTCTTTTACAAATTATTAAATCACTGAGTTTCATTTGTAAAATTAAATCATTTGTAAAAGTGTAATATAAATTTTATTTCATTTGTAAAAGTATAATACAACTTATTTTAACTAGATATAAGTTCTATTTTCCTATTAAATGCGCCTTATCCTCTGCAGATATTCCATTTATATAGAAGAAAAATTTAACATGCTTACAAGTAACATGTAATAAATTTTGTTCATAGGTCCCAAATGGCATTTGAAATAAAGCATCTGTTTGCCGTAGGGAATAATTGTCGTCTTGAAACATATTAAGGAATTTATATGCATTTATATATATACTATCCTTGTAATGTAATGTAATATTATATGTATATATATATATATATATATATATATATATATATATATATATATATATATATATATATATATATATATATATATATATATATATATAAAGTAAACTTCATTTTAAAAGTATATTTAATTCTAAATTAGATTTCTTGAAATAAATTTGTATTATACAGTATAATTCGGCGGAAAAATTTAAAACATTAACTTTCATTTATTTATTATTTTATTTTGCTATTTAAGTTTTAAAACTTAGTAAATATATATGTTTTCTGTCTTTAAAAACGTATGTTATAAATATTTTGTATTTATATAAAACATTTTCTTTATACTTTGACTTGAAAAATTTTGCTAAATAAATAAGGTTACAAAACTTATTTTTGAAAATGTTAAAAAAAAATCTTGTAATTTAACTTAAATCAGAAAAGTTGTTCTTTATTTTAAAGAAAATTTAAAATCACTACATTCTACAAAGTTTTTTTTTGTTGTTGTTTATGCCAGTTAAGAGTTCTTATGTATGATAAAATAGGTTTTTCTTAGAAAAATTTTAAATGGTTGTATAATTATATAAATATTGAGTAATGAGATTTTTAACTTAGAAGAATTATTTTATAATTTAAATTTCAATTATATAATTTGATACTGTTATTTGAGTAAAAATGGAGCTAATTTTATATGGATAATTCCAATGCATATTAGCAAGAGCTATGGCATGTATATTAATTTCAAGCACACATGCGCTCGGTTATTTTACATTTAGTATGCACGTTGTATTCTATTTTAGGCAGCCGTTATTTTACCATTTTATGTACGAACAATTATAAATAGCAATGAGTACTGATATTAAAATTGCTATCTGTTATCCATTTTTTCCTCTCATATATAAGAATCAAAACTGTAATTTCATGTCCACTCTTGAGGTAACATTGCACTCTTTACCTCTCGGGTATGTTTCTTTTATATATTTTTTGTTAATTGCAAAATTTTACTAAGAATTTTTATACCAATTATTTTAGAAAATGATCCTATTCACCCTGTTTATCCTTAGCATGTTGTTTTTGGCAAGGGAACAATTTTACAATATTCATCTATTTTACAGTATTGTATTCTTATCATCCTTCTATTTTTTTTAAGATTTATCAATACCATTTATCAATACTAGAACATTTTATCATCATTTTCTCCTGTGAATCATTATTACCATTATTATATCGCATATGTCTATATGTGATAATTTATATGTTTTAAGTCCAAGCTGACATACATTTATAAATGGTAACACCAAGTTGACACGTGGTTAAAATATAAGTTAGTATGTGATTTACTTCTAGCACAGTTCATGATATGGAGAAGAGTTGGAGAAATGGAATCTATTCAGATTCAGCAATGATAATTTTTATTTTTATATCTTCTTTTCTAGATCAGTTACAACAACAAATGTGTTGTTATAAATGGGTTTATAATTAAGTTTTAATATGATACCATGCATAACCGTAATAGGTCGGCAACTTATCCAAGGTGTTTCGATGTTATGACCCATTAAATACATATCTAGTTCCTCCAAAAAATCTTTTATAAAATTTTATTTAATTTCAACAGATAGTTTGGATTTTGGCACATGCATTAAAGGACAATAAATCAGAAATATAATTATCTAAAGTAAAGTTTTTACTGCCAATATTTTTAAATGACATAAAAAGTGACATATTAATAGAACACAAAGATCTTGGCCAACAATATTTTAAAAAGACCGAAATCAAATTTCATGTACTATTAGTAGAATACTATACCCGAAAGTTTTAAACTTACATCCCAAGCATCTGAACAAATTTTATGATGATTTCGGTCTTTAATAACCTTTTCTCTCTATATTACATTTATATTTTTAAAGTATTCTCATTTCAACCCTTCCCCACATAATGAAATGTGTAGGTTAGCTTTCGTGCTATGTGTAATCTTGTATATAAAACGTATAACGTACCCGTGGTTGAAAACAAAATTCAAAAAATATATTTTCACAATCGCTTTTTGTTTTTGAATTAATAATTGCCATGCATTGCTTTCATTAAATCTTTACTCGGTTTTCATGCCAAAATCATATAAACTACAACCTGATTTTTCCTGCAGTTTTCAAGAATTATCTGAAAAAGAAAATGAAAGAAAAGAAACAATTGTGATTTCGGCGAAGAAGACTTACATTCTATTATTTTCCCTTATTTCTATTTTCAGAAATAAATAAAAAAATTAAAATTAAAGTTAACTTAAAATTAGTTTATTTAATCAGTCATTTATTTCCTTGACGGAGTAGGTTTCCTGGAAAAACTAAGTAATTTTAAACCTACATGTATTCCTTTCAATATGAATGTAAATTCCTTTTATTTGTATTTATACAGAGGCCGTTCGCGCATTTTTTAGAAGATTTTTTTTAGCGGTATTAAAAATTCTTTTGTTGCAAAGTAAATAACTGCAATTGTACTATGTTTTTAAAAGTCAAAATTATGGTCTTCGGCTTGAAAGGTTTGTTTTTATTCAAAGTGGCGTTTTTAAATAAACAGTGGTACGAAGACTATATTTATTCTCTTTCCGAAGAGAAGTATTCATATTCCGTTATCCAAAAACAATGTAAGAGTCAAAGTTTTATTATATCCAAAGCCTCGATGGGTAATATCGTCAAAACGAAAGGAAAAAAACGTCAAATTGGAGCCTCAAGTGGGACAAAAATTCCAAACAAGTATCGAAGGAATATACGAACATCTTAGACTTTTTCAAAGATACGTTGTTTAATGTTAAAAGTACGTTGTTTAGTCAAAGAACGGTTGAAAAATCAGTAAATGCTTGGTGTCCATTGTAAACAAAATGATAAATGTTTATTTAAATTTTAAGAAAGAGAAAAAAACGCAATGCACATTTTCTTTCTCTAAAGCATATCGCTGAACGCAGGACACGCTGCAGAATTTGGTATGAGAAACATTTATCCAAAGAAAATTGGAAAATTTATCCAAAAAAATTGTCACAATATATGAATCATGGGTGTATATAAATGATTGCAACAACAACAAGAAAAAAAAAAGATCCATTTGCTATCATAAAAGGAGAGGCAAAAATTTAAGAATAGGGTTCAAAGAATCGAAAGTTTTTCTAAGGGATTCATGATTGTTGCTGGATTTTCATATAATGGCAAGTTAAAAATAAAGAGTTGAAAAAATGTCAAGGTTAACTCCAAATACTTTCAAGAACATATTTTAGTGCCCATATTTCTGAATGAAATACTATTGCTGTACTCGCAGTGACATCAATCTGTGGAACTCCATCAAAACAAAGCTAACAGTCACACATCAAAATCCTCTGTAAATGTCCTAAAAGAAATGGTCAAAAAACCGTTATCAAGGCCATACCCTTCACTGATATTCCTACTAAATCTCCCTATGTATCACCTATGGATTTTTTAGCTTTCGGAGTTTTCAAATTTGCATTATCCAAACGTCGTCCCACAGAGCTCTGGAACGCTGTTCAGGAGGAATGAGATAGATACCTCTTCTGATACTTCAAAAAGCATTATTATCCAGGAAATTACAGTGTAGAAAGATAGTTCAGAATAAGGGCTGTCAAATAAAACATTTAAAACACAAGAATTTTATGTAATTTACTTTTGTAAATACAATATACATCGTCTAAAATATTTCTGAACAGCCTCTGTATTTGACTTTAATGATTACTAAAATATCTTGTTTTCTAATAAATAGGTATTAAATATTAAATTTTAGATTTTCTATAATGAAATACATCAATGGTTTTCTAACTGGATATTATGAGCATTTAAAAACACTTTACTTTAATTTAAATGTGGCATATTTTGTATTTTGCATCAATAAAGTTAATTTTTGCATTATTAACGAAGTAACTATAAATATTTGTTCAAATCTGTCGCTTCTTTAGACAAAAGACTTTACAGTAACAGCTGTTGAAAAAAAATCGACGCGTGCTCGCTGATGTAAAATTGTTAAACGTAGGTGGTGGAAGATCAAATTCATACCTTTCAGTAACAGATGGTATAGGAAAGAATATATTGAATAATAAGGATATAATACATTCATTCTGACCTTTACAGATACTAAAGAGCTTAACTGCTAAAACCTGACATTTGTAAAAAAAATCTCATTAAGATCACAATCTTGAGTTAAAGACAGTTACTTCTATTACGTTAATCACTTTGTACTTCATGTAACGTGTCTTTTAATAAATAAAATTTACTCTTTATTAGTATTCAGGAAACAAAAGCAAAATATCCGTTTTGTAAGAATTGAATTCGTACAGCATTTTTTATGAAAAGAAATAATTAAGCATGACTGCCATTAAACTTTAAAATAAATCGAAAATAACTGTCCAATTAAGTCGACAATTTTTAATCGATACAATTTCTTTCATAGAAAGCTACAATTTGTGATTAAAACTGCAGTAAACACATCTACCCGCATCTTTTAAATATTAGAGAAAAATTATGTAAGCCTTTTATGGCTCTAAGAGCCCCGATTTTTCAAAAACTTTTCCACGTGGAAGAAAAAAAGTAAATACAGCTAAAAGGGACGGTAAAATAGAGTTAAAGGCTTTTATTAAAGAGAGATTTCTTTACGTATAACCAATCTTATTCACTTTTAGAGTGTCAATAGTCATTATTAAGCATTTTTCTTAGAAATCAGTGCTCATTAGTTATTTACTCAGGTAATTACAATGTAAATACCTGGTGACAGGTTTAGTATAATAAATAATATGGAGTTACTAATGGTTTCATGCTTAAAAGGAGGTAAATTAGGCTCAGTTGCATGTGAAAAGATTACTTTTAACAAGCATTTCTTTAATTTTAAGTTTTTACCGGAGTGAGTTATTAATTATAAGCGTAATTATATATTTCATACAAATAGACATTCTTTAAATTAGTGTTTACGTAATAGAAGTGTTTTCATGGATATTCAGAAAATATACCGAAACTTCGAATTTCAGATTAAATCTTCAAATTAGGCACGAAACTAACGAGGTTTTTTTTAAACAAAAATCATAGTTTCATAGAATATATGAATAATCTTAAAAGCTGAAAGAAAGTAAAGCATTATTAAATCAAAATGTACTTAAGTATAATGCTAAAAATGAAATCAAATAAAGAATAAAACTTTCGAATTATATCTGCTGTAATAAATTTCTAAATGAAGATTTTATTTTTCTGTTTATCTGTTTCATCCGTCATTTTACTCTTTTGATATTACTTTTATATGTAATATAAACATAAACTAATAATTTAAATTAGAAAGTAAAAGCACACTTAAATCTAACAATGATTCTTGTTTATGCTTAAATAATTAAAAGTAAAGTGTGGGAGGTGTATTTTTTAATGAATGATTTATTTTTTTTAATTTTAGTATTATATTTAAAAGGTGATGTATATATATATTTCTGATTTTTCAGGTTAATTTATTATAAATAACATAATATACCATTTTTGCAGCTTATTTAAAAGGTATCTTTTCTTCGTATGAACACTATACTAAATTTCTGATAAGTTATATATGAGTTTGCTGAAAGATGGCCGAATGGTAGAGTGCTGCTCTTCGGTTCGAATCCCTCTACTCGCATGATGTTTGTAACCGTTCAGAATTGGTCTTAAGTAGTAGGTCCCTGTCTCATTAACACTCATGAGCAAAACAGTAGACCATAGCTCTGCAAATCAAACTAAACTAAACTATATATGAGTTTATAAACGTACTCATATATAGTAACTGAAATTTATTATTCTGCATCAAATATTTTGTACCAAAACTAATTTTAACGATAAGTAAAAATAATCATTGCTTGCCTTCAGGTTTTGAATGAAGGAAACTATGTATGATTAATGGTGAATTATTAATGAGATTTAATTGTTTTTTAAGCAATCCTAATATTATTTCCTTTTGTTCACAATTATCTTAAACATCTATAACTGTTGAATGTTATAAAAAACACTTGTTGCATAAACAATAAAAAATTATTTTGTTTTTTATGAAGACTACTTATATTTTTTTCCGGCAATCAAGAAAAGTTTTTATAATAACTACAAAGGAAAACACAAGAAAAAATACTTTTAATTTATTTGTGAAAAAAACAAGCATTAATTTGAGATCTTTTCTCCAACAAAAAAAATTAAAGATATATGATTAAATCAATAATTTGCTTAAATATAGTTATTTCCATCAACTTAAAATTTGGTTACCTCGGTATGTACGGGGTTCAGTATATATTACGACTTCTACTGGACAAATTAAGGATAGAAAGAAATAATTTTAAATTGACACCTTAAGTATTTTTTAATTTCATTAATACAGATTTGACAAGAACTTGCTTAAATATTAAAATTTTTTCATGTGTTCCACGTTTTTTCTAAACTTTAGTTTCTTTTGTTGCCGTATTGTACACGTGATAAACATTTTTTATTTAACAATTTTATGTTGAAATCAGTCATATACATTTATATTCGCTGTCAAAACTTACAAGTATAGAATATTATGAGACCTTTTATATCAGAATATAACAATAATTACAATGCTAACGCAACTAAAGCTCACAATGTGGATAATATTTAAATATTGATCATATACCTATTTCGGCTCCAGATTTAAGGCTATATTTTGTTTGTTAACTTAATGTTTTACTAATTTTTACCCTAAAATAAATGTCATTTATTCTTAGGGTTGTCTTTCATGTAAAATTTATGAACTTAAAAGATCAGCATCAAAAACAATCATCAGTAAATAGGAAGAAGTTTTTAGATACCTTAAATAAAGGTAATATTAAAAAATCCTCTAGACATAACATTTGCAATATGTAAAAACACCAATAAGTGGAAACAAAATTCACTTCTTTCTTCTCATAAAGGGAAACCAGTACAAGCTGCCTTTCAAAATTTTGTACACCTGTTTTGAAATGCAGTCTTAATAGACAATCACAGTCAGGAGTTTGAAACACTGTAAAATATTTATAATCGAAATTATATGGAAATTTTTCTATTAGTAATGTTATATATGCTAGTCAAGTGGCATACAAAGAGACATGGAATATATTTTTCAATAATCCCGATATCATACGAGCACAACTAGAAATTTATTTAAATGTTTAATATAGTTATGATTTATTTAAATCATATACTAAATATTATAAATATTTTTTATCAAAGAAATTGCTGTAGTATTCAGTGAATACATTCACTTACATAAAACATCCAGCGTAACGGCGTGTAGCAAAGGAGGCTGTAACTGAATTTTCTGCACCTCGTTCATTCCTTGACAGCAAAAGTCACCTTGATGATCGTGCCTGGAAGCGATAAAAACGAGCGTCGAAGAGGTTCTGTAGGTCGCATCGCTCATGAGATCCTGAGATGCCGGGGGTTGGGGTTCGACTTCTCGAGATCTGTTGAACCAGGTGATAGTCGCGGCAGGCCTGGAACCTTCGACGGTACAAGTTAAGGATACCATCTCACCAGCAACTACAGGAGTCGTTGGTCCCCGCACTCGCAGAGATATCGGTTTGACTGAAATGAAGAATGTCACATGTTTACTGATACATACTCAAATAATTTTAAGATTAAAAATTTAAAATGATATTAAAGTAAATTTGTTTTTCAAAAAGGGAAAATCGGGAAAACTCATTTTTTTTCTGGTCGAGGCCAATACAATTAAAGAATTATCGGTTTCACTGAAATAAGGAATGATACATGTTTAAGGATACATACTTAATTACTTTTGAGATTTAAAATATAAACTAGTGTTAAGGGAAATTAATTTTTCAGTAAATGAAAACTGATCGAATAAATTGATATATATATATATTTTGTCTAGGGCTAATAAAGTTACATAATTCTTGGTTTTACTGAATTGAAAAATGACAAATGCGTACTGATAAATATTTAATTTTAAAATTTAAAATATAAAATAGTATTAAGGGAAATTCATTTTTAAAAAAGAGAAAATCCGGAAAACTCATATTTTTTTCTGGTTGAGGCCAATACAGTTATAGGATTATCGGCTTGACATATCGCACATCATCGGACACATAGAAATGATACATATTTAAATACTTTCCGGTTTTAAATATAAACAATATTAAGGGAAATTCCTTTTTAAAAAAGTAAAAATTCGAAAAATTTGATATTTTTTCTGGCTGAGGCTGATACAAATACACGATTATAGGCTTCTCTGAAATGAATTATGACAAATGTTTGCTGATAAATATTTAACTGTAAGATTTAAACTATAAGATAGTATTAAGGGAAATTTCTTTTTCATAAAGTGAAAATCAGGAAAGCTCATATAAATATACATTTTCGGCTGAGGCCAATACAATTACACGATTACTGGTTTGACTGAAATGAAGAATGACAAAAGTTCACCAATACATATTTAATTACTGTTAGATTTAAAATATAAAAGAGTATTAAGGGAAATTCGGTTTAAAAAAATGAAAATAGGGAAAAGTCATATATTTTTTTCTGGCTGAGACCAATAGTTACACAATTCTCGTTTTGACTGAAATAAAGAATGATAAATGTTTACTGATACATATATACTTACTTCTAAGATTCAAAATATTAAAGAGTAATTAATTTTTTCTAAAGTGAAAACCGGGAAAACTCATATTTTTATTTTCTTGGTGATATTTTTATTTTCTTTAATTTTTCAAATAGTGAAATTCATGGCAACTCACATATATTTTCTCCTCATGCCTCAAAAATTAGAGGATTAATAAAATAATTTATACTTTTTTTCTATTCACTGCCCTTTAGGACCCATGCTCAGGATTAAACAGTTAAAATTAAACTGCATTGCTATATTTAATTACTTTTAAGATTTAAAATAAAAAAAATGTATTTAAAGAAATTCATTTTTCAAAGAGTGACATTCCTAAATTGCTTTAAAATTAATCATGAATTCAGTCAATGTGTTCCCGTTGAAAGTTCATAGAAGACTGTGATTGATAAATTCTTTTTCGAAAATTTTTCTATAAACTGGAATATAAAGAGGAGAATTTCTTAAAAAGACATTTGTAACAATTTTCTTCGCAAAAAAAAATGAGCGTTCAAAACTTAATTGAACACTGTTATCAAAAGTAAGAGAAAATTTTAAATGGAGCAATTTAATTTTTTTTCTTTCGCTTTTTCGACGAAAAAGCGTCTCTCATAATTCCAAAAAGTAATTAGAACAAGCTTTCGCATTTCTTAGGTAAGAATATCATTTTTCTTAAATGTCTCCTTTTTTTACCATCGCTAATTTGTTTTTAGAACCACGATTTTTGTTAAAAAAAGTGTTATTTTTTTCTCACTGCCGAGTTCAAAAATTTTCTTAAGCTTTAGAATGACTATTAATCAAAAATGCGGTTGCATTAAAACTTTCTTTGCTTGATCATTTTTTCCCCGACGGATCCAATAGCATCTAATATTAATTGCGGAAAAACATTTTTTCCATTCATTAGCTAGAAATTTGAGGACATTTAATTATAGGCTATTAATGGTTATGACAAAGCCACATTAATTATTTTATCTGCGAAACGTGCCAGAGGTGTCGTCTTCGAGCTTAGGAAATGCTTAAGGAAAGGCGGGCTATTTATCATGAACATTGAGCTAAGAGGTTCTTCTGTAACATATTTTACCTCTTCGGCGTACAGCAATTTGTGTTATATGTCTAATTGGCTAATTTATGAAATGCATACAGCTCAAACTGAGTTAAACTGAAGTGACAGGAAATATGTCTCCCTGACTATGTCACCTTTAATTCTATTACGGCGTTTTAAATTGGAACTTCTGATTCATGAAAATTGGCTATTGAAATTACTCATTATATATATATATATATATATATATATATATATATATATATATATATATATATATATATATATATATATATATATATATATATATGTATATATATATATGTATGTATATATATATATATATATATATGTATATATATAACATATATATATATATGTATATATATAATATATATCTATATATATGTATATATATACATATATATATATTTATATATATATATATATATATATATATATATTATATATATATATATATATATATATTTCACAAGAGAACAGATAAACATTGTGGGCTGTTGGAAAGCTGTTGGATTAAATTTTGAAAAAAAAAAAAAAAAAAACTAAATGGAAAATGTAGAAGAAGTTTTTTGACATTAAATTGAGTGACATCATATAAAATAAAAATATATAGTTAAACGTTTATATGTGACCAATTTAAATTTTAAAGTTTTAGAAATTTTGAAATTCTTTAAAAAAAATCAGAATAGGGTTTCATAATAAAGTAGATGAAATTCTTTACTGAAAAGGAAACTTCCCAAAGTCAGAACCGTGAAATGGCGAACGAAAAAGAAATCTAGTAGTACTAGATTTAGGAATCAAGACATTTTAATATGGTTCCAATCAAAATATATTAAATTTCATTTACAATATAAAAATACAACTGTTTCTATTTGCTCTTTTTTATTAACATTTTATTGTTATTTTACATTCACTTTGTTTTTGTTATAAGCCCTTACTAATACTTTGTACAAAATAAGATAACAAATCATTATTTTCGTTATATTTACAGATGCCATCAAAATATATAGTTAAAATTTTAAAATAAAAATAATTGAAATATGATCTATATCGCAGTACTTTGTCTCTGTACTGCAACATGCAACATTGCGTGATATGTGGGAAGGGGGTATGTTGTGAGGGTGGGAGTTCTAAACATATATTGAAAAATGTTGAAAATCATTTATGGACAGTTCCAATCTGATATTTAAGAGAATTTATCTTTAATGAGTATTTCTAGACATGCATAAACATAGTTTATGAAAATTATGAAATACATGTAATAAATGCATTTAGTTTTATTAGAACATGGAGATGTAGAGAAATAGTTAAAAAAATTTAATTTATTTATCTTTTTCTTTTATGCTTTTCAGCTGAGCAAGATCAAATTCGAGGAACTATCAGCAGGGCGCCATACCTGAAATGGTTAAACAGTAGAATTTAATGCAGTGACTCTTATCTTAATACACGAGTAATTTGACTTATAATATCTGTGATAGAAAAAAGTAAAATCGTATAAAAATTATAATTTTATATGTCCCAATACCTTATAATTCGAAGCCAAATGAATGAATAATATCGTTTCAGCCAACGAAATACGAAAAGTTATTAGAAAATCATCCCTAATTTTACAGAAAATCTATACTTCGATTTCATTTTCACAAAGTTTAAAAACTAGACACTATTGTAATATTAATAACACTGTTCAAAGAAAATAGGATTTTTGTCCTCCCCCTAAAATAATTCCTGAGACACTTATCGTTCTATTTTTATAGGAGAAAGTCGAAAATTCCTTACTATTCTCCAAGACTTTGTTTTAAAGTGCGTTAATAATTAACCTATACATTATTTTAAAGTTTATTAAGTTTTTATGTTTATTTAAATGCAGTTTACATATTTATTGTTATTTCACTGTCAATATGATATATACTTCTATTATATTACTTCTATTACTTCTAACTATTTCATACCCCGATGTTAAAAATTTCTGTTTTTTAACATTGATGTAATCTGGGTTTTATTTCAATTTATTCATAACAGGATAGCAGGTAGAAAAGTGCTTTTCTTCTAAACAACTAGTTTTCATTTTGTTTTGAATTATATATTTTTAAAATCCTTTCACATATGATGGGGTATCAAGAAGTAACATAATTGAATTTCCACGGAGTCATAGAAAATGCAATTAACGAGAATATGATATTGGACTGTAAGTATTAGAGATTTATTACTTTTCGCATTAGCAGGACATTTCAATCAACACTGAATCTATTTGACGATTCAATGCGACAATATAAACACGAATGCTATTTCAAAAATATCTAATGCAAGCTACCAGTACGTGGAATGAACTAGATCAGAATTTCCCAACATGTTTTGGCTCACTTACCACTTGGTTGTACATCAAGCTAAATTATACCATTTTGTAAAAATAATTGCATTTCATGAAATTTGTTATTGCGAGAGTGTTTATTTAATTGCATTATAGGGGAATCATGTATTCACATCACATAAAAAGGCAGATTATATTGAAACAAGCCTCCACTTCATGACGGATTATAAAATAATTCTTACAAAGACACAGACACACACACACAAACATATATATATATATATATATATATATATATATATATATATATATATATATATACATGCATGTCAAGCCGATTGTCAAGCATTAGCAGAACAGAACTCCATGACTTTTAAAAACTATGACTGGCAACGGCGAAGAAGTTCGACAGCCGTTAGAGACAGACATAATGATGTAAAATAACGCTTTGGCTTTAAACTGAAATCGAAAACGACGATGTTAAGTGTTTATGATGTTTACTTTCATGATGATTGTGTCTAATTGTTTAATTGATTTTGTCCTCTGAAATTAAATGGTTCTGTTTTGTGAAATTTGCGTGATGATCGCATGTATATATATATATATATATATATATATATATATATATATATATATATATATATATATATATATATATATATATATATATATATATATATATATATATATATATATATATATATATATATATATATATATATATATATATATATATATATATATATATATGGATGCGTGTGTGTGTTCAGAGTTTCATACTTATCTACTCTTTTTTCAAATTACGCTTAGTAATAAATGGTTTTAAACATAAAATTATAAAAATTAATTAATTTATTTTCTTATAATGAAATATTACACAAAATAAATTTAATGAATAATTTATCTGAATTTGTGCTTATTTTGAAGAACATATGTTTTTGAAATTTCGATCAAAAGAGTCGAGTTATATCATAAGTATACAGCTGTGTCCAATCTGTTTCGATACTTATTTATTATTTTTTTTTTGAAAAAATATATGGAAAAAATCTTTTTTCACTAATTCAATACTAGTAAACGGTAATAAAGATTTAAGTGCAATCTCAGAGAGATGTTCATATTCTCTATCAAAGCTTAACCAAAAATTAATTGTGTTATTTGTACTTGTCTTGTATAGTTTTGTTTGTATGATATTTATTTATTTATTTTTTTATATCCTCTATTATTGGTCTTTTTCACGTACCACCAATAGCACGTGCACCACAGGTTGAGAAACGCTAACTAGATCATTGCAGAAATCGAAGCTGCAGTGGCTTCTTCTATTTTGATCATTCACTCTTTTACAAAAGGTGTATAACTTCAAAGAATGTTTACACGTGTTACTTCTTTATATTTCTTCTTTTACATCTGATTCGTTCCGCTTGGTTTAAGCCACACCAGTAAAACACTGATATACCAGAATCTGAAAAGTTTCTTCAATGTTTTACCATTTATTTTATCCTTTAAAAAATCGAAGAGTGTTCGGGAATTAAAACTTAAATCGGGCAATTTCGATAAAATGAGAAAATATTGAATTTAGAAAATACTTAAATTTTCATTTTCTTACCACGTGTTCGTAATTGCTTCGAAGTTTCTCTTTAAAGTTTTTATCGCAATAAAACTTTCAGCAATTTAACCTTAATAAGAAGCTATGTAAGGTCTTTTCAGTGATATTTTAGCATTTCAGAACTACTCCGGAAGGAATATGTTACATGTGTTAGTAGGACAAGATGCTTTTCCTGAACAGCCCACTTTCTTTTCAATGCAAGCATACTCTTGGGATGTCTCTAAAAATAAATGCTCGTACTCCTTTTTGCTAGCGTAACAATTAATGAAAATTTCACCCATTTACTGCCATTCCTTGCGTTAAGTAGACGGTATAAAGGGATGGAATCATTAAATTA
This sequence comes from Pardosa pseudoannulata, assembly GCA_032207245.1. Taxonomy (NCBI): domain Eukaryota; kingdom Metazoa; phylum Arthropoda; class Arachnida; order Araneae; family Lycosidae; genus Pardosa; species Pardosa pseudoannulata. The sequence goes on along the minus strand of CM063508.1, from coordinate 14,052,693 downwards.
ATGAGAAGATCCTTGAATATTATAGATTTTATTACTTCCTGTCACAAGCTCCGACATTTGCCTAACTCTAACACAGACTACACTAAACTGTGTGACTAAGCGTTGCTAAAATAAATTTATTTTAAGCGATAAAATAAATTTCCTAAATATGACATTTTTATACCTTGAGCGAAGTAATAAAGAACCCCTAAATGCTTACTTTGACGCTTTATCGTTTTCTCTTATATTTTACTTTACATTCAATTTTGATTTGATTTACAATCATTAAATCAAATATTAATTAAAAAATTAAATTCAAATCATTTTAAATAACTAATATTAGGCATTAATTTGATCTTTGTTATTTAGAAATAATTTACAAACATTTATGTGGTGTTATAAAGGAAATGTGAGAATAATAAAACATTAGAAGTCCCGTTTTATTGAACTTCCAAGAGCAGAAGTTTTGATTTGCTAATCCTAAACGTTAAGAAAAAAAGTTCGATATGGCAAAATGTTTAACTCAGAATTTACCAAGTGTATTCCATAGCAATGGAATTGAACAAATGGGGACCACATGATTTTTCTGCAATGTATTATATTTATTTGTTGATTTTTGATTGTGTGTCATCAGAATTCTCGCAAGTTGTCTACAAGATTCAAAATGTTTCATTTGTGATTATATCCATGTTGTCTGAGTTGCGATTAAAAAGTGTTGTTTTTGCTAGTGCCAATTGTATGATCCAAGCAAACGAGGAAGAGAATTGTAATAACAAGGCGATTGGGTGGGCCTTTACTTTCACCACTAGGGTGAAAGAACGACTTTGCTAAAGGGAGTAATCTTAATTTATCTTAGACTTAAATTTGACTAGCAGATTGCAATCTTGTTGAGCCTATTAACAACGTAAGACCAAAGAGAGACTTGTCTTTTAGCACAGCGGGAGACTTTTAGTATGTAAAATAGCGGAAGGAAGAACAAACAAAATTGCATGATCTTTTTTGATGACTTAAAGAAACTCCACGACACAAAGAATGAAATATTTGCTAATGACGGTATGAACTCACAAGCAATAAAAACACTAGCTTAACATGCTACGATAAAAGAGGAAAACAGAGAAATCTGAGCAGATTTTAGACTTATTTAATACACTTGGTAATTAATCATGCATGCAACATTTCTACACAGTTGTTAAAAAATATGTTGCCAAACATAGATACAGAAACATATTTTATCGATTTACAAAATTATCAATCAGTTTCCAAAAACAATTACTTTGTGATAATGACGTCATTTTAGACCGATAACTTTATTAACTGTGATGTCATTGCCCATAGTTAAACTACGAAATTTGTGATTTCTTTACTCAATTACTGGAGATAAGAAACTTTAAACTTTGACATGGAAAGTGATAAAACTCAGTAAGTTATTCTCAAATACAATTATGTGTTTTTTAAATTTATTTTAATATTAATTTAAGGGAGAAAGGGACATTTTAGAATCAGAGACCATGTAGAAGACACCCCCCTCCCGTAGTCTCAGCTTGCCACATCCACAACTATTGTATGAAATCTTGGAGAACATTTCAAGATAACAAATATTCGATATCAAGATTCTTTGCGAAGTTGTACAGTGGTCACAACGAGATGGTGAGCAATATTTATATTGGTCACTACGAAAGGGAACGACTTTCGTAGAGTTGTACAATTTTCAGCTTGAAAAGCAATTAGTAATGAAATGAGAAAAGAAATATTCTTTTCCTAATTGCGGAATATATCGAAAAAAAAAACATTCATTGGAACATATCAAAAGTGGTCCGTTATAAATGATTTCGATATAAGTCAATGACAAGGTTTGAGTGTATTAACGTAATCCTCAATATCAGTATATACTAAATGCATTCTTTGTAGTAAAACTGCTTGGTAAATGTAATGAGTATCTACATTTCAGAATTCATATAATTTTCTGTGTTAAAAGATTATGCAAGATAAAAATAGTATTTGTCATTCTGTAAAACTTTTTCTCCCGTAGGAAAATCCACATGAGGAAACAGAAGTGATATCGGATATATTTGACTTTCTAACTGCTGAATCAACTAACATTAGTTTCTTCTATTCTAAAGCATTTATCTCTTCCAATATTCATTAAACAGCCAATAATTCAATACAATATCCATTCAATACCATTTAATTCAATACAATATCAATTCACTCATTCAATAATGCTGATATTTGATTCCGTAATGAGATGAGAATTTAAAGATGATGTAACGATCTCAAGGAACATTTTCGAAACATTTTTATTCATGCTATCATCGTTATCAAAAGGTTTTAAAACATTAGTTAGGAATAGTAGTAATGATGCAATGGTTTTAAATACTTCAATTCTTCAAAAAGCTTTCTTGGTTTAATATACATACATACATATGTATATATATATATATATATATATATATATATATACATATATGTAATGTCGTGATCCAAAGTTAAGGCGAATGGAAAAACAGTCTTTCTTGATAATAATAAGTTTATTAAATCATCGTTCTATTTGAAAGCAACTTGCGCCTCCTCTCTCCCATTCTAATTCCTTAAAATATATTTTCCCAGCCACAAAATGTCTTAATTACAGAAGTAGTCAATTCTGTAACTAAGACATTTTTCAACTTAAAATTCTTCCAACACATTGCCCAAAGCTTCCTCTGCAATAAATGTAAATTGTGTGTCCACGCACAACATTTTTCATTTTCCAGCTGTCAAATAGCTCTTACCATCCTATCTCATTTCCTTTTTCCTGTTATATGGGCAAGTAAGCTAATTTCTCTGGGAAATATTTCGTCTCCGTCTCGCTCTGGGGTCTACCCCTGTTCCAGCATGTGTTTCGATGTACATTCTCTTGTCGTTGATTGTTGAAGATGTCTTTCTAGCAGCTCCTCAATAAATATTTAAGTTGTTCTCAGAATTGCTGGTTATCTTTTAATACAGCGACGACTACTCTATTCATCATAAGGTAATCGCTTAGGATTCTTCTTTCCCAGTAGTCCGGGCAAGTAAAAAAGAATAAGAGTTATAATTCGATGTGACTGGCCGTTTAAATCTACTGGTTACGCACTTTCACGCACACACTCACATATATATGTAGGTATATACATATTTATTTATTTAAATTTATATAAGTGTTGTGCTTTAAAGTTTATATTTTAAATTTATTTTCAGGTTATTAGCAACATATAAAATATGAATATACTGATATATAATTCATTGAATGCATAGTTATTATATAACTAACTGTGGTTTCTAATGGTACATATACGTACACTCTTATTGACCATTTGACATTATCCAAAATAATATTAATTTTCAGAAACATATTAATTTTGGGATATAAACCACTAATATATTAAATTATTTTACTTTCACTGCGCAAAACTAAAATAACAATAAAAATAGAGTTTCGTAATGAAGATAATTTCGATTCAATATCTATGTCATACGTTACCTAAAGGACCTTAATTCGTGACGTTTCGAAGCCCATTGGAAATTCGAATGTAAAGGAAAATCGAAGGGGCATATTCAGCAATCATATGCAAGTACGACCAGAGTTTAATTTACTACGAAAACCCAACTCATTCTCTATTATATCCTGATAAATGTGACCGAGTAATATCCATACACATATTTGAAATCCGATATCTGCATTGTTTCACAGAACTAGCGAATCAAGATCTCGTCATTGTAAATGTCTTTAAAGCAGACAGACTTAGAATCGCCTCATTTATAACCATTGGAAGTGAATGGTAAGGGTGTGCGTCATTAACGTACCCGTTTAAAATCACGTGCAGATGTAGCAGTAAATTTATGAAGTTTTGAATGTAACTAAATTCATGTGCAGGTGATAGTTGTTCCTGATCAGCGGTGCAAGTGAAAGCTTAATACAGCGAAGCATGTAACATATTGGTTCCTTTGAAATAAAATTGAGTCAAATTTATTTGTTAATATTAACGTTAATGTAGATTCATACTAAGCCCGATGGCTAGCAAAATGTTGGCAATAAATAGATGTATAAGACAAATACATGACTTATGACTTTTAGTAATTGTTTATACCTATATATATATATATATATATATATATATATGTATGTATATATATATAATATATATATATATATATATATATATAATATATATATATATATATGTGTGTATATATATATATATATATATATATATATATATATATATATATATATATATAATATATATATATATATATACATATACATATATATAAATATACGTATATATATACATATACATATATATATGTCAGGTCTAAAAGGGGGTAGTTGGAAATTACGTGAATTATAAAGGATTTTCAAAGGGAACTCTTTTTTTATAATAAAATAAATGAAGAAGACCCACGCTTTTGCGTAAGCTTTTGGAGTAATGCGGTCAAGCGCAGATATATTTCACAGGCACTTGATGACTAATCAAGCGAGAAGAATAAGTTAGCAGTATCATGGATCTGGCAACACATTCCACGTGTGTCTTCTCCAAGAACAAATACAAATGGCGCAAGCGATGCCTGAAACGGAAACTCCATGTTAAATAAAGAAGTGCTTTTACTAAGAAGGAATAATTATTCCATTCGCCATATATATATATATATGTATATATATATATATATATATATATATATATATATATATATATATATATATATATATATATATATATATATATATAATTTTTAAATGAAATTTTTAAGACCTTTTCATTGAATAATTAGACTAGAAATTGAATAATTATACTATGCATTTTATATTTTGATAAAAATTCAGTCAAATTCACTTTGGATACTATAAATTTTATTGCTATAAATTGAGAATTATACTTCCTCTACTAGCATATACTATCCCGTCATATAACGGGATCAGTAATTATTTTTTTAATTTTAGATTTTACAAGTTCATGTTCCATTTTACAACTGTGCTGTTAAAAAATTATTCGTTTTAAACTTTATTCGCTTTGAATTTTGTTAACCCTAACTCATCAAGAATCCAATATGGATGCCACTATCCATTCCAGGTCTTTTGACTACTGCGGAATGTAATTGGTTCAAAGATGTGGGTTTCGGGAAAATTTTTTGAAGTTTGCCGAAATTCTACAGAGATACTCGGAAATCAATGTCAAATAGCGAGGATTACAATTAAATCCCCAACAGCGAGGGAGCTAGATCAGTGATAAGCGATCAGCAGTTTGACTGTTTGAATACTCCCGATAGTTCCATGTGCATTGATTGATTCAATGAAATCTTTGAGATTGAAAATCCCGATTACAAGTCATTCCGGTTAACTTCTAAAAGACCGTGTTTCAAACATAAGATACAAAAACGATCGAAATGAACATTCTACATCCCCAACTATTGGAAAGACCGTATGGGGAACCATTTTCCCTTTTATATTTTATAAAAACTGTTCCATTTTACAATTATGATGACTAAAAGTTAAACTTTAATCTCTTTGATTTTTGATAACCCCAACTCATCAAGAATCCAATATGGATGCCTCTATCCATTCCAGGTTCAAACGCGTCATAAATTAGAGGAGAGGCCGAAAGATAACTTAGACTATTATTATATAGGGGATACCTGTACTTTTTCTTTTTTCAGATTACATTAAATGCATTCATTACAATTAATAAATTTTTATAATTTTCAGCATTAACAAATAGTAATCGCTTAATTAATGTCATTTCAAGATCTATTCCCGGTTGCCACTGACTTTAATTCTCTTTATTTCAAGTCAGGTTCATGGCTGCACGGACGTTAATTCCCGTCATTTTAAGTTACATTTCCGGCTGCCTGTGGTGCGTATTTTAAATCAGATTCCTGGTTGCTCCTGACGTTAGTTAGCATTGTTTCAAATTATATTCATCGCTGTTTTTGATGTCAATTCTCTATATTTTATTAAAACATATTCCTTGTTGCCTTTGACGTTAAATCACGTCATTTCAAGTTACATTTCAGGTTTCCGGTGACATTAATTCACGTCACTTTATTCCATATCTCTGGTTACAACTAAAGTCAATTCACCAATTCTTGTCTTTTTGTAGCATAATGATCACTTCTAAGCGATTACATAAAATAGGAATACAAGAGAACTAAAATTAAAAAAACAAAATCTGTATTTTATTTTGATGTTTAAGGGATTCTATATTTGAAATTGTTAGCATTAAATTATTTTCATTCCCATAATTATACGAGTTTTGGATAACCTTCTACATAATTTCATTATTTTCTCCTTTACTCTATAAAAATTCAAAACATTTGAAGAAATTGTATTAATAAATACTTCTTACGTCATTCATTGTAAACAAAAAAAAAATCTGATAATATCTATATCTTAATTATATTTATATATTATTATATCTGATAATATTTATAGTCTAATAATTTGTACTTATATTATTTCCTTTGATATTAAATATATGTAATATTTATGTATAACTATTATACATATATGTTTATACATACATATATATATGTGTGTGTGTGTTATAGGTACAAATAAAATAATAATGGAAAAGCATGTACGATATCCTTCTCTATCAACATCATGCTATGCTTCGATGCCATTTTTATATGATAGTTTCTTGAGCAATATCTGCCGAAAACTTACTACCCCTTTAGCCAATCAATCACAGAATATGACACGTGAGTGACGGATACGTCGATGAACCAGACATTTCTATTTTGGATATGAAAAATACCATTATGTTTGATAAGATTCTATAATGATAGTAAATCATTAGATTCCCTGATGTAAAGAGTATACATTCAGAATATTTCTAAATAATATTAAGACAGTTCTAGAGGCATAAGGATGTTAACTATAAGAAGATCTAGAATATAGATACTATTGAGTGCACAGATTAATGTTAAAACACTCATGCACACACAAACATACACTATATGTACACACACACATACACACACACACACGTATATATATATATATATATATATATATATATATATATATATATATATATACACACACACACACACACACACACACATATATATATATATATATATATATATATATATATATGTAATATTAAAATTCTATTAAAATAAATTCCTAACGTAAATGTTTTCTGTTCTCCATTGAAAATCTAGACTTCCTATTGACAAATTCTAAAACACATTTTTCATAACAATGGAGGTTAATGCTCATTTCCTTGCACCTTAAATTTAGATTCGCAGTCCCATTGATTCATTTTTCTCGCGCATTGTGGCGTACTATATTTTCTAGAATAAACTAGAAGTGACTAAAGTGAAGTGATTGGTTACCGGAATGACATCATTCTCAAAGCCATGCTCCTTGCATAGATAATAAAAAAGCTGGCACACAGATGTTGTGGCTTTTCCTTTGAGATCGCAATGTAATATGTCATCAAATATTTTCTGTGCTTTTTGTTCTTTTTCCCTAAGGGGATTTGTGTGTTATCTGGTGTTCTAAATAAATATGCTGTTGTAAGGGAACGTCTGCATCAATCTACTCGGCTACTACATTCTATAGCATTTTTAAATTATGTGGACGTTATTGTTAAGATATTATATATATATATATATATATATATATATATATATATATATACATAAAAACGTGTATATATTTATAATGAAGACATGACAATGTTAACTAAAATAAGGTTTAGTATATCCACACTGTTTAGCACATATATTAATGTTAAAACACTTTCGCAAGCACACATATACACTCTCTCTATATATAGTACTATATGTACAGTTTGATATACTAAGAGTGTGACAGATTTTCAGGAGGTGAATGTATTCCGAAAAGGATAAACGGATTCAATATTATACAGAAATGCTGAATCAGAAATACTTTCTATAGGTTCTGACATGTGGTAAAGTGTGCTAAAAGATCATTTCATTGATGAGCGATTCTAACTGAAACCATTTTGGGATTGAAGTTGATTATGAGATAGACAACGACGACAGTTGTACTGTAGAAAGAATAAGGAGTGACGGAGAAAGGATCGTATTGGACAATCCACCTTTCATACATCACGGACTGTCAACTATGTTTTAAATCATTCACTGAAAACACTGCCTTTCTTCACATTTGCCCATATATGTCCTGTTATGAGACATTATGCAATTATTTTTTTACTTGTCATTCTACAGCTTACAAACCCGTTTGGTAAATAATGAGTTTTAGCCTTATCACTAGTCACGTGTTCCCTTGTACACGTAACAACCGAATTTATGTAAATTCACTGGTTTTGTGATTCACTCTTTATATACACAAGCAGTTGTGCACCAAGACTTAAGTTTAGCTAATTAAGTAGTTTTCAAAAGAAAATTTATTTTTATTAAAACTTATATTCGTTCACAGATTAAATCAACAAAATCCCCCATATAATATATAGTTATTTAAATATCTATCAGCTCAAATATCTATACATACATTTTTTCCATGAAAATAAAAACATTTTTTAAAATTATATAAAACAGGGTAGGATTCTTCAGTAACCCACGTAGCTAGACATGAAATGTACTTCACACTAATTAGATAAAAAATGATAAGATTTGTACGGCATGTTTATTTTATTAATCCTTTATATAATAAAAGCCTACTATATCTGTCCGCCTGTCCTCGAATTTATGAAACGGTTGGACCTGATATCTATACTGCAAAATTCAGAGAGAGTAAAATTTATCTTCTCCTAAAATATCGATCCGATTCAAAAATAAATTGAGATAAATATGCTTCATATCACAACGAATAATACTGGCTTCTTCAAAACGTTCGAAATCCACCCCTTTCCACCTTTTCGAGTTTTTAATGCCATTATTTCAATCCCTATTTTCCCAGGTTTAAGATCAGGCTATTATTTTCATATGTTTTATCACTGAACTTAGATATTACTTAAATAATTTTCTTTTATATTTGGCTTAAATAATAGATTAGGTAAATATGTGATAATTTCAAATTTAATCATCGATTATTTTTTTTTTGTTGCAATAAAAATTTTATCACCAGTATTGACAATAAATTCTTTTCATAAAAGTCTAGGAGTCTATTTCACGGACTAATAAATATCTAGTGTTTAAGTTAAATATCTTTGAAAATTAAGAACATTAGTCGCTTTATTCATAATCCCACGGTTTACAAACGATTCGCTAAATTTTGGACAACCAAAACACAAAAAACAATCTCTTTTTTTACTTGCCTCATAGGGTACAATTCTGAAAAATTAAAAATTTTACTGATCTCTTCATATGATGGGCTTTAGGCTAATTTTATCAATAACTATCAACAAAAATAGTTTTGAGAATTAAACTAGCATGTGCATATAATATTCGATTATAAAAAAAATGAGCTTATAAATTTTTTCTTTAAAGATATTTCTATGCTTTGTTACCCGTACAATATTTTAAACAAATAATTATTTTTCACTTACATCCATTTGATTATGGAGCTTCATTAACGTTTAACTTAAAGGCGATCTTTGAGGATTTTATTTGCAAGTACCTTTTCTCGTAACATGAGGTTTTTTAATAGCATATCATTTTAATATATCTTTTATAACTCAGGAGTAATTATAATTTTGAAATGTCAACCTCATTATACTTTGTTAAAGGAAACTCTATGTATGTATGTGAAAAAAAACCGAGTAATATAAAAAATGAAAGAATTACAAATAATTTCCCTCTGATGCTATGTTAGGTAACTATTTTTAAATGTAAAAAATAATTTATCAGAAATGGTCTTTGCATTTGATGAGATGGATACATTCTGACAAAATATACATTTCAAATAATGTACTTGTAATAGAGTAGACATGTAAGGCATTGTTACGGTTTTAAGGAAGCTGTATAAATATATTTTTAAACATGTGTGATTTATTTTATTTTAGTTTATTTATTTCTTAAACATGGATAAATTTTACCAGACCTATCAGCTCTAAAAATTTATGAAGGATTTATTTTCGTGTTTCATTTTCTATTATTTTCAAAGATGACGATGTTAAACAAAAGAGGGATTAACATTACGGATTAGGGCATTTCAAGGTATTTTTTGTATTTTCAAAGAATAGTAAACTGTTCCTTTGTGTACAAAATTGAAGACAGAAAACTTTGAAATATAAATTAAAAAAAAACCTTGCATTATCTATAGGTAATTAGTCTGCTTTTAAATTTCACGTTAAATATGTTCTAGATTTCTTAATTTTAAACCATATAGTAAAAAATGTATATTTAAGGCATATTTTTTAGAATATATAAACATAAAATATATAAACATACTTTTTGAAAGGGCTGTAAAATCTTTTTAATTTATAAAGTTATTCATTTTTAAGTAAGAATATTTTGTTTCACTTTTATATGCTTTATTTAAAAGAAAACTGCGAGTAGTACTTTTAATTATCTCATTGTTTAATTGTTATCTCTTATAAAGATGATGTATTTTCATTAATATCAGACTTATATAAAATAATTATTATGCATATTACTTGACTGCAGGTTGAGCTAACATAGTGATCTTAGACTCTATGCTACATAAAGATCTAATAAAGCTACCTATTTCTTTTTCAATTTTATGTAGCTTATAACATAGAAAATATATTTAGGGAAACTATATTTTATATGAGTTTTCTGGAATTAATGTTAGGTCGTTGCAAATGTTTGTTCCCGAATTTCATAGCTTGCGCAAGAGCTTAAGTTAATAGGAAATGACAACTCTTTATTTAAATGTTAAACGTATGAAACATAAATACTTACATATGAAACATAAAATTTTCTTTTGTCTCTACATAATTGGATCCTGATTAAACATACCATGTTTTAAGCGTAGGATTATTTAAAATTGAGTAATAAAAAGCTGTATTTATGACATTTAATGGTTACATAATAACTGAAGTTTGCTGTAATTAATGCTAGGTAATTGCGAATAACTCGATTTTCATAAAGAGCGTTAGAGCTGACTTTATTGAAAAATGACATGCCTTTATTTGGCTGTGTTACTTGAAGTTGAAACGTAAAAGTGTCTTTTGCCTTTACATTGTTAAATAGTGATTCAAAAGATCGTGTTTTGAATACGTATATTATTAAAATTAGATAAATAAAAGCTGCATTTACGAGAAGTAGGGTTTTATGAACTTAACAGCAGAATGAGTATAGCAATTGCACAAAAGCATTTTGGATGTTTATTGTGACCATGCCCTGGCTCAATGAAATGTAAAAAAAATAGTAGATTTTGGAAAGGTTATTTTAAACTAAAAAGTAAACCAAAGCAGGATGGCTTGTTTAATTTATAGTTGTAGTTTTAGTTAGAGGAAATCATAGAAAAATAACTGAAAAATGACGGAAATACTGAGCATTTGCAATTAGACTAAATTTTAACACTTAAAACTAGAATTAGTTTCAAAGTTCAGTAACATTTATCTTCTCCTGATTACGCATCTCCTAATCGAAAAGAAGCTGAATATCATGAATGGGGCAATTTTACTCCTTACACGTTCACATTACAAATTTTTACTTTTAGTCTTTTCACTGTCAATGACAAGTAGATTTTATGTGGCAGTGTTTAGAGCAGAAACCTCGTAATCTTCAAGATCAAAGGAAATGTGCTGAATAGAATGATAGAGATTATATTCGCTATTCAATAAAGTTAACAGTTGGACTGAAAAGTTCGTAGGCTAACATAAAAAAAAGTTTTTTTTTTTGATAAAATTTTTTTTATTATTAATGTAGTTGCCTTCGAGAGCGATACAACGATTATAGCAGTCATACAATTTTTCGATACAATTTTTATAGTATAAATTGTCCTTAACCTTAAAATAGGCCTTAGTTTCGGCGATTACTTCTTCATCGGAGCTAGTTTTTTTTTTCCAGCTAGCATTTTCTTGATTCTGAGAACAGGAAAAAGTCTCTGAAGGCCTGATCTGGAGAATATGGTGCATGCGGAAGCAATTCGAAGAGCAATTCATATAACTTTGCCATCGTTTTCACTGACTTGTGACACGGTGCATTGCCTTGATGAAACAATACTTTCTTCTTCTTCAAATGGGGCCGTTTTCCACGTTTTCGTCCTTCAAACGCCCCAATAACGCTATGTAATAGTCGCTGTTGATGTTTTTTCCTTTTCAAGATAGTCTATGAACAATATACCATGCCATTATAAAATAATGATGCCATAACTTTGACAACCGACTGTTACGTCTTTCCATATTTTGGAGTTGGTTCATCACATGCAGTCCAATCGGCTGACTGTCGATTGGAATCCGGTGTGAAATAATGCAGCCATGTTTCGTCCATTGTCACATATCGACACATAAATTCGGGTTTATTAGATTTAACAGCTTCAAACACAGCTCAGAATCATCAATTCGTTGTTGGTTTTGGTCGATTGTAAGCTTGCGCGGCACCCACTTTGCACAGAGCTTTCAAATACCCAAATATTTATTTAATATAAGCCCATCACGTTCCTTTTACACCTTTAGAGTCCTTTTATACCTCAATCAACTTCACTTTACTGTCATCCAAAATTATTTTGTGGACTTTTTTGATGTTTTCGTCCACTGCGTCCATCTTCGCCGGTGCTCATTTTCCTCGTTTAAATTTACCAAACCACTTCTCAAAGGTTGATTTTCCTGGTGCAGAATCTGAATAATGTTTTTCAAGCCGTCTTGGCTTCAACAATATTTTTTTGCTTAAAACCAATGCTTTATTAACACATGAAATTCCTTATTATTCATTATTTTCAAACTAAAAAATGTTGCTTAACTCAAAATACTGTATTTCACAAACTAATAGTTTGACAGCTGTCAAATTTATACACGTGTCTTTCGAAGGTTAGGACTAACTGAAAATCATATGGTTTTAATACTAGTAGCTCCATCTATGTGTCAGCCTACGAACTTTTCAGCCCACCTGTTATATTATTTAAATTTCGTTTGCTTGAAAGGTATCAACAAATTGGGTACGAACTTATTAAGTCATCTAATATACCTTATCTGTGAATACTATTACTAAAATAATTTTCAATACTAAAAAAGTAATCAAAATTTTTATAACTGCAAAGTGGCATCTTCTGTGATATATTTTCTTCACTATAGAAAATTGTCGAGTATACAAAATATTTTCTGTCATTTTTATTTTACCTAACGGCATGAAGATATATTTTATCTAACGTCTATAACACTTTAATGCAAGTTTCTCCTTTTAGATAACACTAAAAATAGCTTGTAAAATTATAAAGATTTTTTTGAACGAATTTTCACTTTGACAGCAGTTAGACATCAAACTTATTAATCCTATTAACAGCAATCGTATAAACAATTTACACATTTCTCAAATAATTTCTTTTATTGAAAAAAACTTCCAATAAACATAGACATTTTATAATTTTTTGAAAAGTGCATATAAATTTACTTTTTCGACAGGTACATTAACGGAAACCATGATAAATTGCTTTATCTCTTATGAATAACAATTTGCTTCATTATTTTTGAACACGTAAGAGCAGTATTTGTACCAGATGGTAAAGTTCAATCTCATCTCATCAAGCAATAAGTGAATAAACCGATTTAGAGACTATGTCTAAAAGTCATTTATATATATATATATATATATATATAATATATATATATATATATATATATATATATATATATATATATATATACTATCATTTAACAGTATGAAATAAAATATAAATGTTTATCTGCAGATTTCATAACCTTACTTTAGGATGAACCCTCGTATCTGTATAAATATACAAATGGTAAATGTTTAGTAATTTGATCTAGAGTAGAAAGTTTTCAGTGCTTATTACAGTACTTATTTTACATGTAATAGAAAAAATATTTTTCACTTATTTTATCATTCTTTAAAAATGGTGTATACCTGTATATGCGCATAAGTGTGAAATAAAATGGCGTATATGTTATCCGATAATTGTAAAACTGCTGGAGAAGGAGAAAGCTAATCAATTAACAGTAATAACGATGCAGTCGGGCCATTGAAAGAGACCGGCACTAGTTTAATTAAAACTTTATTTTAGAGATGCTAAGACGGACATCTTTAGTAGTCAAAGACAGACAAAGAAAAGACACAAAAATTACTCTGCTAGAACAGAGGTGCACCCAAGAGCGAAAACAGAAGGAATTTGCCCAAGGGTCAAGAAATTTATTCAGTGAATTTAAGTGTTCAGATACGAAAAACCCGGAACCATTTGCTGGTGACAGCTGGAAAACGTGTAGAATGAACAGAAAGTTTATATCTATAGGATAGAAAGTTTTGGAAAATATATAGGAATAATTTTAAGTCTCCTTTGATTAAGACATTTAGAGGCTGGGTAAAAGATTTTAAGGAATTAGAATGGGAGAGAGAGGAGGTTTAGAAGAAACTACTTAAGTTAAACAATTATGATATATTTTATTATATGCAGTACATAGCATAAATTTAAGATATGCATAGATATGTAATAGGCAGAAATGACTAGGGCATGAAAAGAATATAGCGTAGAATGTCCGAGATTTCTAATGATATGTATAACTCAAGCCAAACAGCATAAATAGTGTTCATCTGAAAAAAAAGTCACCTACACACCTGCATGCTTTTCAAAGTCTGCAATTTATGGACCATGAATCAGCGTTTTTCTCCTGAAATTGCGACCGGGCCTCTCACTGAAGAAGGGACTAAGTGGCTTCGCTCAATCATTTATCTTGACGCCGAACTGACAGTAATGTCGATGAAACAGACTTCTTTGAGAGAAGGTAAGGGAGAGGAAGCAGAACTTCGAGATTCCCACAGCTAGGAAATAGCCAGAAAAAGATAGTGCTATTCCAAACGCATTAGTTCTGGCTCGGGATGTTCGATCGATACGGCCTCTGTCCGGCCTGTTATCGGTTCCTTCGGGTATATATTGCCACGTTATAGACTAATAATCTTTATAAGGGAATCTGAAAGGGCAAAAGATAATCAAAGGAAGGAGAAATGTTATTTTCTGAGGAAAATATTCTGTTTTGTGCACAGAGAATTTTGGTTCTATTTACCTAGAGATATTTTAACTAGGGATATTTTAGCAATCCAAAGAAAAAAATATTTATTTATTTCTGAAAAATCCATTTTTTTTTCTATCTCTAAATTGGGAGAATCTCAACTTAAAGGTAAAAACATTTATTGCCATTAGAAAAAGGATTTATTGAAATACATATATGTAATTTGTCCCATTAAAAGGGCAGAGAAATTGCAGTTGTCAATAGAAAGGAAGCCGAAAAGAAATCAAAAAAGAGATTTTGCATGAACACAAATGAAGTTTATTTAGGCATCATCTCTTACGAACTTTTCCAACGAAAAACCGGTACATCTATGAGTATAGTTGTATAAACCAACCAATCAGAATTCTTAATCACCAGTCAAGAGATGAAGCTAGTGACGTAGTTTAAGTATCACTAATTATATAAAGCATTTATGTAAAAGGAGATATGGTATTTTGAAAGTAGCCTTTTTGATAGAAAAAACACAGATGGTGGAAAAGTTTGTCATAAAAGGATAGAATTGCCCGAAAATTGCTTTAAGATGTCCTTAACAATATCCTTATAATATATATATATATATATATATATATATATATATATATATATATATATATATATATATATATATATATATATATATATATGTGTGTGTGTGTGTGTGTGTGTGTGTGTGTGTGACGGTGCTGTATATCAAAATTATTACAACTAGAATATTTACCTAATATTCTTCTTTTTTTCCTTCTCATTCTTAAATATCTAATTTCCCATCAATAAAATATCAGATTTAAAAGAGTGTTAAATTCTTTTCACCCAGAATAAATGCGAATTTTCTGTCCACTACCAACATTTTTATGCTTGAAAATGGCAGGTAGTCCTTATTTTGGTGGAGAAACTATTGTAGAAACAATGCGGAACGTCGTAAGTGATGATTATAAATTAATTTAATTTTTTGTAGATGATAAGGATGAAAGCTTTGCTGAAAGGCAGGTAATTACCGAGGTGAGACGATAGCGTCAACAAACAGTAGATATGTTTCGTAATTCTTTTCTCCGCATGTAACAATCCCTTCTTTCCATACTGGTATTTGTGGAGAAACCATTGTAGAAACAATGCGGAACATCGTAAGTGATGGTAATAAATTAATTTAATTTTTGTCTATGATAAGGATGTAGGTTTTGCTGAAAGGCAAGTAATTACCGAGGTGAGACGAAAGCTTCAACAAACAGAAGATATAATCGTAATTATTTTCCCCGCATGTAACAATCCCTTCTTTCCATACCGGTATTTGTGGAAAAACTATTGTAGAAACAATGCGGAACATCATAACTGAGGATAATAAATTAATTTAATTTTTTGTAGATGATAAGGATGTAGGAAAGGCAGGTAATTACCGAGGTGATATGTTAGCGTCTACAAACAGTAGATATGTTTCGTAATTCTTTTCTCCGCATGTAACAATCCCTTCTTTCCATACCGGTATTTGTGGAGAAACTATTGTAGAAACAATGCGGAACATCATAACTTATGGTAATAAATTAATTTAATTTTTTGTAGATGATAAGGATGTAGGAAAGGCAGGTAATTACCGAGTTGATATGTTAGCGTCTACAAAGAGTAGGTATGTCTCGTAATGCTTTTCCACGCATGTAACCATCCTTTCTTTCCATACCGGTATTTCTGGAGTTCGCTGCCGCTCGGTAACATGTATCTTAAAGTGAGAGAAATACCCATTCTGGAACATACCCGACGACTATTTTGTAACTTTGTTGGATATCTTTCTCAATACAACCTGACATCAACACTTCCTTTCTATTCAATGTTTTACAAACGAATCAAATATCCATCAAATTGGCGTTCGAGAAACCATTTATTTTCAACGAACGCAGATGATATCTAAAATATAGAAATTATAAATTATGACCTTGATTAGTTGCGTACAGCACCACTCGGTGTTTTCACTGTGATTTCAGGTGGGATTATAACTATATTCGCTACTGCCCATCCTGGTTTACACGTTTAGTTCAGGGATACATTATATAAATGATAAATGATGTCCTACGATGTATTAAATTACGTCATTTAAAAAGTATAATTATAAAATACATATACCCTAGATTTCGTTTATGTACATTTAATAGCTTCCCTTGACTTTTAAAATATAGTCCAAGTTTACTTACACTTAAAGAGTGAAATACATTACACGATATTGAATCAAACCGAGCTTAATAATTTCATTTTTCTGAAAGAATGAAAACTCGTTATTTCTTATTTAAGACTTTTCTGAAAAATAAAATGCCACTTTGTCAAAATTAGAAGCAAATGTACTTAGATAATTGATGAAACAATTTTCAATGTTTTTAAACCATTTTATACTGACTAATCTTTTGCTTACGTAATGCATAATAACTCACTGAATAAATACTGAATTTTAATTGTTTGATTTAATTGTTCTCAGAAGGGATTAATTATCGTAATTAACTGCAGATACAGAATTCGAGGAAAATTCTATCAAAGGACAGAGAAAAACCCTTACAGATATAATAAGATGAAAGAATTTGTTGTTATAGCATATTGTAAAGGAGAATTAAGGACATTAAATTTTTTGTTTATAATGTTGAAAAAATTAAAATGTAATTTTCATTGTATATCATTTTAAACTTAACTTATGTTTTTTTTAAGGTTTGTGTTTTTATGATTTTCTGCAGTTAACTGTATTAAGCAAGTGAACTACTTAGATCGAGATTTCCTTGTCATTAAGTATTAACTTTATCTTTAATAGCTACAAAACTTAAGGATAAAAGTATAAGGAACTGCCATTTCGTACATGATTCTTCGGGTTCTAACCTTGTTTTATCGTTAATGTACTAATTTCACATTTGATACAATTTTATTATAATATGAAATCAGATATTCACTGAAATAAAGAAATAGATAACCGCAGAAAATATCTAAATAAATTTACTCAAGGTAATCCTTCAAAAGTCAGAATGAAAATTAAAATATGTATAAGATAACCACACATTTCACATATAGATAATGTTAAAACACAAATATAGTATACATATATATGATCACTTCCCTACGACATGTCTCATCAGAATAAAATGCAGGGTGATTTTTTGTCCGGACTCATTTTAGTCAGATTTTGTAATAGAAATAAAAGATTCTATGAATTATTCATTTGATCTTAGAGTGGTGAGAAAGTATCTTTTCACTATGACTGCATATAGATAACAAGTCTTGATGAAGAGAAATTTTTACATTATAAATTATATTTATTTTTATTATGAATATATATATATATATTTATATATATAGACACATACATATACATATGTATATATACATAAATATATATGTATATATATATATATATATATATATATATTTATATATATTTACATACGCATATATACATATGTATATACACACACACACATATATATATATATATATATATATATATATTTATATATATATATATATATATATATATATTTATATATATATATATATATATATTTATATATATATATATATATATATATATATATATATATATATATATATATATATATATATATATATATATATATATATATATATATATATATATATATTGTACGTTTTGCAATTTTCATTTATAGATAGTATTTATTGAAATGCATGCAATTTTTTCAGTTGAATTATACTTTCCACTAACAATTTATCAAAATTTTCTTTAGTTGGAAACAAAACACATTTCTTATTTTCATTATAATAACTTTTATACATGTCTATAAATACATATTTTGCTAAAGATGAATTTTTTAACTGTTCTTATTAAATGGGATTTAAAAATATTTGAAGACTTGCAATATCCCATTTCAAGCTAATAATTCTTACTCAATGCCTAGTAATAATGAAGACATGAGAAATATATTTTATCTTCAATGTCTGAGAATACTTATGCGGCTTCAAGCGAATAAATATTTCAGTCACATCTCGCTGCAAATCCTAAAGGATATTAAAAGATTACAGACACAGAACTGTCTCGCCTTTTCTTTCGAAATTTAATGTTTGGCAACTGTATCAAATTATGCAATCAAAATTCATGGATGCTTTACGAGTAAACGTATATTCAGTTTCATAAGATATTTACACATTAACTTTGCAAACAAGATAATTAATCCATATAGAGTTTCATTTAGATTTTCGGAAACAAGCATTAATGATAACAGGAATTTGTGTACAAAGTAACATTTTTAAAAGTTTGTTAGAAATCGATGCAGACTTAATGAATTATTGTTAACTTCGTATATGCAGAGTTTATTTAAACTTTATTTAATTCATGATAAAGTGGTTATTAAAAGTAAAAAAAATATTGACTATAAGTATTTAAAATAATGTGCATTTATTCAATATAATTAATTAGTCATGTGGAGTTTTTTTTTTTCTCTTAAAATATTTGAAGTAAAAGAAAGAAAATAATAAATCCGACTAAGCTACTCTCTCTTAGGAAAAGAAATGATCTTATCTCTCTCTGTGAGGCTAACTTTCAACGGAAATGGTATGGGCCATTCATTCCTCAGCTGTTGTCAGATGAATATGTATTTTCTCCACGTTGGACTATCTGTTATCTTGTAATAGAGCCACGATTGTTTATTAATTAGGTTTCTCATTGTCCAGTAAGCCCCAGGCTAAAATTCTCTCATATAACAAGTTTATATTTATATATATATATATATATATATATATATATATATATATATATATATATATATATATATATATGTGTGTGTGTGTGTGTATCTGAGTGTATGTGTGAATTTAAGTAATGCTTTAAAATTTGTAAAACAATCTCGAATTTATTGTCTGATTCTTAGAACATGTTTAGCTTTTTTATTATTCACTAATTGAATTAAATTCCTTACATCGAAAGCATATTCAGTTACAAAGGTATTATGTAACATAGATCAAATTACAAAGCTAGAAAATAACATATAATTTCACCATGTTACATATATATATATATATATATATATATATATATATATATATATATATATATATATATATATATATATATATATATATATATATATATATATATATATATATATGTTTATAAAATATAAGATATATATATATAAGCTTAGATGTATTTTATGCTGTGTTTATGCAATAAATAAATTTCTATTTTACTGAGGGAAAACGAACTTTATCGCCACGGTTTTCAAAGAAAGAAAAATTGTGGGAGGGGTAGAAGAATATTTGATTTTAACAACAATGAAAATTGCTTAATAATAATACCTTCTTTTCCTCTTTAAGGAATAAACATTTCATCTTAAGGAATCCACATTCAGATCGTATTTAACAACTTATTCTGCAGTGAAAACATAACTATATTTTTGTATGCAATATAAGACTAAATCTTTCTATAAATACTTTGATATTATCCAAACATTCTCACCCCAGAACAATAGAAGAGAACCAAAAAATTTTTCAGGCATTGAATGGAATGAAAGTCTCTACCGATTCTAACTAAAAGTTCCCACTATAGCTCCATAAAACATGGATGGGCAAAACTGACCAGAACTAATGTCTTTTGAATAAGTTCTTTTTTTATTACGATGGTGTGGGATCGTGAATAATTTATCATCTTTCAAAATATAGATGGCCTTTTCATAGATGTGTCCGTCAAAGCTGGACAGAAAAGAATGATTGGGTGAAGACTCTTTCAAGTTGTTAGAAGAACTCTTTTCTCCAGTTAGTATAAAACAAAAAAATATGTTTCCATACCGAAGAAAGAGATGGTTTTATATTTTCTGTTGCTCATATATATATATTAACAAACAATATATATATATATATATATATATATATATATATATATATATATATATGTATATATATATGTATATATATATGTATATATATGTATATATATGTGTATATATATATATATATATATATATATATATATATATATATATATATATATATATATATATATATATATATATATATATATTCCTAAAATACACTTAAGCACAGACACTATTGTGTGTGTGAGTGTGAGTGTAATGTTGTTTTTATAATAGTCATTCAGGGAATTAAATTCACTAATGTTAATCGAAAGCATATCCAGTTACAAAGATATTACACAAAACAGATCAAATTACAAAGCTAGAACATAACATGTAATTTATTTAAAATAATAACCATTCATAGCTTATTACATGTAGTAAATGCCTTTGTCACACACTAACATGTAAGTGTCAACAGGAAAGTGTTGAAAAAGAAGTTTAAGATAAATTTCCTGCTGAAGAACACGCTGATTTCTGGTGTGAGAGCGAAATATTTTTAACCGATTAATCACCTTATCACAAGTTAACCTGAACTAAACAAAAAGATTGAACGTTTTTCTCCATAAGAAGAAATCTGTACATTCTTGACCAGTTAAAACAATCACAAACTAACACGTGCATAACTCTTTATATGGTTTTAAAGACTTTGAATTTTCATTTTCAGGTGTAAAAGCTCTTGTTAGTTTTGATTTCTCTGTCTACTTCTAGAAATATTTGGCATGTCTCTATAAATTGAGGCCATATGAATACAACTAGTGTCGTCGCTTATACAATCAAGTAACTTATAGATTTCTCAAAACTGTTTTAGTAGTTCCCGGGGAAAATTATTAATGGAAAATGTCAATAAATGTCATTTTTTTAGATTTTAAAGCATGATATCAATAAAGGAAGATGATATTTGCTATTCTAAACAGCATAAAGTTATTTTCAGGTCTTAACGTACATAATTAAGGAGTTTAAAGTTTTTTCATTTTTTTGAATATTTTAAATATTTTTGTTCTTAATTTACCTGCTTTCAGTTAAATTGTAGTTTGGCTAAATAAAGACGGTTAAGAGAAAGTCTGATTTATATATATATATATATATATATATATATATATATATACATCGATTGTTTGATGTTTGCTTTAACAGACATTTATTACCACAAATTTAGTATACTTAAGTTAGCATATTATTATACAATAGAAAATAACTTAACAATGTTTCCTAAAAAGTATATAATTTATTAATTATTTCAAATAAAATTGGACATTCCTTGATAAAATACTATTTTTGTTATTTAAAAAAATAGTTTATTGTCTAGGCATATTAATTAAATCTGTGAAGAACTTAGTCCCCTTCATTTCTTTAAACTTGTTTTTATCACATTTCGTGGTGTCATGTTATGTGTATATTTTTATGTATACATTGTTTAAAAATTTTTCTTACTTCAATTCTTTGAGTAAGAATAGTAAGGAGTGTTTAATTCTAAAAAGCAATGTACCACTAAAAAGTACCTACAGAATCTATTACAGTTGAAAGTTAATTACATTTTTAATTAATAATTTCAAATCTTTCGACATAAAACTCGTTATTGAATACTGAAGGTCATACTTTGAATCAATAAAGTTTTCTCCCTGCCTGATTGTCTTTGAAACATATTCTATGTACCTTTATAAGGTTAACACGAGATTGTTTAATTGATATTTCATGTAGTTTATTTAGTTAACCAATAAATTCCTTAGCAGTTTTGAAAACTCCAGAGAGAAATACACACGAGGGAAAGGCCTGAAAAATCCTTAATGACAACAAATACGAGAAACTTATTTCAACCTGGTATCAGAAACCTGAGACTAATAATTGTTATCATAGAAACTAAGAAAGCCTTATCTCATAGGTAAACGAAATGCGTTAATAAACAACCGTGTTTTCTTTTAAGATCATACATTACATCTATTATTATTCACGTAAGACCCTCTAATTGCATTTTTATTGAATATTTGAATACTTACTTAATAGGTAAGATAGACGTAGCCTAAAAGCTTGGATAGTTTGAGCCAACTTTATGTTTGTTCTATCAGTATCATCTTTCCTCCAAGGATACCTTTTAATTTTACTTGACGTAATTCTCGCGTAATTAAATCATGTCAGTGTCTAAGAATTTTACGTAATTACCTCGCTATCCCCAACAGGGGTGTTTCAAATTGATTGGTAAGTGTAATAATATTACGCTCTGCCTAAGAAAATAAAATTATACTCCTCATAAAATCGCTAAGTAATTGGAAGTTTTCATAGAAATATGAATAAATATATTTTTCGTTCATAAAAGTATCAATGTTATATCAAATTTAAATATAAAGGAAGGATAAAATGTTACGAGGAAAATGTTCACATACAATTCGCAAACAGCATATCTTATTTAAAATACATTAATATTAAAATACTTAGCCAATATACTTATATTGTATTTAAAAATTCTAAAACAAACTAAATATTAATTATTTTGTAACTTAGAAACCATACCTTTATACAAAATTTTTACACAGTTTTTAAAATATGTAATTGCTTATCTGAAATATCATTTTAATCAAACATCATTCATACGAAGTTGTTTAAAACCTTACTGATTAAAAATGATAGGATATAAATATAAATGTATAAATTTTATTTTTCATTTTTTTAGTTTTTTTTTGGTTAGCCCTTTATCACTGTTTTTAATTTTCTTACCAAGTCAATAACAGTAACCTATTTACCATAAGAATTATTTTAGCTTATTTCCCCTTTCTTTCTTCTAAGTTCTGCATGCATCCAGTCTGGCATACTTAAGTGTACTCGTAACATTTGGTTAATTGCGGCTCTTGATTTCCTAGCAGACCATTAAGAGCATACATAAATGTTTTCAAAGCTTAGAACTTTGTCTAACTTTTATCATGAACAAAATACTTCTAATAATGTGTGGAACCTTACATGAGGATTTTCCTGGAAATTTACATTATCTCGTTATCTGAGATCAGAAACACTTATGGAAATTTATAATAAGTCGAAATATTTGCTTTATTTCTCTTTGTAGATGTATTATTCTTACTTTATAGGTTAGAATATGGGAAAGAGTTTTCCCTT
This sequence comes from Pardosa pseudoannulata, assembly GCA_032207245.1. Taxonomy (NCBI): domain Eukaryota; kingdom Metazoa; phylum Arthropoda; class Arachnida; order Araneae; family Lycosidae; genus Pardosa; species Pardosa pseudoannulata. Next base: position 14,028,686 of record CM063508.1, on the reverse strand, counting down.
TGTCCTCGGAACAAAAAGACAATCGTCAATTAAAGTAATATTTCTTGTGCTGACGTGACTGTTACAGTATACACTAATTGTAATCACACTGGAATATATTTCTTACATAAAAACATCTCGAACAGGGGAATCCGAATTCATATGTGGTAAGAGAATAACCCATATGGTTCATTTAAACATCAAAAGATCTAAAAATCAGAAATTTAGAAAATGAGAAAAGGAAATCCTTGAAAAAGTACTGGATACAATACTTTTTCAATAAAGTATCCTTCATATTATTCAAAGTATCGGTTTTTTTTCATTACATAGATATATATAAACGTAACCCTATGATAGAACTGTACAAAAGTTTGGACACAACCTTTGATGAAAAGGTATGAATCAGATACATCCTAACTGACAGTGTCATGTAGAACAGTTAACACCATATAATATTATTTGCAAGGTGAAATAATCTAATAAAGATGTAATGGTATGAATTTATTCCTCAGTATTTGGAACACAATTTTTCTTTTCTTTGAATTAATCCAGAGGTCTTCAACCTGGGTACTGTTGGACCCTCGAGTTCCCACCAACTTTCCCAGGGGTTCAGAAATTCATCCCTATTTGCTCCTTCAAAGTACTAAATTTTAGTAAAAATTTCAATTTTCATAAAATCGTCTTTCTATGGATTAAGCTAGAGGTCTTCTGGAGTAACTCTTAAGATGCCAGTTTAATTAAACTTTGTATAATAAAACATCAACCACAGCAATCTAAATAAGAAATTAAAGACTAAGTGGCATAAAACGTAATGCTACCATCACTTTTGTGCTAGAAATGTACAAATTCTTCTTCGTGACAATGATATAGAAATAAATCTTTATTACTTAAGAGACTGATGTATAGACTCTAAAACAAAATCTTAATTACTTTTAATGACCTATGAAAATACCATGGATCAAATAGCGGAAATCATGGTATTTTAATATCAAAATATTAAAAAAACCATTAAAAATTTTAATAATGTTGTGTTAGTATTTATCTACTAAACTTTATTGAAGAGATTTTTGATTTTCTTTAAAAATACTAAATAATAATTTCAGCTCTCAAAATTTCATTTTTCTTCCATTTAAATAAAATTTAATTAAAGGTTTACTATAATTACTGTGGGACACATTATTAGAAAATTGTGCTGATATTGTAAGTATAACTTACAGCGTTTGTAATTAACATTTTGAAGCATTCCCTCTATTCTTTGTGGAAGAAATTCACAAGAAATATTTTAAATTTCGTTTTCACCAAAGATTATTAATGCTTTGTCGATAAACTATTAGTTTCTAATTTTATTACCCGAATGTTATCTGCTAACATCAAAAGAATCTTGTAAAGAAATACGGTAAAGTGAATATTTAGTTCAAAGTGAATTTTATTAAAAATGTAGGATATTAATTTACAACCGAATTCATTTAATAAAATTTCCCTGAAAAGTGACTGTAATTTTTGTTCCTGTCAATTTCGAGAAAGACTGATTAAAAGCAGATAGGCAACTATGATAAGATGAATTTAATTCCTCTGAAAATACTTTGAAATAAGAATCTAATAAAATATTTTTTCTTTTCCTAAGCTCGATTTAGAAGAAAAATTTTAAGTTAATTACTTTAAGATGGCTATCTGAGTTTATGAACATTATAATCTTCTGAAAGATTTATCGCTTTTGAAAATAACAGGGGGAGATTACTGACTAAAGCAAAAGAGAAAAGTTCGCTCTTATCTACAGAAAATAAATAAATGAAGATGATATATTTGTATCAGAACTTCTGATAACAACTGAAAGAATCATTTTGTCGGTAATTCTTCATCTTATGGGAAAAGGAAACGTGTTTGGAGAGAGTATCTATCAAAATAAACAAACAGAAGAATCGATTCTCGCTAGAATTAAGTTTAAATTAACAATTGCAGACAGTTTAATCAATTCCCCAACATCCACTCGCCTGAAAAATCGGTCTTTAAAATAACGAGTTTTCATCATACCGCCATTCAGGATTTGCTAAAGGCCTCTACTACCTTTTCGGTGATAGTACGGTAATTGGAAACAAATTGCTCTTGACTCTCTTTTTAAGTTTGAAAAAAATTAACGAAAAGGAAAGAAAAAAAATTGAACAATAATCATGAAGGAAGCCAATGAACTTTCGAAAAAGCGCTTCAAAGTAAGAATTTAATAGCTTTAGGAAAGATTGACTTTAAGAAAAGATACTACGTATAGTTGCAGGGGAAAAAGGAATGGAACGCGTATATCTATATAATCGGGAAATGAGATTGAATCGCCATTAAAAGACTTTTCGCATCAGCAAAAATGAGATTTCGGGAAGGAAATTATTTTCCTCTCTCTCTTTTTTTTCTTATTTAAGGTATGAAATTTTTTCCTTCTTTGCCCATTGCCGCTTAAATTCCTGGGAATTTTTTAAAGTTCTCTCGAGAATTCAAAGTGTCGGTACCGTTTGGACTTATGGTCGCTTTGGAACTACCAGGGAAATAATCGCCTAACAAACCTGCCAACAAATGCACTGCCGAGAGCAGAAAAGCTTCGAACTAGAATTTTGCAGTATTTCTATAAACAAAGAACTTTCAAGCTACTTCAGTAATGAGGTTTTTTTTCCGTTTATGGATGCAGATCAGCAATTTCCCGTGAATCTTTATTTCTACCGAGGAACTTTTTTTTCTTAAACTCTCATTCGTTCATTACCTTTTACTACGAACACTTTAAAAATTTAAACCAATGTAGCGATGCGTAGGACTAAAAGATGTCATTATGTAAAGTGTGATGAACTTTTTTTTCCTGCGAAAAAGAATAAGACAGTGTAATGTTGTTAAACTTTACATTTAAGGTGATTTTTTTATGAAATATCCTTTCAGTTTAACTGTTTGCACACAATTTCACTCTTTAGACAAAGTTCCAACTCATAAAATATATTTAATACACTTTGCAAATTTTTTCCCATTATCATATAAAGTCTGCATTTCTCGGCATTTAAAAATAGAATGAAGGATTCCTTTTTATTTATAAAATGGTTTTTCCTTCTATGTCATAACAGTCACATAACCCAACTATTCGAACATTAGGCTATTTTTCATTATTTTGCTATGTGTACATTATTTTGCTTTGTGTATCTTCTTGTGTTTACATAGCACAGGAATTTACATTGCAAAAAGTGGAAACTCTGTCGGTAATATAATCGATCTTGGAATCGGACGGTTGTGAGATCAGGCTCAAGCAAGCCAAAGTTCCGTGGTGTTCATTAAGGGTTTGCAGGGGTTTTAAAAAAGTTTCATGATTGCAATGTCCATCCAGTTCAGATTATATTTCTGAAACTGGAAGACTAAGCTTTGGTGTTTTCTGATTGATAGATGCTTTTGAATTACGAAGAGCAATAGGGGGCAGTGTTATTTGTGTCCGTAACTTTCCTTAACCCCTTAACGCATTTGCCCGTGTCTGACACGGGCGAAATTCAAATTAAGCATGTAATAAAATCGTTTACACTTTGTTTGTATAACAATTTTTTTATATACTTTTTACTCTTTCCAAGCTCCCTAGTCACCCCCAAAACTGAAATTGCAAAAAATAACTTACATTGTACCTATATATCCCTTTTCTGTGAAGAAAATATGTCATATTTTATAATTTTTTCTAAACCAAACTCGTGATTTAAGGGGTTAAGCTACACATGCTCCTCGGCTGGTGATAAATGATTAACAGCTTTTCAGCCATGTTTGGCATAGAGTTACCTGTCAGTATTGTAATCTGCATTGAATAAATAACTTCCCCTTGTTTATTCTTACATTTAAAGTGTACGAATACTGATGCATTTTTAAACATAAGTGTTTCTACCCAATTAAAGCCATTAAAATGACTAAAATCCTTATTATTATTAAACACTATGTTCATTATTTGATACTGGTACCTCGTTATTTGTAGAATTCCATGCACATGTTCTCAATTAGGAAAGTGTGATCAGGAATCATGCATAAGGTTTCTACTGTGTTCCTGGAGCTCTTCGAAGACAGAAACTCCTGGTCTAGGTAAATCAGTTTCCCAGGCAGCTTTCGGTCCAATAAAAGAAGTACTTTTTCCAAAAACAGAAGATGCACAAAAAAATAGAAATTCTGTATCCGTTAGCTACTTTTTGCAAAAGTCACTTTTGCCCATATATATTAATCACTTTATCATATTAATTACTATATAAAATCTAATTTATTATGGCCTACATAGAATAACTACATAGAATAAAAAATATGAACTATTTACTTTGAATATTACTGCTTCCATGAAAGAAAAACTGTTTAGTTATATATATATATATATATATATATATATATATATATATATATATATATATATATATATATATATATATATATATATATATATATATATATATATATATATATATATATATATAATATACATACATATATATATACATATATATATATATATATATATATATATATATATATATATATATATATATATATATATATATATATATATATATATATATATATATATATATATATATATATATAGTATCCCATGTAAATACAGTTATGTAAAGGAAAGCTTTATACTAGACAAATCTATGAACCATGATTTCAGCCAAAATACCTAATGAAAAAGAAATTTACTAGCAAGGCTTAAAAAATCATAAATATTAATTTTCAGTGAGCGAAGTCACGACAAAATTATCTACTAATAATATTTACTAATCTTTGTTTACTAATCTATTTAACTTACTATAGCGGCAGTATCATGGAAAGTGACATAAGCCACCCTCTCTTTTTGAGTTCTGCTGTTTCTGGGTATTTATACCAATTAGCTGAGTTTTAAGTGTCTTATTCTGGGCAAGTTGAGAATTCGCACTTTTCAGACTGCAGTAAATTTGCATTTGGAAACGTAAAGGGAAATTTTAAATTCTAGAATTGTAGTAGAATGTTGCAAATCCGAATAACAAAATTATAAGTAAAAGGAAATATTAGAAAATGGGAGATATTGTTTGAAGAATTGGTGTACCCTTTAGCGGAAAAATATATCAAAAGAAAGGAATAAAAGAAATAAAAAAATGGATAAAGAAAGAAATAAAAGGATATCAAGATAAAGAAATATCAAAAATTCTACAAACTATTTTTAGCTTTATTTACAAGAAACACTAGGCCTTAATGGGTTAATGGATTAAGTACACATCTGTTTATGGCTTAAGTATGTATCTAAATTATTCATATGTTAAATTATGAGTATAATTATTAGAACGACATACAACAAACAAAACAAGAAACAAAAAATAACCGCAAAAGATGTTACTTAGTATGAAAGAATTTTAAGCACTTTGACAAAAGAGAGAAATGAAAAAAACAAGTAAAAATAAAGAAATGGCACAAATAGATACACAAATAAAACATGAAGACAAAGGAACAAATAAAAAGCACTCTTTTCACAAGATTATTAAATATTTATTTTGCACTAAATAGTAACCGCTCTATACATCTTTTCTCCTCCCCCGAGAGTCTGGTCATTATCGATCGAACTTTGGTCATTAAATTTATCCAGCAAAAATGGAATGTTCAAATCTTATCAACACTTTTGGAATATTCAAATATTTCGTCATGCAGAGGTGCTGCATGGGCATAATTAACCAGACTCCGTCATAACCATTACCAGGAAGTTACCTCCGTCGAACCGTACTGTCAATATTATGAATTGCTCCTGAATAAAATACGGGACTCAGAGGATAAGATAGAACATATCTGAATCGAAGATTGCGGCCTGAGAATGTGGTAGATGTCCGGGTACGACTCATTTGTTACTACGCGTGGAAATATATGTGTAGGGGAAGAGGAGAGGTATTAGAATATTACAGCAAACAGGAAAGAGTATAATATTTCACTTGGGGGCAAGATAAATGACGAATACCAACTCAAAATTATACCTTGCCTCCTTCAGAGAATTTAGAATGGACGAGGAGAATTTTTAATTTGTTATGGAATTTTAGAAAATTTGGTTTGCCTTCGTGCGAAATGAAATATTTAATCAACTGATAACTTCCAGGCTTTAAAAATGAAGTTCCGATATGACGAAATTTCCATTTTTAGATTCAGTAAAATAAATATGGTAGCAAATTAATTTATTAAAAATACTTTTTAAATAATGAAATTTCCTGTTTTTTACATATTCTTAATTATTATATAGCAATTTTATATGTACTTGCCGGACAACCAAAATGCAATACAACACAAAATACTATACAAAATTAGAGACTTATTAGTGATCAAAAGGGAATTGGGATTATAAAAAAAAAACTCAAGACCCTGTCCAGTTTTCGTGTCCTATATCTGCAATGGATTCTATCCCATGGTTATTTAAGGAGATGTATAATGATATTGTAGATGGACTAGGAAAGGAGGGCGTTACTGTAACTCAGGTCATTGGGGATCATCAAACATCCCTTAAACTAAGGCTTCTATAACCATCTCTTGGAAGCAATCCCCATAACATCTATTGTATTCCAGAGAGTCTTATTGCTTCACCGTTTTTCAGGATGATAGGAATGGTCAAACTGCATGTGCTTGATGGATTTCATATTATATAAAACTCTTCAGATTGTAATATGTCTATAGGAACTTCCCTGTTTGAGCACCAAGTGTAATATTGTAGAAGACTCTACACAAAACCTGATCACCTACATTAACTTGGTAAGCGTGGATCATTTGAGAAGACCAAATTTCGACTTGATGTATTTAAAGTGAACAATTTCATGTATCGGATCGGATTTTATTCCCATTAGAGGTATAAGCAAGAAAAAGAGAAGAAAAAAGATGTAATTAGTACTGATGGTATTTCCTACTTAAATATATAACTATTACCATATAATGCATTTACCTGGCGTATAATGAAGTCTTAAATATTAACAACTCTTTTCAAGTATTCAAATATTTTGACTGAATTGACTGCCTGATAAAGCATAAATTAACAAGTTTCAGTCACAATAATTTCATGAATTTACCCCTGTCGAATTGAGTTGTCATAATTATGAATTGATTCTGAGAAGAAAACGGCCCTAACAGTATGGGAGAGGGAATATTTGATTGCTCGGATCATAGCCCGAGAAGGTGGTTGATGTCCGAGAGTAGCCGATTTGTTAATGCTCATGAAAAATCATTGTGATGGTAAAGAGAAAGGAATTAAAATTTTAGTGCAATTAGGAGGTATAATCATATTTCATTTTAGTGCATGAAAAAGTATGACTATCTTATGAAATTTATACCTGGAATCCTAGAAAAAATTTAGGCGTAATTTTTAAATTCTTTTGCAATGTTAGGGAATTCTTTTTGTGTGACTATGATATATTTTAAATTCATTGAGAAAGAACATTATCTAACACTGAAATGTCGATTGGATGAAATTTAAATTTTTTATGAATATAAAAAAAATTAAATGTACAAGTTAATTAAAACAGTTTTTAATGTAATAGAAATACTTATTTTTTAAGATAACCATAGAAATTTGAAAATGTATTTCCGATGATGGATTTTAGTCGTATTTATAATTCTTGCCATATAATCAACTTGATCGAAATTCCATAGTTAATGATAGATGGTTCATTTGGTTTTTGTATTAAATGAAGTATGTAATCTGAGAATGTGATAGAAACGATTCCAAAGAGCAGTATAGATGAGATGCGATGCGATTTAAAATGTTTTTAAGTATATGAATGGGAGGGGGGATTTCAGTGTAATGCATGTGGATGTCTGTAATAAGAATAACATTTAATGTAATAATAATAACTAAATTTTAGAATATTCATAACAATTTAATATATAATATTAATAATTAATATATAATATTTTAAACTTACTTTCAATATTGTATTTCAGTTGCATATACAATTTATATCATACAACACATTTAAAACGTTGAATTTATTGTGCAAAAGATATTATCTTCAGATCTTCAGAAATTTTTTGGGATACTGAAAGCTAAAACAATTGAAAGTAAAAAATTTCTCATCAAATGTGAGTGAATTCTTACTGCCTTTATTTGAAATGAAGTTTTAAATCTGCATTGATGATGATTACCTGTTGAAAAATAACCGATAATTTATTACTACTTTGAATTCTAGGTTAAATAAAAGTAGTATGACCGCAACAAAATTACTCAAAATTTCTTAATAACTTATAACGATTTTTTGGGGGATAAAATTACTTTATATCATTCAAACTCATACAAGACTTTCAAAAATTCAATTACTTTTATTGAACATACTAGCAGAAACATCATAATTAAATAGATAGTATTATACACCATTGTTAGAGCGTTGTCACGATTGTGAATTTCTCCTCCTGTATTCTTCCTGTATATAATACGGAAATTACAGGATGATAAACTACATTAGAATGCATGGAATATGGTTCAAATCCCAGTTTAGCACCTTTTATTACTGAGTGAAAATAAATGTGTAGGATGAAAGGAAGGTATTAAAATATTATTGCAAGTAGGATATGGAGTGATATATCGTATTCGAGCATGATAAATGATGACTAGTTCATCAAAATTACTCACTGCATCCTATAAAGTATTTGAGAGTATACTCGAATTTTTATAGAATGCCAGTGGCAGTATTTTGTCCTAGTGGGAAAATGAAGTATTTAAACCGAATAGGTGATGACTAAGGTTTGAAAATAAGATACAGATTCGGTATCATTTTAAATCCCAGATTAACAAAATTAAATATATTTTCAATAGTATTAATAAAAAGTATATAAAATTATATAAAATGTAATTAGTTTTTATTTTATTAAGTGCTTGATTAGAAAAGTTTAAAATATCTTTCTAACAATATTTAAAAGATCTATAATAGGGCATTTTTATAATTTTTTTTATAGAATGCTTAATACGGTTAAAGGGTTTGTTGATATATTCACATGAATACAGCACTGTATTCTTGTAATATACAGTGTTGTATAACTATATAAATACAGTGAATAACTATTATAAATACAGTGTTATATGTATATTTATAATTGTTATTGATTATAATTCCTATATCGATAATTAGACTTCTAATTTAAAACTTTAATAAATACGTTGTAAGTTCTTATAAAATATAATTATGTGCTTTGAACATTAAATACATTTTCCAAACCATTTCACATATTAAGAAGTTAAAAACGAGTAAATTTCTTAAGATCTTAAAAATTGTTTTCTATAGAAATTATTTCTACTTTTTGTTCTATGAACTGTATCACTACAATAATATTATATTTAATAATAAAATAATTTATAATATATTAAATCCATCAATTGAGCAATAAAATGCCAAAAAACTACTGCTCTATCCAGCTGAATGTTCGCAAAAAACATTATCTTTTTACATTTAATAATATATTGGTTCCAAAAGCAATTTAAGAAGTATAAAAATGTTCACCCTTATCCTGATTAATAATAATTGCATTGAAAAAGTACCAGTAAAACTACACGAATAAAAGTTCTTTAAACACCTTCACGTAGTGATTTCTAACAGTAACAAAGGGATAATCAAATTACAAAAGTTTCTCTAACAAGATATATATTGTAGAAAAAAAGTGTCGCTCAAAAACAATTGTGTTTGAGAGGCATTTGTTTCGACCATTATTTGATCTCTAAGGTTTAAACATTCTTTTTTACCAGCAGTATCTTTTGGGAATTTCTAATTCTCCAAAGAAATTTAAGTTGGATGCAATACGGAAAGAATTAATTGTATATTTTATACTATGCCTAAATATTTTCGGCAATAATTCATTTTTAATTGATCTAATCACTTTGAATTCGTTACATTATAATTTACATTCTAATAATATAATTAATTAATAGAAAGACAACATTTCTTGTATTTTCTGTAAAAAATATTTTCAAAATGATGAGTATGGATCACGCTTTCATTGATCACGCAATATTTTGCCAATTAACTCCATTAAAATTCGTGAGTAGTATTCAATTATATTGAAAATATCTTTATTTTTTAATTTACAAATAATTACTTATTGTGTCAATAATATATTTACATGACATATTTAATATTAAAATATTATTTAATATAATAATATAATTTTGTATCAAAAACAAAATAAATAAATAAAAATTCTTTTTTCCCTTAAGATGATTTCTTAATGTGTAAAAACAGTAAAATGACTTTTTCAAATAATATTGTAAAAAAAAGTAAAAACAAAGTTGGATGATTTGATTGGTTAATTTTTTTTTAATTTTTTTCTACATTTCCTTTTGTTTATGCAATCTTTTTGTATATTTTCTATATATTTTAATAACATTCTTTTTTTTAATTTTTTTTTAATTTAATTTCATTTTTCAATTGTTAATTTTTTCTTTTTTCTTTTCTAAAATATATTTGATATTTTTCATTATTGATCACGCATTTTTAATTAACTAATTTAAATTATTTTTTTTTTTTATACATAATAATTACTTCAATTGTGTCAGGGGAATATTATTATAAAAATTAAATAATTAAGAGATAAATTTTTTTTTTCAGCATTTTTTTTTATATAAATAAAAATAAATAAATATGTTTTTTTTTCATTTTATAATAGTATGCATATCTTTTTTCAGTATTAATGTATTTTTTAAATATTTTTATTTTTATTTAAATCATTTTTTTTTTTTGTTTTATTTTTATGGTTCATAGATAAAATCCTATTAAAACGATTATAGCACACAAATGTAAGGTTTTAGGATTTTAGAGTCAGGATGTGGGAATTGAGACTTTTATGTGTTTTCTTAAGAAATGAATCTTTTGAATTAAATCTTTAGGAAAGGAAATTTAAAATTAGATAAAATAAAATGTAACGTAGATTTAAAACAGTATACCTTTCAGCGTAAACATAATTTATAAAAGAAAATGTAAAGGTATAAATTTAATTTAGTCTCTCAATTTTCATTAGTACACAATGAATACTAAGCTGATATTTAGTTAACTTTAAAAAATAATTTCGTCTTTATATTACCAGTGCGATATGTTTAAAATTCGACATATGTTTCCTTTCTATTATAAAACATAGGTAAACAAAATTCTAAAAAACTGACTGAAAGTTAGAAAGAATTCACTCTTAGATATTTCTACAATCCCAATGCTGTACCGTAATCCACCCACTTCCTTGGGTAAATTGTTTCCGCGTTGCAGTTTCTATTATACACTGAACATTCTTTGATTATCAAGCACTAGATCCTTCTAAAGTTTGTTTTCTGAACATTGTTTTGAATTCTGCTGAAACTCTACGCCTTTGGAAATTTTACACTCCGGCTTGTATTTCGTAATTAAATATATATATATATATATATATATATATATATATATATATATATATATATATATATATATATTAGAGAAAATATGTACATTGATTTCTGTAGTACCTGGATCTTATTTTTATGTTTTACTGTAGTACATTTTAATTTGAAAAAACAACAACTACATAATCGAAAAATTAATTTGTTTCTATAGATTGTTACCTAGTGCATGTAGTTTTATTATAAATTTTACATTAAATATTTTTTGTTATTTAGCAATTAACAATTAATATTTTATTAAGAGTAACTCACAGAACTGTGATGTATCTTGTACTTAATGATTTTTTTTT